>OU015496.1:155603782-156203782 GCA_907164885.2 Dolomedes plantarius | reverse complement strand
CACTTTTGTCCAAGTGTCTTAAAATAAAACTAAAGTCATTTGATGTTTCGTCTGTTCCTAATAGGCAAAATGCCAAAGTCCAATATTAAAGTACCTTTCGTATCAGTTCAAAATTATATGACAATAAAGATAGAAAAACTCTTACCTAAATAAAATTGCTTTATTCGGTCGGAGAAACGAAACTAGTAATGAAAAAATTATTTTTATTTCATTATTTAAAGATATGACAAGACAGAGTGCTGGTACGTATATATAAAAGAATAAAACAGGCATATAAAAACCATAGGTATACACACACGCATGTTAATACGGATAAATATATAAGCAGGTATATATTTCCGTACATGAGATTACTATATACTTTAAGGAGATTAATAATATAATTATAACCTCAAACAACTTTTCCGGTAATTTTTTGAGACATGAAAAAAACAAACACTTAAATGCATTTTCCACAATTTTATTCTTACTAAATGTTTAATTTAACAAAAATTAAATTTGTAAGAAATTGAGAACATGAAGAAACATTCATCCCTCAAAGGTCTGCAAAAGCAAGAACAAAACAAGACAGAACGCCAAGAAGTACCTTTCGTATCAGTTCAAAATTATATGACAGTAAAAATAGAAAAACTCTTACCTAAATAAAATTGCTTTATTCGGTCGGGGAAACGAAACTAGTAATGCCAAAAGTGACAGCACAGACCGATGACTGACGTTTAGAATGTGTGCACTGTACTTAGTAAGTAACCGTGATGTTCATTTACCACCAAATAAAAGCAGTAGATTTCTAACAAAATAAGTTTGCGCTTTGAATGTGATTCTTTTCCTTTAAAAAACACCACTGCCTTACAGTTTCCTGGTAAAAAAAAAATACTAACAATTTTTTTTGTTTGAAATTCACTTAACATTTATTTTAATTGAATAAAACCATGGCGACTCCCAGAAAACACTTTGGGGGTTCGCAACCCACTGGTTGATAGCTTTAAGGTAATTTACATCAATGAAACTCAAGCATAGAATGATAAATTCGAATTCAAACATGTCGTTGGCTATCAGAGCGTTTTATTTTTTCTTATTGCGGGAATTTAAGAGCAACAATAACCTGACTAACCTGTATCACTAAACAATAGCGTAATTAAAATGTCTTACTTTTAATCATCACAAAGTATACAACGAGATATTAAACGTTATTGTCGATGTTATAACTTTGTAAAATCAATGGCGCAGACCCTAATGTGAGAGGTTACTTATGATATACATCTCCAGCGACAGTGACGTAGCGAGCATAACTGGTGCCCGGGGCACGGTACCTTTTTAGCGCCCCCCTTCTGAAAAACATTTAGTAATATAATATATAGAATTAGTGAAAAGGACCATTTGGTGCCCCTCTGCGAGAGGCGTCCGGGGCATGGTAGACCCTCTTTCTCCACCCCCCCCCCCCCCCAAATCGCTACGCCACCAGCAATGGACATGGGATTTCTCAGCATGACATTTAAAAAGTCCGCCAAAGGGCAAACAATTTCAAAAGAGTAATTTCTCTAAACTTCCAGTGTAAAAATTCAGTGATTGCGCCTTGTTTCGTTCACTAGTAAAAATTAAGAGAATTCCGCTTTTGGAATCCTTTACCCTACAACTATGCCATGCAAAGGAGCTCATATCAAGGGTGAAACTGAGGTCTATGGTTTCCGAGTACGCTAGAGGTGTAAATCTTTGTGAAATAAATTAATTTTTTGAAAACTTTAGTATTTCATGAGTGGCAAATTGCTCACTACAGTCCATTTAGAAGAGAAAATTTTCCATCATATGATAAACTTCATACAAGGTTCGCTGAAACCGAGACTAACATTATCTTTTGTTCACATCTCTGAAGAAAATTTATTTCATAATCAAGTGCTACTTTTTTAAAAACATGAAATACAAGCACACTGTGTGTGAGAGAGATAAGTGTCTAATAATCCCCAATCTTTTTAATCAATTGCAAATACTTTCAGTATAACTAATAACGCCCTTTGCAATCAGTGAATCAGACCATACGAGCACACATTCGCGAAATAGAGAGCGAAGTGTAGGGGAAAGCAGTAATTTATTGGTCCCGTAGCCGAGAGGAGGTTTTATGGCGTCCCTCGTGCCTTTGAAGATTCGTACTAAATCGCCCCCGATGGCGGTTTTAAGACGAATGTTCAAAGTGACGAAATACTTCCCCCACGTCAGGGGGACTAATCGACTCCAAAATGCGTCAAGAGGCGACGGGAGGAGCTGATTCGCTTGTGTGTAGATGCGCCTCGAAATGTATTCAAGATTTATCACCTGTTAAGGTACAACTGCATGGAAGGCTTACAAAGCACTACATGAGTTTGTCTAAAAATAGCCACAAATTTGTAGATTATAAAATGTTTTTCTCAATGAATTTGTTTGGCACAAGCTCCATGAGAGTATTACTCAGTAACTACACAGAGAAAAAATTTTCTAATTTTATATTAAGGTCATGTTTTAATAAGAAGTATTTCTGGGCTAATTGAAAATAATTTTCTCTGAATTCTAATTTCATAATGTGACATTAGGAATGAAAATCCAATAATTATTACTAAACCCCATTGTTAAAAATAAAATGTCCAGCTAGGGATAGCTTTGTCTCGCCCTCTCTGCAGTGAATATACCAGATAATTATCTTAAATGTTACTAGAAAGGGAAAAAAAAAAACTCCACGAAAATAAAAAAAATCCTTTCACTATAAATATTGTGGTAGGCAAAACAGAAATGCTGAAAAAAGAATTTTTTCCTATCATTAGAGCTAAAAATTGACATTCAAATCTTCAATTTCAATGTCAAGCTATGGAGAAATTTTCTGTCAGTATTTTTCTAACTACACCATGGCAAATGCATATTTTTAAATTTTGTTTTCCGCATCAGAAAATACATTTGTAAATGCAGTATGTCTTAAAAAAAAATCTTTTTCTAAATATGATTTTAATTTAGTAGCAGTAGACAATAATACTTGATTCTTAAAAAAAATGTCTAATAGTGAATAACTGAAAATTTTGAAAAGTCTGTACTTTTTATTTAACTATCTATATATGCAAACAACAAAATTTAAAAATATGCATTTGATCTGCAGTAACTACTGATGTATAGTCTTAAGTTATGCTTGTAAAGAGAAATAAGTCTATAATCCTATTCTGTCCCTAATCAACGTTTCCACTAGAGTGAATAAGTGAAAAAAACTTATTCCATTGGTTTTCAGTAAGATAGCTCTAGTAGCACTTAGTTGTCTTTCGAAAAATTTTTTACATTATGTTGTGACAGCTGTCATATCAGCATGCATTTAAAACAAAAACCCTATCAAAATTGGGGATTTTTTTGTGTAGCCATTTTAACATTGAAGATAAAATTGGCAATATTCTCAGCATATTATGCTTTATTATTTCATGAAATTTAAGACGGAAAAAAAAAAGAGGATTTGTGCAGTGTAAGTTTTGAGAAAATGGAATTATCAAATTGCCTGAAACATGGCAGAAGGCAGTGGATCAAAACAGTAAACGTGTTGTTCAAGTTATTGGTGAAAATCAAAAATCTCTTTTATTTTTATTTAAAAACCGAACAAACTTTTTGGCCAACCTAATGCATCAGCATCTAAGAGAACAACTATTAGATAAAGCTCATAAGAAGTAGAAAATAATTGGTAATATCTCCTACCCACTAATCCAATAAATTAGTAAGTTCAATTTTAAGCAGTAAATTTCCTATATTGAAAATGTTGCATAAAAATCATATTTCCATACTTTTATTAACATATTGTCACAAGCAACTTTCTACAGCTTCTAAATTTTTAAAATTTGAGCAATTGGTCTAAAAATAGCTATTATGGAGCAGCTTAAAAGAAAACATTTTAAACTGGAGCAGTTATGAACTTGACCTTCACAGTCAACAAGGTTTCCTTCTTATTAATTTACATTTCCTGAAGAAGGAAATTATTAAAATGCTATAAAAATGAACAGAGCATGGGCTAAGAATATCAGTCTAGGCAAGTTTTTACAGAGTGCATAAAAGAGAAGGCTGCTGTAGAAATAGCACATTGGTGAGTTCTTTGGATTTCATCATCACCTATAAATAATGGTTTCAGAATCATCAACTTTTATAATCTCATTTTTTTAGTTAGTAAACACTGTTAAATGACAAAGGTGAATTTTTCATAATAATAATAACAAATTTTTATTAAGTGCTAGTCATGAATGCACATTTCTAACAAGCTAGTAGAAAGCATTTCCTTGATAACATTACAAAAGCTTCACAACTTTGGGCTTAGTTTTCAGTGGCAGGAAAAGGTTTATTACAGATATTCTAAAAAACAATAACAATATTTTCAAACGTTAAACTCCATATATTTAATAAGAAAATTCCCTGAAATCATTATATAATAAAGAAAGGCAAGATAAAAATTTTACAGGAATCTAAATATATATTTCTTTTGTAACTGCAGCTATTGAAAGGCAGCATTCCCTATGTCAGCCAGTCAATTCCCTTTTCAATCAAACTGGTTCTGTGTTTTTGTAAATATATTTAAATAAAACAACACTACTAGAATTTTCCAAACCTAGCAAAATATTTTCTTTGTCAAAATAATGAATCTGTTGATTTGAAAATTTTATTATAATGTTGAAAATTCTTGAATGAAATTTTAAAATTCCAGGAGTGTCTCCTGAATGAATTTTCATTGGATAATCAGATAAAAATGGGATTAGTTATGTTCAATTGCCAATGTATAATGTTTTCTGAGGGTAAAGTAAGGATGTTCACAGAATATGTGAATTCATTTTTTCTTCCTTCAAAGAAATAAATTCCTTAAAAGATATCATGGGCTTGTAAGAAAGAGGCAGGATTATCCACTTAGAATGAGTTAACTGCATAGTGCCAAATAGTAAAACATAAAACTGGGATAATATGCCAAGTTTGGCCCAAATATCAATTTTTTATTTTTATTATTAAAAATTCTGTATTTTGTATGCTAAGGCAATGAATCAGTAGACCTTGGAGATAATAAGATCCAAAGTTAATGAATAGCAAAATATTTTTGTTATAATGACGGGTTCCCTAAAGAATATTTTTTAATTCTGTTTTTGCCATCAGAAAGTAGCCATTTTAAATAAATGTACGGCATGACTAAATTAAAATAATAATAATAATAAGTTATATTTAATAATATTTTTTATTTAAGTTCAATAAACAAAAACTAAATTTATACCATTACATTAAGATGGATGAGAATGATAATTATTTGGATCTGGAAAATGATCAGGACAGAAAAGGAGCTATATTACCATAAAATGTGCCCAAAATAAAAAAATATAGAAGATTAAAAAGGTCTGATGTACAAAAATACAAGGGGAAATTTAATATTTGCAAAATAATCAGAATAATAATTTTCAGATAAATGATTTGAGCAGCATACTTAGGAACATATCCTACAATAAATAATAATTGTTTTCAGTTCGAAGCTTCTGGGCATAAGCCATAAATTATGCTGAAAAATGTCAATATACTGCCTTGCTTTCCTTTTTTTTTTTTTTTAAATAGAATGCAAGTTACAAACTCCAGAGTATGACATGTAGACCAAAAGAATAATACTCCCCTATATTTAACTCTATGTCAAGTATACTTTTGTTTCAACTCCATATCAGGATCAATGCCAAATTGTTTTATGGCTATCTGAGCCAAAATAGTCTCATCAGTAAATTATTCTCTTTCCTTCAAGTTTATGGATATATATTTTAGCAAAAAGCAAGCACTTCTACTGGTTATCATCACTAACAAACAGCTTTTTCCTCAAACTCTACCATGATAATCAATACCTCTAAAAGCATTTCAAATGGTAGAACACCACATAGTTTACATGTTGATTCAACACATTTGGGCACAGATACATGGTTTTCACACTTCTTGAACAATGTATTTGGAGACCAGAGCTGCCCTACTCAGCTCAGTTTCAAAATTTGAATATAACAGCAGTATTCTTGGTTTGAAAGAACTCATACTATTTTAATCCCTGGCTCATTCTATCTTTATGCCCTCCCCCCACAGCATTCGAACTACCTCTATTGTTAATTTCATCATAACAGTACTTTCATATTCCAAGTTGTGTTGACAGGAACAGAACATCAATAACATTCAACCCATGTGCAAGGATAGGTTGAAGACTGGTACATCCTGTAGTTGTATAAATGTTACATCTATGTTTTAATGGATTAGTTATAGTCTAACCCTTTACTGGATACTGTATCAAATTTGATACGCAAGTTATTTTTTCCCTTTATATTCAAAAGCAATATTTTTTATCTACTTGTACACCTTTATCAATTTTGAAACATCATAGCAAATCTTTTAATCATTGTTAGTTACATTTTTGTAGGAGAGATGACAGCAGGAATACAACTGCGATCTCAGTAACAGTTAGCCATGTAATTCATACCAGACCTGCCTTAGTGTTTACTATGTTTTCAGTATTTTGAAGTCAGTTAACACATTTGAAAGTTCTATAAATATATTTTAGAGGTACATAGCTTTTATAATTATTAATAAAATACTATAATCTTTTATAAAAAATTCACGTATGATTTCAATTTTATGTATAAAAAATGATACATTGTGTGTTTATGTCACTTTTTTAAGGAAATGGTAGGAAGAAATTTTCTAATTCAGAAAGAAATTGAGGAACTTATGAACAGATCGTGGAGTGATCATAATGAAAATGGATTTGATTCTGAAAGCAACGACAGCACAGGTGATCTTAATTATAAACCAAATGAAGTTTGTGATGAAATTTCTGATGGTAGTAGTGATTCAGAAGGTCATTAAAATTAATATCCTATTATACGTCATTAAAATATACTACCTAGCTCAAGAAGGGATTAATTCTCTTGGAACAATTACACAAAATAGAGTACCAAATTGCATTTTACCCTCAAAAAAGGAATGAAGAAAATCTAGTATTGAAAAAGTTGGAACAGTAGATATCAAAATTTCACTTGTAACAAGGAGAGATAAATTAGCCACTTTAGCCTCGCTCTTTGCTGTACAGTTACCAGTTTCTGCAGTAGCTTTGACAGAAAACAAAAGAAAAAGACCCAATAGAGAGTCCTGCTGTAATTTATGAATACAATAAACAGAGGTGTCGATCTCTTGGATACTTTTTTAGGAAGAAAGAAAAGAAGTAAAAAATGGTATTTTAGATTATTTTATCACTAGCCCCTGCGTGACCAGCATGGTCGCTTTTAGTTTTATATTTTCTTTTGCAAAACAACTCAACTGAAAGTAACATATGTAAGGAATGTTACCATTAATTGTCACCATAAATATACATTGTTAAGGGGTATTCTCTAAAAGGCTGATTCTAAGACATCATGATTAAAAAATGTGAATTTCCATTACATCAGACCCAACACGAATGATTTTATAAATTACATCCCTCTCTGTATGTACTATTTTCAAAATTAAGATATCTACACTTTATCATTACATCAAATAAGGAATTGTTGGGGAAAAAAGTTTTCACTTAAAAAATGGAGTAAAAAATCACTAAGTACTAAAATACAGCATGCATTACATCACTCTCTGTATGTACTATTGTTCACAATTCAGATTTCTACAATTAATGATGTCAAATAATAAATTGTTGAGAAAATTTCTTCACTTATGAAATGGAGAAAAAATTCAGCAAGTGCTAAAAAAAGCGTAGAATATTAACTATTACTGGGTATCGGTTGTTATACCGACGACGGTTAAGACTAACCTCACGATAATTTATGCTTTCTTTCACGCCTCTCTCTTAATGAATTATTTCTTCGCTTTTTCTCTTGATCGTGCAACTTGCTTTCGACCATTCCTGATTTCAGTGTGTAAATCCATGTCGACACGCGGTTGCAAATTGAGGACAGCCACTAATGTTTACATCTGGTAGTTGCAGCCGTTGCCATTCAGAATGTAGAAATATCGTCGATTTTTGTGCCACATACCTATGTGTTTTATATATATAGATAGATTTGCTCAATGCGACCATTGTAAATGCTTGCATTTTACATCAAAGACTGCATACGTCAAGAGAGGAAAATGACGAAACAAAATATATGTTATCTTTATGGAAATTCAGAGCAGAGTTATCAGAGACTTTATGTAAACAAGGGCTTAATAAAACCAACAAATGCAGACGACCTTCATAAAATTTAGATAACAATTTGTGTAAGAAATGCCAAAAATCCTTAGCCTCTTACATTCTACCTATTGATGTTCGTAAGGAAGGAATTGAGCATTTTCTAATACTTGTTGAAAACAGACAATGTTGTAAAAATTATAAATATGGAAAACTGACATCCGTTAGTTGTGGTATACTCATATGTTTTAAATCATTTCATACTTAAGTAATATTGTAAGAGGATTTAAATATACATAAAATTTGTTTATATTACACTTTGTATCAAATATGAAAGAAGTAGAAAAATGCTCTTGTGTACAGTATATCAAATTTTTTATGCATCAATAAATTTCAATTTAACTTAATTGAAACACAAACAAAAGTTTGATTTTTTTTGGTTTGTATTTATGAACTTACCATGCCAAAAAATATATTTTATTTCGGAACTTAAAAAATCGTACAGTGAAGGGCTAATACGCCTTTGTGATAAAAAAAAAAATTCTGGAAACTGCCGAATAAGTCAATTTGAAAATTTTTAGAAACACCTTAAAACTATGCAAACATCTAATTTGCAGTTATAATCAAATCCCACTGAAATCATTGTTTAGTCTACAGTTTAACAAAATGTTATTATGATCAGTCAAATGTTTTGTTTCAAGACTGTTTACTGTAAGAAATTAGCAATGCTTATGCTGATTATTTCATTGATCACAAGTCTTTTGGGAACAGATGTAATATACGCAACGGGCCATCGCCAAATAAATGATGAAATCCCGTTCGGAGACCTGTTAGGCCTAAACTGCGAAATGTAAACAATAAACTGGAAAACAAACTTACTGCTGGCTTTATGAAACTTGTAGGCGCACACGGGATCTTCTCTTCGTTCAGATACCCTTGCTTCACTCCGCTACGCATCCACCCACAAACATTACAGAAAATCCCCAGCCGCTGGCTGTTGTACAGTAAAAAAAAAAAGCTTCCGCTGGCTGTAGCGGTCAGTAAAACAAAGTTTATCACAAAAAATAACCATACAATCTTAAAATCCTCCCTGCCAGAATATAAAAACCGCCAAACAACCATCTGATTTGGCGAAAAATCGCCCCTTGGCATTCGTTGCGTATACTACATTTTCTCAAGCAAAACCGCAACAAGAAAGATAATTTTTGGTGTCACAGGAACTTTTCCCCTCGTAGGCTTTATATATTAAGGTGTTCTGCATAAGATATGCGAGCAAGATTATCAATTGCTGGATTTACCCATAACAAAAATTTTATTTTATTTAATTTCATCAAATGATATAACTACCAAAGAAAGTTAAATAATAGTTAACTCTGTTACAAAAATAGTTGAAGTAAAACTTAATCCCAGTATATATTTGATGAAAATCATTAGAATTTTGAAATTAAAAAAAAGGATAAACATAAAATTGCTCAAAAATAAATTTTAACAAAATTCACAAATTTGTAAATTTTGTGAATACTAAGAGAGAAAAAGAATTTCTTATTTCACCATTCGTTTACCTAAATGGCCAAAATACACGAAATAGTAATCTTTGATATCATATGAATTTCATCATGTGTTATGAAAGATATATGAACTGGCCAAATACAATGTTCAGCCAGTACAGTAGTTACAGAAGAACATAACAAAAATCATTCAGTAACAATCACTATTTTGATATAAAATACTTCATGCTATGAAGCTAAGTGCAATAAAAACCTACAAACTCTTATTAACTTAAAATCAATATAAAATGTATATTTATCCCTAAAATATAAGAAAAACATGCATGCAAAATTTCAAAAAAAGATAGAATGGAGAATCTAAAAATTACAACAAAATGGTAATTTTTTTTACAATTTTATTCTTTGACACAGTGATGATGGTACAAAGAATGAAAAACTTTAGAAAATTTTCTGACAATGGTTAAAAAGATAGCTCACACTACAAGACAGTCATTTTCAATGATCATCCTTCGTTCAATATACAAACCATTAGCACCATAACATTTCACAGAAGTACGGAGATAGTAATTTTCTTTATACGTTCCTCGCAATCTTGATATAGTTCGTGATAATCTGGATGATCCTTAATAAGCATCATTAAACAACTTCGTCTCACACCCATTGCTAATCCAAGATCGTCTCTAGATGGAGTATACACATACGGAATGTTTTTTTCTTCACATACAGCAGGCATATGGCACATAACTTCGATGGGGGTAACATCACCTGCAAATACTGCTAAGCCTGTTTGACCTTTACGGATAGATGCCTGTACATCCTTCAAGCCATGAAACAGAAAGCCTTTGTTTTCAGAAGCTTTCTTAATAAGCTTATACAACCTTTTCGCTAATTTTTTCGGAGCCATAGGATAAGCGATAATATTGACATATTTCAGTTGCTCTTCGTACGGAAGTCGAATAGTTGAAACTTCCAATACATCAGAAGCATCTAAATTTTCTTCATTATCATTTTCTGCAGATGACTTTTTAGATTTTCCCATTTTACAACAATATTCAAAATGTGATACTTATGATGCGGTACACTACACACGTGCTACACAAATATTAATGTAAACTTAACGCTCAACTCTCAGCTCGCAAGTAACAGTTAAAGTAAAAAGTATATGACATGTAAAATTACATATTTTATTATTTCTCTTCTTTAAAAACTAAACTATGAATATCACACCAGTATAATTTTTTTCTATACTAATAAATTCTTCCTATTTTAAATCTCTGTTTTAATCAATATTTGTCTAATTATATTTTGAGTTCTCTTTTCAACTGCATAATTGTACAACTCAACTCTATCATTTTCAAATATTCTTTCTTCCTAAATGCGAATACCCTATTGTGATTAGTGAAAGGATACAGTTTACGCGTATTTTATTTGTGTGTATATATTTTTAACCTTTTTATTCTATTAAAGGTATGTAGAGTTTTTTTTTTCATTTGTCGCTAAGTTTTCTGATGTTTATCTAGACTCCCTTGTTATATATATGCCTTTATTTTGTATATCTAAATAGAATAGTCTGATATATTTACCGTTCCATATAAGTATTTTTCGTTTGCTCTAAAAAATGTGACATAGGAGTAAACAAATCTAGAGTATCCCCGTTATCAAATTTTGGACAGGAAATTTGATAGTAAAACTAATGGTTTTATTGGATTTAAAAAATAATACTAATATAGCATAATGCTTGACAGTATTATTTATATGGTTGTTTTATCACAGCTTACTTTCGTAAAAGAGGCAGTATCGACCATTTCAGTCAATATCAATGTTATGTTTTAGACAGTGTGGTTCGTTAAAAGATATATAGCCCTTTTGAATTAATATAAAAAATATGCTGATTATCATTATTACTTTTATAAGTCAGTGCGCGTTACGCTGTTCTTAATTGTTTTGTTCACACTTATCTGATATTGATTGTGTTATAGAAAAGTGTCTAGCCAACTTTTCTCCTCCAAAAATTTAAGGAACAAGTTTGATTTTCAAATATCTTAATCATTCCTCCAACCTAATGCATGAATAAGATTACTCTTTCTGGCCTTCAGTTAGGTATTAGAAAAATGGATTTTAAAAATTGTATTTTGTTCTTATTGTAGCATGTAAATCTTTAGTTTGAACCAAGTTGTTATTTTCAGTAAGAATATTATGAATTTAATTGAAGTGGGGTGAGAATGCAAAATCATATAGTTCCACTTTCAATCAAAATAAGTTTTTAACAAGTTGTATTTGTATCAAAATTTGCATAGTACTTTTGGTTATGTTCTACATTTATAGGTTTTTTTTTTATAAAATCTATTCACAACTTTTTTTGCTGTATAAGTTTTTGTGTTTTGCATGTTCACTTGCTCCTGCACTTTGGGCAAGTGAGTACATAGGTCCCAATAAATCGTAGTTGCTTATGGCAAAATAAGTGGGGTAAGTGAAAGAATAGGTATTTCATGCTGAACAAAAGGCTATTTTCTTTCTTTACATTCTTTCGTTGTGGAGGTATTTGTTGTTCAAGTTGGCAATGTCTGAATATTCACAAAATAAGTACTGCAGACCTCCTATCAGAAGAGACCTAGAACTGGTTTTAAGGTTGCTGCCTCGGGAAGGTTGATTCTCGAAATGAGGAGTGGGGGATAATCAACACCCCAATACCATTTCCCGCGGAAAGTATTTATCACTCTTTAGGCATTAAGAAAATTATGGCTTTAACTATTTAGGCTTTAAGAAAATCATCGTATGTTGTGATTTCTATTTTCATGTAATCAACGTATTTTGAAACTTTTAACCCTGCATCGGACTACTTACTATTTCCGGAAGAAATCTGAGGGAGTTTTAGAAATACTCAATAAAATTTGAAGTCATTTACTTTTATAAATATGTAATCATACAAAAATGTATTATTATAGATTCAGATTTCTGTGTGTATGGGTTTTTGCAATTGTTAGTTTTTTCTTTCGCTATAGGAGACGCGATCTGTTTCGGTAATTTTGTTTTCATTTAAAATAAGTGTGGCTAGTTATATTAATAATTGAGGCAAATATAAAACAAATGGGCTTTCAGAAACCGATGACAGCACGAATAAATGAAAAAAATGACATTACTGAAGTGTGGTTTTTAATTATAGATTTTTTTCATTGCATGTATTGTACAGAGTTGATTACTAACAGAGGTTCGGCAAATTCAGGTTTTGGATTTATGTAAGGCATTTTTTACATATCTTATTTTTTTACAGGATTTTGTTCTATTTGGGATATAAGTGGTCGATTCTAGAAATGAGGGATTAAACATAAAACAATTATATATAAGACCTTAAGTTACGTAAAAAGTATTTAAGCCAGATTTAATTTGCAGAACAAAAATATCTACAAATAAATATTTCTAGATTTTTTAATCAGCAAAATCATTTATAATTTGATCAAGTTTTAATATCCTCCTGCTCTATAGAAAGTATTTATTGCAAGACTGTTTAGTCTCTACTGCGATATTGTTGGTCTCAGGTATGTTTTAATTAATTTAATCTAGAAAAGCTTCTTCTCCTGGTCCCTATTTGGAAAGCCAGCAGCTCTGTCATTTGTGGTGAGGAATTTTAGAATTTGTATGGGTTTCAGAAATATTAAGATGGAAGAATGTTTTAATGCTTCCATTTCTTCAATCAGCATATCGAGATATACAGCTGCATGTTTTACACACTTTGTTTGGTCGTTATTCTGAATAATTTTTACATCTGTTAAGGCAATTTTCTTTTAGACATTTTTTTAACTTTCCTAATCTACTAGGTCCAATTGGCTTAAAGCCGGTCCTGCCCTTTGAAGTGTTATGATGACCACACTAATGACCTCTTCTAATGAAAAATAACATGCAACTTATTTTTTCAGTACTTTATAAAATTTTTCCATTTGCCGCAATTTAACTATGGAAATATTTCATCAAACTCTAATTTCACCCTCTGTGAAATATCTTCTCATAACTTGGTTTTTGTTAGCCATATTTTTGCCCAGTTTAAAAATTAAATGAAAACATGAAAGATATTTTGCTTAGTTGCAAGTTTATAACTTGGAAGATAGACATGAGAAATCAGCGTTTAAACATTTCAGATTATACAGCAAATAATGGCAGTTAATATTTCAATAAGTATAGTGTAGAAAATTTGTTTTCAGTTGTTAACTGCAGATGTGTATTCCTCCCCACTTGTCTCTTCTAAACACTGCCTTTTCTTAAGCAAAACCATTACCCATCGGCAGAAAGAAACACCTGTTCGAATCTTCCTTGGGGTAAATACCGTTATTTGGCGAGAAGTGGGGGGTGTTTGGTGACAATTTCCTCCTCTCCCGTTTGCCGTCGCTTTTGCCACTTTCCACCCCTCATGAAAAAAGAACTGTTCCCGTCCAACCACTTTCTGAGGGATCTTCTCTTCGGAGAAGACCAGTATATTTGTATATATTTATTTTAGAGTAACAAATGTATGTTAAAAGTTCAAAACAAAAATTTTTTTTCTCTGACCTATTGGTTCAATTTACTATATAATGTTACATGTTTGGGAGCCAATTTGGCGTTTTATCGCCAAAGTGCGATGTTTCGGGAGTTGTGGAATTAAAACCAAGGAGTAAGTGATAAATCTGGATATTAGGTTGATTGTTGGAAAATCGTTTGGTTGTGTAGTGTGGCAACGTGGGTTTTTGTTGTACGAGATTAATAGGGTTTTAGAGCAGTAATTGAGTTTAAGCGTAGTACTTGAAGAGCTAGGTGAGCATTTTCTTGGGAAGTACGCGATACTTTCGAGTACTTTCTAGTACTCGAACTAAGTGACCTTAGTTAAAAAGCAAAGTTTTGGTAGGTATAAACATTTTCCATTTTACAATTTTTTTTTCTAAATAAAAACTAAACATTAGGGCAAAAATTTTCCTACAAAGTGCACTTGAAATTTTTAAAAAAAAGTTTTACATTTTAGGGCTTTAAGCTTGCGTTCTTACTTACCCTACTTCACCCAAACATGATTTTAGTGAATAAGGAAGAACTAAATGTAGAAATTGATCCATAATGTTGGATTTATATGTATTGCTATGTAGTATAAATTTAGCTTGGAATTTTGGAAATATAATAAAAAAATTTAAAATTAGAATGTTATTAATGATATGTATTAAATGTTTGTTTATTAAGCACAGTGACACTACACTATGCCGACCAGAAATGATCCTCAAAAACCTTCTGTCAAAAAGAGATTTCTTCCATGATCCATGCTCTATGGAGTCCAATTGGATCTGAACAAAAAATGGCCATTTAGAGGGGTGGGCAGATAGAGAAGTTTTGTTATATTTTTATGTAAGAAATTAAATCAGTACTCTCACCATGTTTGTAAATAAAATTGTCATAATAAGATTTTTGTATTTGATTAATTTCCTTGTAAGTTTACTGAATATTTAAAGTAATGATTTAAATTTATGGTAATCTCCTATGTGTGCAGGTCAAAATATTCATACTTTTTGAATGTGCTATTCTATAACTGTTTTGTATATTGACTTGTTTAAATATCTGGCAGTTATTTAAAATTAATTCAAAATTGTTTGTTATTGCCAGAAAATGTCATCCACTTCACAGAAGCATCGAAACTTTGTTTCGGAACCCATGGGTGATAAAGGAGTAAATGAATTAGCTGGCATTGGGGAAGTGTTAAGTAAGAGACTAGAAGCAAAAGGATTCGATAAGGTAGTATATTAGTTTATATAGTTATTGAGTTTCAGGTATAAATGATATACATTTTTGTTTTTATAAAAATTTTGGGATTACAGGAAGTCTGTATATAATAAATGTAGATTTAATGAAATCTCCAGTATTATAAAATTGAGACGTATAATAGTATTTTACTGGGAAATTAATCCCTGTAATACCAAAACAATTTCTTTCCGTAAGTTATTTTTCTTCAAACGAAAATTTGATTTGTAAGTTTTCATGTCTATTTTACAGGTTTTGTATAGTCCTTATGGCTGCTGTGTACTAACCTTATTGGATTCACTCACCTCAAGTTTAACCTATGGAGAAAATTTGTCTACTATTTACAGCTACATAAATGCTGATAATCAAATAAAAATGACATTTTCAGATAACCTTAACTTTTCTGCACCTTGCAACAGGATTAATTTTATTTAGTCGACCAAAGTAATTTAGGAGTGTTTAAAACATACTATACCAGATTTTTTTTCCCTGAATAATTTAAATTAAGAAATATTATTTGCATTTAAAAAAAAAAATCCTCAAGTTGTAAAATTTCTTTCTCTATAACGGAGTACAATCTTTAAAAAAATCTTTAAATCCAAGTTGGTAATCTTTGAACAAATTTTCTCCGTATGTTAACATTAACCTCAATAAATGCAACAGCAGAGTTAAAAGTTTTTGAGAACACCTTATTTTCAGTTCCTATTTTTATGAGCCTTTAAAAATTACTGATTTTTAAATTCATAGTCCTTACCTTTTTTCATTTACTTTGTGTTTCTTACAAAGTATTTATTTTTGAGTTAATGTGCATAAATTTTCAGTTTTATGAATATCAACAATTGGATTTTGTAAATTGCAGATATTTTTTTTTTCTTTATGATAATGTTCTAGTTATTTTTTCTGTAATTGTTATTCAGATTAAGAATGCATATTTGATATTGTCTCACATATATAAATATATTAACACCCACTTAAAACTACTAGGTTGCTCTATGTCTTGCTGTGACATTGCCTACTGGTACAAATTTACCTGGCTAAATATAGGGAAAACCAAACGCAACAGCTTCCATATGATATCAATTGCTTGTGAAGTTGTTTGTTGTTTTCCTGTAAGCGTCAAAAAGTACTGGGTTTGTTTATCCCAGCCCTCCACATATCAAGTACTTCAAACCGTTTTTGAAGCCCACCACCCTGAGGTTCCTATCTAATAACATACCAGACTTTTTGGAAAAAATTATTTATCTTTTAAAATAAAATAAGCGTATTTAGAACAATTAATATATACAATGATACTTTACTATAATACTGGCATGTTGCCAACATAAAACAAAATGTTACCAATTAAATATGATGAATGCAAGAGAGTTTATTAATTATTAAAATGCATCATTGTAACATTCTTTGATTAAGAAAAAAAGAAAGAGCAGTTAAAAAATATTTTAATGCAATTGCAATAGTAAAAATGTCTCTGAACCATTGTTTCTAATTTTTTGTTCATCATTGAGTGACCTACTATTAACATAACTCAAATCAGCTGCCCTGGTTAATTAAAGTTTGAAACAACTATAACATAAAAGTTCCCTCTAAAAACCTGGTATATTGTTAATGGCCATTTTTTTAATTCAGTAAACTTACGCCGACAATGGACCTTCAGATTGACAAAAATATGACCCCAAAACGATTTTTTTTTATTTCAGAAAATGATTCTGCAACTCATCAACTTTAAATTTAAAAGAAGTATGTTGATCCGATCATTATTAATCGAGTTATAAGTATTTTTTTCAAATGTAAACAATAGAAATATTATTCAAATTAAAACTTTAAATGCCATTTTCTCAAAACAAGTTTTCATGTCGTTTCGGTAAGTTCAAAATGTTCCATGCTTCATAATTTTTCTTGAATTTTCATAAAATTTCATAAAATAATTATTTATATATGCTAGAATAAAACTTAGTAATCAATTCATTATACTATTTTAAAACAACTTAAAATTTTTACAATAAAAAAATTTTTTTGGATAAAATTTTGCATAAAATGACCTATTTTTATCGATTTCTTTTCTAGTTTTTATAAATATGACTGTAAATCAAATATTGCTACTAAATTTTTTTATAACTATATGAAGCTAGCTTAAGAGAGAAAATTAGATATCTGGCATGGAGCATTTTTAAATAGAGTAATTAACAAACTGATTTTAATTAATATCTTAATAAATTGTATTCTGATTTTTTTTTAAATTTAGAATTTCCATCTCTAAACAACACTGTATAAGTATACAAAATTTCATAGCAATTGGTTAATAAATAAAAATAAAGTTTTTCATGGTCCATCGTCGCCTTAATCTGAAGCAAAAATAATTTCAAGTGATAGGAGAAAATCCAGTTTAACAAAATATTTCAGTCTGATCTAATATATGCAGTAGCAGTTAAATTTTGAATAACATTAACACAATAACAAGTTAAAATGAAATTTTTTTATATATTATGCTAAAATATGTAAACTAAAGAAAACCAAAGAATTACCAATCAAATTTTCCAATTTCAATTAAGTTGAAGTTATATTGCATTATCCATATTACATGCATTTATATTGCAGTAACCCAGGTGACTCATTGTTGACGAGTAGCTCTCCTACTGAGTACAAAATGAGTCATGCCACAAAAGCTAGATGAAAAATTGCCTTGTCGATCCACTGGTATTACAAGGAATGCTAGCGAACCAATTAAAGTTTATTTTTGAAATACTAATATTACAGATTATTAAAGTTTAATATTTTAGGAATAATTATCTAAAGGTTGTTTAACTTTCAAATATTTTTAAATGGCTAAACTTCAGGAATAAAACATTTTAAATCATTTTTGAGGTTCTTGAAAATGCTACCTTAGGAACTTTTGATTTTGAAAATGAACAATGAATTGAAAGTTTTGTTTCACAAGCATACAATGAGTTGTGTTGTGTGTTTATATCTTGTATTTTTAGCAGGTAAAACAAATCACCAGGAAAAAAATGTAAATGTTTAATTTATAATTGTATTTATGTAGTGTTGCTTTTTCTCTAGAAAGATAAGAAAATGGATCCCTCAATTAAAGCCTTAAAATTATTTTTAAAATGTTATTTTTTTTTCTTTTAGAAAATGATTGAAAACCTTAGATATAGGTTTATATTTATGTTCATAAGTATTTTAGTCGTTTTGTTAATTTAGGTCTTTTGATATTAAAAATTCAGTTGCTTTGGCTATAAGTTACTGGGTAATTTTGATCATTTATTTACTTTTCGAATTAAATTTTAAATATTTTCAGTTGAATATTTAGGATTCCTATATTACTATGTGATTTTATTTCTATCATTAATCCCTACAATAGGATTCAAACTGAAAAGTCCTGTATGAGTGTCTGTTGTTAAAATATGTAATTTTTAGTGTAAATACCTTAATTGTCTATATATTTGTTTCTCTGTAGGCATATGTTGTCTTAGGACAGTTTTTAGTTCTGAAAAAGCATAAGGAATTATTCATTGATTGGATGAAAGATATCAGTGGAGCAAACAGCAAGCAAGCATCAGAATGCTATCAGTGTCTGTCTGATTGGTGTGATGAATTTTTGTAGTTTCATGATCAGTTTTATTTTTTTATCTTGTGTAAATATAATAGCATTCAGGACTCTGCAAGACACTGAAATTGTGCCATTATTACAACAAGCTTTATATTCATTATCACTGGTTGCATAGCTTTTAAGTACTTTTGTTTATTCAATGTGCTGCTACAGATTGAGTTTGGAAGTACTCTAAAAAATTTATCAATGGTATTATTTTTAAGTGGTAATATTTTGTTTATTGAATGCATTAAAATATTGACTTCAAAATTTTACAAGAAAATATATTAGTTGATTACATTTTATAACAATGATTCAATTTAGTTTATTGAATATTTTGTAAACTGAGTTTCAAAATATATTTATTAAGATTAAAAACATTTACTGATTGTTTAGATATGAAGTTATGTACTGTTTATGCTATGTATTATAGTAAATCAAAAGATATGGTGGAATAGAAAGATATTCAACTGCTTTAAAACTTTATTTAAGAGAAATTAGAAAAAAAAAATAGCTTTACATTTTATAATTAGCCATTTCTAAATTATAGTTTTCTGTTACCTCAATTAGTTATAACCTTTGCCAAATATATATATTGGATTTTTAATGTTTCTCTATGAGATTGTGCATTATAAAATAAATACATTTCAGTTTTGCATTAGACTATTTGAATTGTAAGTTTGCTATCATTACATCTTAAAATTTTTGGTCAGTCAATTGATAGTACCTGGTGTTTCCTAGTAGGTTTCTTCACTCATTGCGTTTTTTATGCCGTAGCATTTTGTAAAATTATTTCTTTTTTTAACTTGTGTTGCTGGTTCTAATTTTTATAATATCTTGTAAAGCTGTAATGTTGTATTCTTACACACTTTTAGTGTTAAATAAATATTTTTTAACATTTTGTTGCCCTTTCTGTGATTTCTTTGTGTATGTGTGTTTAAGTGCTCATACATATGCCTCCTTAAAATAGTTGTTATGGATTTTCATTTCCTGTGTAAAATATAGTATTAAGCAATGGAAGAAATCAGTGACTTGTTTATATGACAATCACAAGCTATCTGTTGGCCTTAAAAATTTATTTTTTATATATTGTTCATGTTTCTGATCTGAAATTTATCATTATTATAGATTTGCAATTCCGAAGTTCCATAGGCTTCAGAACCTACCTGGAAAAAAGTATTGTTTGGTCTCTTTATATTAAGGTGTTAGTAGCCTATGTCAGTTCATTGATAAGCTACTATGGTTGGTAACTTTTGAGATCAGTTTGAACCAGGGTTTGAATATATCTATCCGAAGAAGGAATCCTTTTTGCTCTGACCTCATCTCTCTGACCCGAATAAAAATATTAAGGGTCAAACAATTTGTATCCAAACCGGAACACACACAAAAAAAACTGCTTTCTTGGATAAAATTCCTTTAAAGATTGAATCCAAATGATCAACATTTTTTTGTATCCTTCTGAATTTATCCAGCTCGGAGAAGAAAATTTTCGCTCCTTGAAATTTTACTCAGATTTTAAAAAAATTTACAAAATTCTGTTTCTTCATTCTAAAATGTGATTTAACATTCTTATCACTTTATTTATGTTATTTAAGGTGTTTCTTTCAATGTGTACTACCCAGTTTCCCAGAAGTAGGAAAAAAGATGGGATGATAATGGAATTGAAAGCTGTTTTCATTTTGTATTCAAAATTAAAAATAAATACTGTGTTGTGAAGAAATATATAATATTTCTTACAAAAGAAATATATGCCTTGTATGCATAAAATTATATGTACCTATACATAATGAAAAACCAATATTTTGAAAATGAATAAAGGTTCATGTGTTTAACACACATTATTAAAATCACTTGTCTAAAAAATTTAAACAAAGTATGCAATCCAGTTGAATCTATCAACTTGATTTTAGCCTCATTTGATTAAAAATGAAAAAATGCACTAAAACAGACACCCAAATAGATACATTTTGTTTAAAACCTCAATCTTGAGAACATTTCAAAAACTTTGTATTGAAATTTCACCATTTTCCCATGACCATATTTTGTTGGCCAGTGAACTTGTCCTTCTACTAGACTATTTTTGTGCCAAAGTTGAACTTCCTTCCTCCACTTATTCTAAAGTTATTGCGAAGGATGATAGCCTAAGTATAGTACACATACCAAAAAATGATAAAGTTTATTAAGTAACCCTGGGATCTGGGATACTTGAAACAATTTCCTGTATAGAAGTATGCTGAAAATTCCAAAAATTTTAATTTTTAGCCACATCTGAATAGCTTAATAATCTTTCAAAGTTCACTAAAGAGGAAAAGTAGCAAAATTGTTTGTGTGAGAGATTTTTTTTTTTTTCCAGCTCGGAACAGTTCCTTACTCAGAGCAAATGAGGTTACTCAGGTCAGATCAATATCCAGAATGATAAAATCGTTTGGAGCAAAATCATAGATATCCCAAAATAATGGTTTCATGCGGATAAATAAATAAAAAATTCCACGAGCCAATTCGATTGGATCTTTTTATTTTGGTTCCTATCCTTTTTAAGCCCTGGTTTGAATCTGACTGCATTAAAATTATATAGGAATAAGGGTTTTTTTTTTTTTTGCCTTGCAAATGTAATGTAGTTTTGTTTTACCTTTCTGTTTTAAAGCTGTAAGGTTTGTGTGGTTTCATGGTTTGTGTGATGTCATTTTTTTCCTTCTGTTCATTTCACAGTTTATTTTTGTATATTCTTACATGAAGAGAGCTCCTGTCCTCAAAGGTCTTAAATACTACAGGGCTTATTAAGATATTTCTAATATAATTTCAGATCCTTAGTAACAACTTTGTAATTTTCCTGGTTACTAAAAAGTAGGAAGACTTATTTAAAATCAGTTCTGAAAGAATTATTGCTATGATTATAGCTTTAGTTGAACTTTTCTAAGAAAGATATAAAATATTTTATTAAATGATTTTTTTTCCTTCTTATTTTTCTCTCTTAAAAAAAAAAAAAATAATAAAAAACCAATGCTTGGTCCATTCTTTTGTTACTTCACGTCTGTTTTGAAATGCTGTTCTCCATTTTCCCACTTTTAAGGAATTTTTCTTTCTTTAACAAGATATATGGGTTAATGTAGCTTATGTGAGAGTTATGTACTGGGTACATGTGATACATTGAAGATTTTTGTGGTAAAATTGTATGCAGACCAATATATTTTCTGATTTTAAGTTGTTTTAAATTTTATTTATGTAATTAAATTTAACTCTCATGGAAATATAAAATTTTTTTAAAATAGAAATTTTTTTTACATTTTAAAAAATGTTCCTTGTATAAAAAAATATTAATTTACTACTTTTTTAAAAATATTTTTATAATTTTTTTGTTTTTATTTTTTTAAAGGAAATTCTTGCCTTTCCCCTTTATTTTCCTTCCAAAAATAAATTGCCGTTTTTTTTCTCCTTGTGGCTGGAGAAATTTTATGTAGTGGTGCCTGCTTAAGGGGGTGCTGTACTGAATCTTTAATGTTTTAAAACGAATGTTAAGTTAATGGAGAAGATATATCGAAATAGCAAATTCGCATATTGAATATACAGTAACCACCGCTTATAGTGATCAGTGGTTATAAGAATCAATATCGCAAAAACAAAAACAAATGTAATATTTCTATGTTAAAATTTCCGCTTTAAAGAATCAATCCACCGGTTATAAGAATCAGTTTGCAATCTTCACCTTCCTTTCATTTTTCCAAAAAATGCCACTTGAACTCTCAAAAGGTACGAAATTCTTTCTTAAGTTTTTGAAAAGAAAGATTGATAAAACTTTGGGGTGGAAAACAGTCGTAAAATACATTCCTTTAGACATAGCATAAGAGTTTCTCCTTATACGTTTTTGCTAAACACTGTCTTATTAGCTTTACCCAGGGGCATCTAACCCGCCCGGGTCCGATTTCGCTTTTCTCCAGACAGGCACTCCTTTTTTCCCACCACTTACTTCCTGGTTGCGGATTTCTGGATCCTGAAACACATAAATCTTCCGCGAAGTGTCCACCATCACTTACGCAAACGGGACAGTGGATTCAGCACTTCAAACCGTGAAACGTAAACGGATCCATTTTGCTGAATCAGATGAACCAGATGCTGAATCAAACGTTTCACGGTTTGATTCTGAATC
Source organism: Dolomedes plantarius (assembly GCA_907164885.2). Lineage (NCBI taxonomy): Eukaryota > Metazoa > Arthropoda > Arachnida > Araneae > Dolomedidae > Dolomedes > Dolomedes plantarius. Next base: position 156,180,653 of record OU015496.1, on the reverse strand, counting down.
AAATATAAAGTGAATCTTCGTCTGAGACTGTAATAAGCATACGTCGCTAGTATTCATTTTAGTTTTCTAACAAAATTGCCAGTTAGTGTTAGAACTTTTTGATAGTCGAATTCAAATATGATAAAAACAAGGAAAACTCTTAGTTTTTCTGAAAAGCAGAACTTGTTAATTAGATGTGATGCTCTTCCAAAGTGTAGTCAAAGAGAAGCTGCCTCTTGTTGATTTTATAATCATGTGTTGTTACTTATAGGTCTAGAAATTGAGTTATAGTATTTGTTTAGAAATTCAGTATTTTTAAAATTATAAAAAATAATTTTAATAAATGATAACGTAAATTAAGGAGTATTTAATGGTAAATTATGTATATATGTGCCTGTGTGTTTATATATGTACAAGTACATATTTGTGTATGTGTGCCTGTCCAAAGGGAAGTTTCGGTTATAAGAATCAAAAACAGTAATAACAAACGTGATTCTTATAAGCGCAAATCACTGTATTGAGATTATTATTTTTCTTACAATTTAACCTTAAATATCAGTCAAACTTCTGAACTAAGAAATAGGCGGCACTTTTGCTCTGTAAGTACTTGAGGTCAAATAATAATGCAATTTGAAAAACTACGCGATGTGTCTGAATCTTAATGCTTTTCAGAGATACTTTTTTTCTCTTATCAAAATTTTAACTTTTGGATGAATTTGTAAAACTTGAAAAGGGAGAAAGCCACTGACCATGAAACGAGTGAGGGAGAGGATTTATAGGTGAACTGCTCAGTTGGTTGAGCACAAACGTTTGTTAAGTGCCTTTCATCTCTCGCGATATTGAATTTCGAACTACAGATAGACTAGGTTTCGAGCTTAGTTATGTAACGTTGGAATATTTGTATTGACCACTGGGTTATGCTATAATTTTTTACTTATTTCACACACAAGACATTAGAATTTTTGATTTAATGAGCTCCCCATAAAAAAAAAAAAAAAAATTACGATTGGCCGCCAGCTAAGATTATCTGCACTGAGAAAACCAAATAAAGGTTCAAATCTAGCAGCTGGCAAAAAAGATAAGTGTTGCATTTAGAAATTTTATTCAGTACAGTAGTTTTCATTTAAAATTTTAAGAATTTTCCATCGTAAAATAAGGGATTGTAGAAAATCAACGTTTTGTTTTGTACCATTACGTACATATTCAACTTTGTCGGTAGGTACACTTGAATGGTCGGATTACGAAATTTAATTCTCTTATCAAGTTCCATGTCACTGTATTACTTAAAACTGAGAATTAAATTTTTTCGCGGTGGAGCCGTTCACCAACTCGATTATATCGCTTCTGCACACTGGAAGATGGAATGCTTCGGCCTTGAGTTTGTGCTTGGATCCATGAAGTGCGGGTGAAGTTTCCTAGGATTTATTGAAAGAACTGGATATTTCACCCAAGGAAGACCTTTATCCCTCAGACCTTATCAGATACTTCCCATATAGTGGATCATTTGTGTGATGCTTTGGTACGTTGAAATGGTCAGGCATATTAAAACAATGCAATTACTATAGGAACTACTGAAAGATATATAAAAAAAAAGGAAAATTTTATGGCACGAATTTAAGAAAAAAAGTTTTCACTTGATGTATCGCGTATATGTAACTCTTAATAGATTTGGTATGGAACATTTTTCTTCTTGATGTGATGTGTAAAATACCTAAATAAAAAAATGATATTTCCCAAGATTGTGCGGTACTTCAACAAACCTACAAACAACAAACAACTAATGACTTTTTTTTCTTCTTTCCCATTCTAGTAAGCTATAGGTTGGAAGTAAAAATAAATATTCTGTTCCTCGGATTTAGCAATAAATATTTCGTCATATGTACAACAGTTGTTTTAAAAAGTTTGATGCCAAGTGAACATCAGTGTTTCATGAAGTGGATGAGATCATCGGCTATGGAGACAGCTATCGTTGAAGGTTTTACGGTGAGCGTTGAGATCTCCGCGGCATCAAGTATGCTAGATTCATAGGCGACGGCAACAGCAATGTGTATCCAAATATTTAGATTCAATATAGTGACTGCAGAAACAGCGGTGTACAAATATTTTATTATGAACTTGTGGATATCAATGTGTTGTCTCTACCTCCTTATTTTAAAATAACGCCTTTTTAAAGGGCGTTCTTTAAAATAAATACATTTTTGCGTTTTTGTTTCTTTGATTCTTCAATTTGTTCCACAGTGAAGCTATATATTGGAGGCGTGCAAGATGCTTTATATGCATAACAATGAAATTGCACGGGTGATTAATATCACTTTCTTATTTAAAGTTTTTAGTGGATTTCTAATTTTAGATTGTTTCTAGTGTTGTAATTCAACACTCGTTTCTCACTAAAATGTGATAATTATTTCTCGTTTCAGTTGTGTAAGAATTATAATGGATGAGCGAAGCTTTTCGAGACGTGAGAAACTAGGCAAAATAAAACAAAAGAAATAATTAAAAAAACCAAAACAGATAAACGTCTATGAGGAAATTGGATAATTCCTCTGCTTTATGTCTGATGGTTACTCCAAAATCTAACATATCACGAGCACTGTTGTTAAAAATGTTCAGAATGTGATATTTTTGGTCGTAAGTATATATACAGTTGTGTTCGCAACTTCGTTATCACAAATTGATGTCCTCATTTTATCCCTCTTACATCTGTTCCTTTTTTTAACTGCTGATACAGATGAGAAACCTAAGTTGCTCTTGAGTTTTATCAATTTTTTTTAAAGAAAACACAAAGTTTATAAACAAATACACGCTAATAAATGACATGAATAGAAGCAGCAGCGTACGCAGAAATTTTCAAAGGGGGGGGGGGAGGTTAACTATGAAAGAGTAGTTTTGAGCAATCACTGCAAAGCTTAAACCTAATTAAATATATCTAATCAGAACCAATGGGAGGGGTTAACCCCTCCCCCTGCGTACGACACTGAATAGAAGTTCATTAAAATCGATGATGAAACGCATGAATGAGTGTAACGATTTATGTGGCAGCAAAGTTATGGATGATGAAAAACCACTTCCTCCTCCAGCATTTGTAACTAATCCGGCTTGTGCTGTACTTGTCATAAACTCACATCTACCAGAGAAGCCAGATAATAATCAGCCTCATGTACTCTTATCCAATTACAAATATTGATTCTTACTCTCTGCCTCAAGGAACGGGTAGTTATGTTTTAATAGTTCCAAATACTCCTAATCCAATCTCGTCACCTAAATTTTCTTGACAGTTATGATTTGTTCGCATTTATCAGGTATATGCTCAAAATTCCATTATTGTTAACTGCCTTGTATCTGTCTGTAAATATCAGATTCCAAAGGAAGTCATTTATCAAAAATACCATTCCATGTTTGTATATGAAGTAAACAATTTTAATTTAATTCAATGATATTTTATTATTACCGTAAATTTTGTTAATGACTCACTTTTCCTTAAAATAAAAAATTATTTGTTTACGTGTCACAACACCCCGCCAGTTTTAATTCTATTCAATTAATTCTCTACCTTAAATATTGTCTTTCCCCATATGTAACTACTTCCGTTTTCTGTGTGGCGCCTAGCTGTCGCGGGGCGTCTTTGTTTTAGTGTGGAAGTCGAACTGCTCACGCTTAGCGTTTGGATGTGGAGTAGACAGGACGCTAAGCAGTCTCTCCTGTCTTCGTTATAAAATGTAACTAACTTTCCTCTTTATACATCGGATCTATGTTAAGCTATTAAATATCAGTAGTGTTCTAGAGTTAATAAATTTATTAATCCCATCGTCCGGACTGCTCTGATCGATTTTCATGCCGCTCAACCCAACTACAACTTTTCCGTTTAAGATGTCATCACCATCTGCAAATGCCCATCCTTCTCTTCCCGAATATCGTTATAGTGTCTGCCATAGAAATATAGCCTTACACATATATATACATATAGCCTTATATGTATATATATGTGTGTATGTATGTATTTTTTAATAACTTTTTGCTAAATATGGCAATAAACGTTAGCTGTATCTCTCGGTGCATGCAATTATGACTGAAGAATAAATTATTCCAGATTCCATTATGGGAAGTAATTTATATTGAGAATTAACCCAGTAGCTGGGTTAAAAAAATGACCTTACCGAACAAAAGATCGGGTATTGGATTTTTTTCCCCTACTTATATATGATTAGTCCAGTAGTGAAAAACCAAGTTTTCCAATTCGAAAGACCTCGGCAGAATTATCTATGGCCTAAAAACAACGATTTTTTAAAACTTTTTTTTAAATATCTCGGCAATGGTTGGTTTTAGAGCTTAGATTGCAATTATAATCTTAAAGAAGACAAAATTTTGAACTAGTCTTATATTTTCATATTTTTTCTAAACCCAATAACAAGCGAGCTACAGCGTCAGGAAAATGGGATATTTTATTCAACTTTTCAAGAAAGACGCAAAACTTATTTCTCTAACGCACTAACTCGTACAATTGCTATATTATATATATATCCATATTTGAGAAATGCACAATATGTGTATTACAATATATTGTACCAAAATCGTGGTACGGAAAGTTCTTTTTTTTTTTTTTTTTACAAGTGCATTCAACGAAATGAAATAAATATGCCAGTTACCACAAATGAGAAACAGAGATTTTTATAGACATCGAAACTAACATAAATCTTCTTTTTACAATCTTCGCTGGACTTCAACAATCGCCAGCCTCTAGGTAGCTTTCTTGACAAATTGTGATTTAAAAGAGCTTTAATTAATAACACATAAAAATATAAGCAAGTGAAATTATACAACCTTTCACAACTATATCGAGGCCTCCGAAATCTAAGCCAAGGTCTCACGTTACATCCGTCACGACAAACTACCTAAATTAATCAATCACCTATCTCGTCAAGGATATCGCTTCAACTCTATTGCAGTTCTAAAAACCTATTTTATCTCGCAAAACAAAACCCGCGTTGCCACACTACACAACCAAACGATTTTCCAACAATCAACCTAAAATCCAGATTTATCACTTACTCCTTGGTTTTAATTCCACAACTCCCGAAACATCGCACTTTGGCGATAAAACGCCAAATTGGCTCCCAAACATGTAACATTGCCCCCTCCTCAAAAGACTGGACGTCCCGGACAGTCCTACACTAACAACAACGGTCCTAAAAATACTACTACAAAATACAATTTCATAAAAAAAAACACAACACATATACCATTACAAATTAAATAAATAAACACATAGAAACGACAGTTGCAACATTAGTATATAAAATAAAAATAATAAATAAATAAATAAATTGGGTATCCTGGATCTACTTAGGAGCAACAGCCTACGAGCCGTGGCTCGGGTATCCTCAAACTCTTCAGGACCCAATCACGTCCCATGGTAAGGAGCGAGCCGGTCGTAATGTACGACCTTCGCTTTGCTGTTCGCAGATTCGCGAATCCGTACGACGATTGAACCTCTTCAGCGGAACTGGAGCTTGGGAAGTACACCTTCCCGGCGAACGGGACTCCACAGTCGAACTTTGGTTCCTTCCTGGAACTGGTGGTCTGTCGCTATCACGTCGTAATGTCTCCTCATTCTGTCGTTGACCACGCTGACCTTGCTTCGCCAAAGGACGCTGTCGCTGACCACGCTGACCTTGCTTCGTTAATTGACGCTGTCGCTGACCACGCTGACCTTGCTTCGTCAAAGGACGCTGTCGCTGACCACGCTGACCTTGCTTCGTCAAAGGACGCTGTCGAGTCAAGTTCGTGCGGCCCACATCTGTTGCACGGGCGAGCACGGCCTGGAATTCATTGAGGAATTTCTCTGCTTCCTTTCTTCGTTGATCAATAAATTCCGCACTCTTCAATACATCTGCGGTCAAATTGGAGCGCTCGACGACTGGCAGGTCACGCTTCCTACTTTTTCCAATGACTGGGGTATAAGTTGGCAACATTTCATTTTTCTGGATTTTCTTGTCTTTATTGCTGACATCGGCAATCTTGACGGGGACCGTACCTTTCGTCTGGTCCACAAGAGTTGCGGCAGCAAAGAGACCTCTTCTACTATTGTCCGGCATGGAGGGTATGGTGCTATATTGAGTGGCTTTAATTTGGTGAGAATTGAAATTTATTATGAAATTATTTCTGTTTAAAAAGTCAAACCCGAGAATCATCGGGTCAACAATATCGGCAACATACGCCGTATGCCGATAACTATTATTCCCGATGCTTATATGGAGTGCAACTTTTCCATTCATCTTAATTCTATCCCCGGTCACGGTCCGCAAAGTGATGTTTGGTGGTGTGAAAAGTAGCTTTCCGCCAAGTTCTTGAGCTAAATCCGTTCTGACGATGGTTACGTTGGCACCGGTGTCAACCAGCATCCTACATGGTTGACCGTTTACAAAACCTTCAACAAACGGCCTGCTTTCTTCGTGATGCATCGACGACACATTCAGAGAATTGCAAGAGGGCTTCTCCTCGTCCGGCTGCCTTCGCCAATTCAGATGGCCGGGAACTGATTTCCCTGGGTCTTGGCGTCTTGATTCATCAGCTTGGCGCGCTAGACAATTCCTTCTGAGATGCCCCTCACGCCCGCAGGTCCAGCACTTCAAAGGATTTCTTCTTGGCGGCATGTTTGAATTCACCCCTGCCAAGGCACCGATTCGTTTTTCTATTTCTTCAAGTCGAGCGGCTATTGGGTCGTTTTCGGCGGCGGTCACCCCTCTCACTAGTTGGCGGTCACGGCGAGTCGCCCTCTGAGCGGACTCGTATTTCATTGCGTACACCAAAGCTGACTTCAAGTCTTTAATGTCCGCCATTCTTAGTGCTCGTTGACTCTCCGGATCGCGGATGGCGTCCACAAAGTATTCTAATGCTAGGTTATCCCTAACTTCCGTCGGACATTCTGGGAAAGCTAATTGAGCTAATCCCTCAATAGCTGACGCAAGTTCCTGTAATGTCTCTGTTGATTTCTGTTGGCGGGACTTCAGCTGTAAGCGGCTATACTCTTTACGGCATTTCTCGCCAAAGCGCATTTCGAGAGCACTCGACAAGGCCTCAAAATCTAGTTGTTTCTCTACTGCGATGGTCTGCAGTACATCGGCAGCCTCGCCACGGAGTGAAGTAGCCAATTGGCATGCTTGCATTGCAATGTCCCATCCATTGGCAGTCGATGCCATATTAAACTGTGTTTTAAACACCTGCCAAGACGTTTTGCCGTCATAAGTAGACACTTTTACGGCAGGGCGGGACGATTTCGACACCGGGTACGCCTCCTCAATACTAGCGTCAGAGTAGTAAGGTACAGTAACTGGCGTTGATTCTTCTGCGAATTTCTTCTCTAGGCCGTTTATTTGTTTCTTAATGGCTTCCCTAATTTTCTGGTCAACAGTCTCGACCGTAGCTTTAAGTTTCGACTCGATAGTGTTGACGCGTTCTTCCATTTCATTAAATTTCTCGCCTACGGTAATTTTTAGCTGTTCTTGGCTTTCGCTAATTTCGCCAAGTCCCGTTTCCAACTTCTTCTGGCTTTCGCCAATTTTCGATTCTAACTGATTGGCGAGTAAATTCTGGCTTTCGCCAATTTTCGATTCTAACTGATTGGCGAGTAAATTCTGGCTTTCGCCAATTTCCTGTTTTAACTGGTTCTGGCTTTCGCCAAATTTTGCTTCTAAATGATTCTGGCTTTCGCCAATCTTTTCTAAAATTAGTTTTAGCTGTTCTTCCATTTTTCGGGTAACTGGCATTCACTTAAAAATATCCCACTTCTGACACCAAAAATGTACCAAAATCGTGGTACGGAAAGTTCTTTTTTTTTTTTTTTTTACAAGTGCATTCAACGAAATGAAATAAATATGCCAGTTACCACAAATGAGAAACAGAGATTTTTATAGACATCGAAACTAACATAAATCTTCTTTTTACAATCTTCGCTGGACTTCAACAATCGCCAGCCTCTAGGTAGCTTTCTTGACAAATTGTGATTTAAAAGAGCTTTAATTAATAACACATAAAAATATAAGCAAGTGAAATTATACAACCTTTCACAACTATATCGAGGCCTCCGAAATCTAAGCCAAGGTCTCACGTTACATCCGTCACGACAAACTACCTAAATTAATCAATCACCTATCTCGTCAAGGATATCGCTTCAACTCTATTGCAGTTCTAAAAACCTATTTTATCTCGCAAAACAAAACCCGCGTTGCCACACTACACAACCAAACGATTTTCCAACAATCAACCTAAAATCCAGATTTATCACTTACTCCTTGGTTTTAATTCCACAACTCCCGAAACATCGCACTTTGGCGATAAAACGCCAAATTGGCTCCCAAACATGTAACAATATATATATTTTTACTCGCATATACTTGAATAGTGTACATATTATATAATTATGTACACAGACTGCACATTTGTCGATATATAGGAAATTAATTACGAAAATCGGAGTATCCAACATCCATAAAAACCGTTTAAATATATTATTATAAATTAGAAATTCTAACAGATGTGAAATAGTATATAGAAGAAATTGCATAAAAAATAATTAATATGTAATTATAAATGATGCAATAACTTTACTAAAATTGAAATATTTCAAATTAAATAACATTCTTCATACCTATTGTTTTTAGCTGTTTCGATGATCTGAGGTGGTCATCATCTCTATGTTTGGTGATACGTCATCTTCATCCTCTAAATCATGAGGCAGTTCAACTACATTTGTACATGTGAGGCCACTGAAGTGCTTACACATATTTGAGCATTTCAACCTTGCTTTTCGACAAGTACATGCACCAGTAAAACCCTTTTTGCAAGAGCAAGAAAGAACTCTTCCTCTTGCAAAAAGGGCAGCCAGCACCCGAGTAGCGACTCGGGTGCTGGATCTTTGATCATTGCAATAGGCTCCAAGCCATGAGAAATGCGTACCCACCCCCACTCTTCTGGGTTTTTACATTTTTTAACCAAGTTTGTACTTGGTGATAAGCTCGTAGTGAATGTTGGCGAGCAGAAACGTGAGTTGGTGGTAGCCTGGAGAGATCAAATTTGCTCTTTGTTCCAGACTTCATAAATAACATACCACTGTGAATCTGTTATTAAAGCATGCTGCATTCTACACAATTTTGTTAGAAAACATGATGGAATACGTTTTGAAGACACTCTCTCCACAGTGTGTCGAGAGATTTTTCAACGCTCATTTTACTACCGTACAATGCCAAAAGAAATCTTTCTCCTGCATAGGGAAATTTGGTGCTATCCCATTGGTACCTTTTCAGAACAGAGCAACACTGAGTAGCATCATTATTGAGGACCTTGGTGAAATCATTTATGCAGTTGAAGTTTTGCCAAGCGATTTAATGTGGATTTAAAGCGATTTAATATGGAAGACATTACATGTACAAAACAGTACTGTAAATTATAAATCATGTTTCTTCCTTTCATCAATTCTCCTCCCTCAAACTGAGACCGTATACAGTGCTCTATTTGTGCATCTAATGAATGTAAGGCCAGGCGCCCACTGGCAACTAAACAGTTTAGTCACTTGAAAGTTGCCGGATACCTTCGACAAGCGCCCACTGGCAACTAAATAGCTGCTTTGCACTCAGTTTGGAAATGGATTTCGTGGAAGCTGCATGTGTTTGTGCCCTCGCTCTATGGCGAAAACGTAAACAAAGCCGCAGAAGATTTTGGGTCCATCCAATAATAAGTAGGAGATTATTTGACGGGCAGTTTTATAAATTATTTGAAGATTTAAGAGTACACCCAACAAAACTTTTCAACTACTTTCGGATGAACGTTGAAAGTTTCGAGAACCTGTAGTTATTAGTGGGGCGCAGTATTTCTTACCAAAATACAAGATTACGTTTGACTATACCACCGCAGGAAAGATTAGATGTGACTTTAAGGTAAGAAAAAAGATTTTCTTAAAAATTTGCAAGTTTATTGAAATAAAATACATATTACAAACTTTTTTTGTAAAAAAATTTTTCGACTGTGCTTCTAGCAATAGTGGATTGCGATTACAAGTTCATTTATGTAGAAGTTGGAGCATACGGTTCATCAAGTGATTCTAATATTTTTAAACAGTCAGCATTTTCAAGGTTGCTTGAAAGAAATGAATTAAAAATTGAAGAAAAAAGTTGTCTCCCTAATGACGACAATGGAATGACAATGCCATTTACTCTAGTGGGGGATGAGGCATTTGCTCTTTCACAGTTTGTATTACGACCATATCCCAGCAGAAATCTGTCCGTAAAACAACGTATCTTTAATTACAGATTAACAAGAGTCCGCAGACTGGTAGAATGTACATTTTGGAATTTTAGCAAACAAATGTAGAATATTTCACAGGCCTCTCGATACCAGTATTGAATTCAGTGAATCTGTTATTAAAGCATGCTGCATTCTACACAATTTTGTTAGAAAACATGATGGAATACGTTTTGAAGACACTCTCTTTGACTGTTCATTGGAAAGAATCTCTACAGTTGGAGTAAGAAGCAACAATCAAGGTTTTGCGATAAAAGATTATTTTACATATTATTTCATTTCTCCTTAAAGAAGTGTTCCTTGGCAGTATGACAAAATTTAATATAAAAGCTGTATATGATAAATGAAAAAAGTTAATATTAAAAAATTATCAACTTGCTCTTTTAGTTCTTTTGTTTTTCCTCCAACTTATCCCAATTTTCAATGAATTGTTGACACAATTCCTCCCATAAAGTCTTCTGTAAATTTTTCTCAGAATATTTTTTTGATTTTATGTTGTATAAAGCTGGCCTTTTTTTCAATTTCACTTATAAATAGTTCAGTGTCCAGCGACATGTTTACACCGAGTACTGAAGCAAACTGGTGATCTTCAACTTTGCCAACTCCTCGTGAATCGGACTAGCCAAACACGCCGTCGATGATTTGCCTCGATCAGATCCGTGTGCCCCCCAACTTAACTTGAAATAAATTTAAACGTTAATAGAAGTTCAGCTAAAATCGGAAAATTGTAGAAAACTTTTAAGAAATTTTTTTTTCCGCTTTTTCAAACTATGAAACTAAAGATTCCGATTATGTCTTTTGCCTTAACATAGTTTTTAACAATGATATGATCCATAAAAAAAATTCGATGCTATTTTTTTTCTCATTTTATTTATATTATATTTATTTTTCTCATTGTATAACTTTTGAATATTACTCAAACGTCAATTCTATTGTTATTCAATTTCAAAAATATTATATTTCATATTTTAAGGACCGTCTGGCAGTCAATGCACGGAAGAGGACCCTAATTGAATTCAATTCGTGCAGCCCCCCAAAAAAGTTAGAAGCACGCTACGCCTATGATCTGATCTATTGCGAGCAATTAAATAATCGCCAGTGGGCGCAGTCCTATCTAAACCAACGTGATCTATTTTCCCCGGCAACAGTTTCATCACCCAAAGAATCGAACATGTTAAAATTTTTTAGTTGCCGCAACTGAAAAATCGCCAGTGGGCGCCTAGCCTAAGACGTTAGAACAGAGCTATTGTTTTGTGACATTCGATCAGCCCCTTTAATGGAAAGCTCGGGAAATCATTTCCTCAAGTTCCGTAGAATCTGAGATTGGGTCCGTAACTGTCCGTTTGGGGGGCTTTCATCTACTAACATCCTTCACGCTTCATGGGAGCAGTAGGATACATCATGGATGGCCGTGGGTTGCAGGACTTATTGAGCATTGCCTATGCTCGGGCATCAATTGAGAAACTGATGACTGTTCATGCATATTCGAGAGCTGTCAGGGCACACATGATGTGCTACTTGGCAGTTACAAAGATCGTTCTTTCGAAGATTGAGATTTCAGATGAAGAGCTCGATGCCACCAGTAACTTTACTGTTCTCTTTTTGAATCAGATACTGCTGCACAGAATATTGTGCAGAAGTTTACTCGGAAATTAAGGAGAGCTGGAAAATAATGGACCTACAGCAAAACTATGGGTGCAATATTGTTTAATGGTAACGTTGATAAAGCAATTCATTCAAGCAGAGAGAAGTGTAGACTGGAAGCTTCATCTACTTTTTGTGAAAAGAATGCTGTCTTACTTCCATGCAAGTGACCATTTTTTGTATGCAAAGATTGTAACACTGTACTTGCAGGACATTCTTGTCTTACAGAATAAGCTGACTCCTACAGAGTACACGAATTTTGTAGAAAATGGCTTTTTTTACCATTCGGCGTTCTGAAAAGTACTCTCCCCGGGTACTTTCCCCGAAAAATGCAATTATACCAAAAATCGCACTTACTATCAAAAATGACAGCAACTTCGAGAGAAGCTGTAACCTTATAACCGAAGTAATTTGAATGTGTTGGTACTCATTTTACGCAGAATTTAATGCTCTAAAAATTTTATATTTCAGTTTCTTTGATTGGATGAACCGGTTTTAATTTATTTTGAAAAAATACCTATTTTTCACTCAATTTTTTTTACTTAACCACGAGCTCTCGCCTTGCCTCGGCGGAGGGGGAAAACTCAAGATATTCATATTTGACCTAAAATACAGAGATTTAAAAAGTTTCCACCTTCGTTTGAATTATTTTCGAATCCAGGATATCCCCCCCCCGCCTACTGGCTTAAGGGGGGGGGGGTTTCTAAAAATAGAATACAACGCGCTTCGGATAGGTCTAGCACAAGAAGAATAAATGTGTGGAGTGTAGGAGCCTCGCTAGATAATTATATAAATATGCACACTATTCAAGTATGTGCGAGTAAAAAAATATATATGTTGTAATACACATTATGCATTTCTCAAATACGGATATAGTAGTATATATATAGCAATTGTATGAGTAAGTATGTTAGAGAAGTAAGTTTTGAGTCTTTCTCGACAAGCTGAATAAAATATCCCATTTTCCTGAGGCTGTAGCTCGCTTGTTATTGGGTTTAGAAAAAAGATGTAAATATAAGATTTTTCAAAATTTTGTCTTCTTTAAGATTACAACTGCAATCTAAGCTCTGTAACCAACCATTGCCGAGATATTTGAAAAAAAGTAAAAAAAATTCGTTGTTTTTAGGCCACAGAAAATTCCGCCGAGGTCTTTCCAATTGGAAAACTTGGTTTTTCACTACTGGACTAAACATGTACAAGTAGGAAGAAGCAAAAATCTAATACCCGATCTTTTGCGCGGTAAGATGTACATAGCTACTGGGCTAAATTGCTTTTCTATCTGATTGTCTATGAAGAGGGAGGTGTGACTTCTGTAATCAAGAAGTGTTATAATAGGTATAGCTAAATCTTCATTTGAATGCTTCTAGTGCCGAACTGTGTTGCAGAGTTTTGACCCAAACGGTTCCAGTGTATGTGAATATCTTGAAATCATTTGACAAAATGAAAAATGTCATGAGATTACCTTATCCTATAAGAACAAATTGGTTTTCCAATATTCTCTGAATCTCATATTTTTTTTTTAAAGTCATTTCATCCAGAATAAAGGCAAATGAAGACATTCCGAATGTAAGTCTAACTATGCTTAATTTATCTAATGTCAATTTTCTGATTTTTAGCTAAAATATTTAATTATTATCGATAACAAGTTTGAAGAGGCTGTTTAAAAGACAAAATATGTCCCCAATTCACATTTATTGTCCCAGTATACATTGTTATAGGCATGCATAATTATTTACAGTGCATTTATTATCTAGTACCATTTTGGGTCACACAGCTCACTGGGTGCGTGTGCGCAAATCAGAATTGGAAATTTTTTTACTGTTGTAATCTCTCAATTTTAAAGAATGTAATCAATCATTAGCATTTCTTTTTGTACAAAAGAAAGAAGTAGAATTTTATGCGTGAGTTCATGTGATAACGGCAAAGTAACAAATTTCCAGATGGTTCAGAAATCTTGACAAATTACATGGACACCGGGAGCGCAAATAAAACGTCTAGCACTCACAATCTCGTACATGAATGTTAGAGACATATCCATCTGGAATATTTGCACTCCAGTCAGAGACTTTGTTAAGGTCTCTTTGGTCCAACGCCCACTGTAAATATAATAGAAAATAAAGACTTTTATCCGTGGAAATTCATTATTGAGCGTTTTTGAGAATAAACTTAAATTTAAAAGCTTACGTAAACTTGGACCATCCGCACAAAATCTACTGAACTGGTAGGTTTCAGTCTGTTTCAGCTTTTTGACAGGGAACTGAGGAGATCGATTCACGAAAAATAAGTTTAAAACTATTGAGACAATACACAGGTTTCAGTCTGTCTCGTCAAATCGTCAGTCAAACAGCTTAACGTGGTACTGTGGGAACGGGTGCTTTCGAACCGGCTTGAAACCGTCCGTCGTCCATGTCTGGCAAGATCCGTCCTCGTGCCACCACCTCTCCAGGTCACGTCGCGTGCTAGGCGCTGAGGAAGTGTGCAGCTTTTCGCAGAGATCACACATCCATGGTTGCAGATACGACCGGTACGTACTTTTCCACGCGAAGTAGGAGAGGTAAAGTGTTTCGTTACGAGACACTTTCCACAGGTACTCTCCCAGGTCTTCCGGAGACGGAAATTCCATTGCGTCGATAACCGAATTCTTGGGAGCTATTCTGGAATAGCTTGCTCCCCCCAGAGCGACTGGAACGACGTTGTATGCCAGTGGATTGAACAGTTTCTCCGTTACGTAATCCCGACAGATGGCATTTTCGAAGGCGAGATAGAATTTGTACTTCTGGGCCAACATGGCATAGCACTTTCCGGTCTCTGCGGGTCTGCAGCCTTCCTTCCCGCACCCCCCTACAACGTCGACTGGGTAGATTTTCATCAGTCGCTCTACGTATCGTTCTCTGTTGCTGTCCGTTCGGCAGTTGCTGACGAACCAAACGGCTCGGTCCCTCTTATGCCGGAAGATTCCGTGCGAAGGTAAGACTTCTGCCTCGGTTTGTGGTTTCCTCCCGATGAACCCATACCTCACGAGAACGTCCGAGTTTCTCCGGTAGCTCATGGTCCAGTTGAAAACGCCGTTGAACCTCCTCATGTCTTTCACCTCTAGCCACGGCGGCTCCATGGAATAGAGGATCCACATCTGGCTTGGCGACCGGCGTTGCGGGAAGCTGTAGACCTCCAGATCTCGGAGGTGAAACAAGACAGCATCCGCCTTGTTGATGTTGGAAGGATCCCTCGTGACGGAACAGTCGTTGATCGCGCATGGGTAGCGCACAAACGTATCGTTACCCGAATGGAGGAAGTAGAAGTGCCTCGGGTTCCATTCGCTGAAATATGGTGTCCCTAGATGTATGATTTTCGTTGACCGATTCGCTTTTGGTATGTTGTCTTTGACTGGGAAACCGACGAGTCGAGCATCCTCGTTAAAGAATCTTCTCACTCTCCAGGTCTTAGGCTTGAACTCATCAACGAGCGGGAAGACAGGCGAGCTGCTCTCGAGAGGAGTTTCTGATTCCCCAAAGTCTTTAGGGCCTTTTGGGATGTAAATGCTCTGTCTCAGGAACGTGATTAAGAGAATCAGAAATGCTATCACGGGAAAGGAAACGAAGATTCCTCGGACGGAGTGATTGCGGCACAGGCATCTAAAGTAAGTTTTTTTCCTGGACTGCAGCATTTTTTCGAAAACAACGGATCAATCTTTCGTGTCTGAAAATTTAAAAAACGAATGCAGTATCTTGAACGACATTAATGGAATCATCATATCGTTGGTGTGTGATAATGTGAATTTAAGCAAGACTTCAGATGTTCAGTCAAAACCCTCCCTTCAAACGTTTACGTAAAATTTTTTTTTGGAATTTGCATAAGCAGACACCCCCAAAAAGTTATTAATAAGTAATTAGGAGATAATATTGTTGAATGAGGTGTAATTTAATATGTGGTGGTGCCTACAGAGAGTTTTTTTCCGCGAGTCCATGGCCGCCAATCTCATTCTGTTTTGTTATCAGAGTAAGTAATTTTTCGTCTGGATATTGACGTGCTTTGCACAGCGAGAATTTATTCCCCATTGTAAGAAAATAAAATCTTTTAATTTGTTTCGTTAAATTCAGACTACTGCCCGTTAAGGTAGGTCGCTCCTGCTGTTTAAAACCTATGAATAGGCGGTGATACAAAGGTTAAAGGTGGTCTAGTATAAAATAAAATGCAGAGCCATCATCTAATTTTTTTTCTCTATTCCCCCCCCCCCCCCGCTAAAGATTTATAAAAAAAACTGTCAAGTCTGTTTTGCAAAAGAGGCCCTAAAGTTATTCCAGACTCAAGTTCTTATCAGAACGACCGGAAATTTTCAGAAGAAAAAGCCACGAAGCATCTCCATACGTCGAGAATATTCCTTTTACAGATTCTCAACATTCGAAGAAAATTGGCACAGAGTATTCAATGTCATCGCTGATGAAAAAAATATTAGGCAATGAGCTTACCTGAAATCTTTGTGGCCTCGGCAGAGCGGCATTGCTGCTGAAACTGAAGCCGTAACCGTAACCCAAGAGAACCGAGCATCGAAAGTTCGGTAACTCCTGCAGAGGAACGGCTCTCGGGAATTGGAGACATTAATGATACATTGATTTACTCCTGATACATTCGTAGCGCAGCTCTGCCGTTGCCATTTGTACATAAGATTCGCATCTGCTTTTTCGACATATGCAAAGTCTCTCATCACGGACGTCAGCAAAATAGAGAACGGCTTGTTTATAGAGAACGGCTATGTTCCCGCAGATGCATAATGTTGATGGGCGGCAAGCCACCACCTGTTCGCAACCGGTAACGGAACCAATCAATCACTCGATTTCTCATTCCTTTCATGCTTCTTTCCTGTGTTTGTGCCTCAACGCGCCACTTGCACCCATACATTCCTATACAATAAATGTATGTTACTGTGTGGTGTACCAACGCTTAAAGTTTGTACCATGAATTTGGAATCACTCCGTATGAATTTTTTTTTAAAGAAAACTTCTTTAAATTTTTAAAAATTTTCCTCGTATAAAAAATATGAACTTGAGTTTTCAATAATTTTATAAAATATTTCTCCTTTTTTTGTACTTTTTTTTGCAAGGAAATTATTGCCCCCACCCCCTTTATTTCTCCCCAAAAATATTACCACTTTTTTCCCCTTGTTTCTGGAGAAATTTTATCCATGGGTGCCTGCTTAAGGAGGCGTTGTACTGAATCTCTGACGTTTCGAAGCCAATGTTAACTCGTTGGCGAAGATATTTCGAATTAACAAATTCTTATTTTAAATAAATTGAGATTATTTATTTATTTTTTCATAACATATCCGACTTCTCAAACTCCGAGCATTTTTTGTTTATTTTTTCTTACAATTTAATCTTAAATGACAGTCAAATTTTTGAACTGAAGAAACAGGCAGCACTTTAGATTTATAAGAACTCGAGGTCAAATAATAATGGAATTTAAAAACTACGTGATGTGCCTGAATTTTAGGGCCTTTCAGAGATACTTTTTTTTCTCTTATCTTAAATTCGGATGAGTAATTTGGAGACAATGATTTAGGTGAACTGCTCTGCGGGATGAGCACAAGCGTTTGTAATGTGCCTTTCATCTCTCAGGATATTGAATTTAGAACTACAGATAGATTGAGTTTCGAACTTAGTTATTTATGTAACGTTGGAATATTTGTATTGACCACTGGCTTTTGCTATAATTTTTAGATATTTCACGCACATATACACTGCTAGCCATTCAAATTGCAAAACCAAGAAGGAAAGCAAATAACAAAAGTTTACTTACCGTTTGCAGCATAGTAGGAAGAAAACATGATTAAATGAGTAGGCAATTTGGGGATATACAGGGCCCGAAATTAGTACACACAGCTGCCGCCTTTGACAGCTAAAATGGCTCTAACCCAGTTAGGCATTTAGTCGAACTGGTCTTGGATGACAGATACGGGAAAGGGCCTGTTCACATAGGAGTCCGTTGCGTTGCGTTAAGGAAAAGATGACGTTGAGACGAAAATAAACCAATCATATGCCTCCAAACGATTAGCAATGAAATTTTTAACGCCTATGATTGGTTTATTTTCGTCTCAACGTCATCTTTTCCTTAACGCAACGCATCGGACTCCTATGTGAACAGGCCCAAAGTCATTCCATGTTGCTTTAAGTCTATGACATACTTCATCAATCGTAGTGGCTGGAGAGCGGTGGCGGCCCAGTCTCTCAGCAACTCATAACCGAATGTTTTCAATGGGTGAGAGATCTGAAGAACGTGCTGGCCAGGGCAACAGTCAAATACCCTCTGTGTCGAGGTAGGTCACGACACGACGGGAAACATGCTGTCTTGCGTTATCTTGTTGAGAGATGATGACGTCTCCGAGGCCTCGAAGATCTGAGAAATGTAATGCTGGCTGTTCAGATTACCGACGACGCGAACAAGAGGTGTTCGTATCGTGTACCCAATGGCTGTCCATACCATCACACCAGATTCAGGGCCCGTATTACGATATCGAATGCAAGCAGGTCACGTGCGTTCTCCTCGGTGCCTCCAGACACGGATATATCCATCATGATGCTGCACTCCGAACCGGGAATCGTCTGAAAAGACGACGTGGTGCCACTCCTGTATCCAGTTTTGTCGTTGGACGCATCACTGTCGCTGCGCGTCTCTATGCTGCAGTGTAAAGGAAAGCCGCAATAATGGTCGCCATGCAGACAATCCATGCTGCTTCAGACGTTGAAGCACTGTTCGTGAGGATACTTGTGCTGCAAATAATACCATTTCCTGACTCAAGGTCCGTGATGTGGCCCCCATGGATTCTATATTCGCATGATAGTCGTTGGATTCCGACCAATGCGAGTAGCAATATCGCGGAACGATAAACCGTGCTCTCAATAGACCACGATCTTGCCGCTATCGAATTCCGACACGTTCTGATAGCCGTTTCTCCTTCTTATACGAGGCATAATACGATCTTCTCACAAACAACCAACATTCAAGTGCGAATTCCGAATGAGAAACCCGCTGCGTAACTTTCCTTTTATACAGAGTTTGAGATGTCGTTTCTCCCTCCTGCGACGTTCGATTGCGCCTAAATGCTAATCATTTGCATATCCCCCATCTTCTTCATTTCCTGCAAATTTGACGTTTGTATCATCCCTACTTCATGGTGTTGCAATTTTAATTGCCAGCAGTGTATATTTGATTTAATGTTTGTTTTATATAAATCGTTTTGGTTTTTTTTTTTTAAAAAATTTCATATTTTTTGTTCTAATATCGTTTAAATATTCTAAATGAGCTCCCGATTAAAAAAAAAATTGCGATTGTGCGCCAGGTGCGATTTGCGGTGCAGAAGCTAAGATTATCTGCACCGAGAAAACCAAATAAAGGCGTAAATCTAGCAGCTGGCGAAAGAGTTTTACGTTTAGAAATTTTATTCAATACAGTTGTTTTCATTTAAAATTTTAAGAATTTTCCATCGTAAAATAAGGGATTGTAGAAAATAGACGTTTGGTTTCGTAGCATTACGTACATATTCAAATTTGTCTGTCGGTACACCGGAATGTCGATTTACGAATTTTAAGTCTCTAATCAAGTTCAGTGTCACCCTGTTATTTAGCACTGAGAATTCAATTTTTCGCGGTGGAGCAGTTCACTAACTCTATTATATCGCTTCTGCACACCGAAAGATGAAATGCTTCGGTTTTGAGTTTGTGCTTGGATCCATGAAGTTGGGATGAGGTGTGGGTGAAGTTTCCTTGGATTTATTGAAAGGATTGGATATTTCACCTAAAGAAGACCTTTATCCCTCAGACCACATCAGATACTTCCCACATGGTGGATCATTTGTGTGATGTACTGGTACGTTGATGAATAAAACAGGCGTAAACCTAATGCAATTACTACAGGAACTACTGAAAAATATAAAAAGGGAAAATTTTATGGCATAAATCTAAGAAAAAAATAATGAAAGTTTTCACT
Source organism: Dolomedes plantarius (assembly GCA_907164885.2). Classification (NCBI taxonomy): domain Eukaryota; kingdom Metazoa; phylum Arthropoda; class Arachnida; order Araneae; family Dolomedidae; genus Dolomedes; species Dolomedes plantarius. The sequence continues at coordinate 156,160,757 of OU015496.1, read as the reverse complement.
CGATGTATCACGTATATTTAACTCTCAATATACAGGGTTCCCACCTATATCCGTTACACACCCCCTTAACTTCTAAACGGTGACAGCTTAGGCCATAAAGTTGGTGTCTAGGTATAGTAAAAAGACTATGCGCTACTCGATGAGACAACTTACAACGCTGTCTATCGGGAAATTTTGGAATTAGCGTTTTTATCTCAAAAAACGGTATGAGAAACGGGAAAAAAGTCAATTACAAAGTTGCTCAGCATTATCTATTTAGTAAGAAAAGACACCTTGCGGACATTAATACTTAAAACAGAATGTAGAAAATGTGACATTTGTTTGGTCATGATTTCGAAAATTGTCATGTCATAGAGCAGTGCTCCGCAACCGCTGTGCCGTGGCACACTAGTGTGCCGCGAGGTGATCTTGACTGTGCCGCGGTGATTGTATCGATCATGATAATAAAAAAATTAACCACCGCATTAAATAGAAATTTTTCCAAGTAAAATATTCCTCTAACTTTTTGTTAATATGTAATTTTTCTGGGTCGAAATTATACACAAAACAAAAACATGTTGTTAGCCATACATTGTATGTATGCTCGAGCGTCATATTTCTGGATTTCAGTTAAGAAAGAATATCCACAAATTTCTGACAAGGCCATTGCAATTTTGCTCCCATTTTCGACTACATACTTATGCGAACAAAGTTTTTCGACACTGGTTCTAATTGAAAATGACAAACGATCCTATTTAAAGGGCCTTGACCATGAACTGTAGCTCTTTCTATTATAGAGCCAAATATAAAACGTGCAAATATAAAACGCACATTTATCAAAACAATCTCAAATATCTCATTAATAAATTAGCTATGTTTAAATTAACTTTGATTTATTAGGCTTAAGTAAAGACCAAAAAACAAATTTTAATATAAAAATTTAAAGAGAAAATTTTTTTACTTGTAAACTATAATTTTGTATTTTTGTTCTTGTGTTGGTGTACCGTTCAAAATAATTTATATAAAACTTAAATGATTATAATTATCTTGATACATAGAGCTATTTTGTTGTGTTTTTTTATCTAATAAAAATATATACGTATTTATTGTAATTTATATATTTGCAAGCTTTTTCTTGTGGTGTGCCGCGGAATTATCGAAAAAAACGTTGTTGTGCCGTGGAAGATAAAAGGTTGCGAAGCTCTGATTTAGGGGACCCGATGGAATGGTAGCATCTTCCGAATTCGATTACACGAGACGTCACAGCAGTCAGAGTTCGAAGAAAAGTCTTCCGTTCAGGCAATTCTAAAATGAATGTTTCTGATCTCGCCACTAGGGCCGGAACGATTTAATTGGCCAGAATCGGTCCTATGGCCCGTACATGCGCATTTCTCGCGTGGGTCACGCGCGCTCCGGGGTTCTGTTAGTAAAGAGTCATCTAAAAATAAGCCTCGTTTGATATCGAGTGCCTGCGTGATTATCGGCACGTGCAATAAGGGGGGGGGGTAGTGTAAATATCAATTAAGTTATTCTTAGGTCGCATTTTGAAAAAGGGGTAGTGCTTTAATAAAAAGAGAATTTGAAACACGCTTTAAAACTAATTTAGGAGGACGCATTTTTCGTTATGCATACATACATATACATACATACATACATATATATACATACATACATACATATATATTGTAGCGTACTGGAAGTATGGGTTTTTTTCCCCCCAAGAGCTCACAGAGTGCACGAAACACAGCTGTGTGTTTATCGGGCGGCTTCCCTAACAAGTGGTGAGGGTAACTGTTTGGAAAAATAGAAAATGTTTTCCATTCCCGTAATAAAGCTGTCTGTCCTAGCGATAGCTCTGTGACTTTGACACGGGAATGCGATAAAGTTTCGGCGTTACGAAGAAAATGTCACCATCTGGGTTACCGGCCCCCTCTTTGAAAAACAGACGCATTTTCGTGGAATTGGGAGGGTCGCCGACAAAGAAAATGCCACAAGATAGATGCAGAGAGTCGGAGAAATTGGGAGACGCTGCTTAGAATGCGCCCTGAGTGGACGTGTTTTATAGGCTCCTGAGTTTTCGGGCTGAGCTGGGTTCTAGTGCGTGCGTTGTAAATCGGCCCGTAAATTAATTGGTTATGTCGAAAGTGTCTAATGTTTAAATTTTTTTTTGTAAATAAATTTCATTGTTAAGTTTCTGTTTTAAAAATTGGCTTCGCATTTTATTTAGGACTCTGTCTTTCTTTGTTATGGATCCAATAGTTGTGTATTTTTTTAAGAAATCCTCAGACTAGCCTTAAACTTTTACCGCGACGCCACAATATATCGATACATAGACAGTTAAAATAATTTAATAGCCCCACTGTATTCTTTCAGCTCGGTGTTAATCTTTGGAGAAAATGTTTCTAAGGGAGAGTCCATTAATTACGTGAGGCGATTTTTCGACCCCCCTCCCCCCCCCTGGTGAGATGTCGTGAGATTTGGCTCGACCCCCCTCCCCTAATCTCACGTGAGATTTTTCAGAATGCGTATTTTTAGTGTAAATACGTTAATCTATGCTTGATTGCGTTGGATTTATTAAAAAAAAACATAATTTGCTTGATTTTTTTTATTTAAGACTAGTATTTAAGACTACTAAGAACGCAGTCTAGAATCACAGTGAGAAAATCGAACAATAAAATACTTAAATAGAAACTACTAAAATTCGTAAAAGCATATTCATTCTAATTCAGTCCACAGGGACTCATGTGTGGTCTCAAGAGTGACTACTGGAACTATTGTGTAGGATTAAGCCATATTTTAGTGTAGAAACATGTTTTACTTAATATAACTCAGTTTTCTCGTAATTTTACACGCTTTCTTGCGGAAAAAAATTTACGTGATATTTACCGAGACCCCCCTCTCACCCACGTGAGACTGGGTGAGATTCGGCTCGACTCCCTCCCCCCTCTAAAAGCCTCACGTAATTAATGAAATTAACCTATTGACTGTCGTTTTGTTGTTGTTGTTAAAATACGACTCCCTAATAGAGAAAGAAATTAAAGTTTGTTTTCCTGCTCATTGATTCGGACTTGGCACCGAATTGTGCGCACTGAAAAGAGATGCCTCTTCAATCCCGTGATGTATTGAGCGGAAGTCGATTTGTTGTCACTTCTAAACGAAGGTTTCGACCGCGGGTCATGATATGACAGTGTCGGGCAAAGAACGATATCTAGAGCACTATTAGATAAGAAATCTTATCTTTGACATAATTATTTTGTTCTGCACCCACGGGTGGGATAACATTTCGTTATTGAGGTATAAATGGAGATAAAAAACAGTAATTCGCGATTTTTTTTTGATAAATTAAAAAATATATATATATGAGCAGAGCCAGCTTGCAGGGCGAGGTTGCGCGACTCGGCCAACGGTCCTGATTTTTTTTTTCGACAATAGACACGACTGATCCAATACATATATATTTGCAGCCCAAACGGGATGTCAAACCAATATCATTTTGGTGAAAACATTTTTAAAACAGGGGGCATTGCTTTATGCATTTTGGAGTGCTGACGTCAGAAGCCAGACACTCATTCTACTCGATATACAGTAACCACCGCTTATAGTGATCAGTGGTTATAAGAATCAGCCGTTTATAAGAATCAATATCACGAAAACAAATGCAAATGCATTATTTCCATGTTATTAATTTTCGCTTTAAAGAATCAATCCACCGGTTTTAAGAATCAGTTTACACTCTTCGCTTTCCTTCCACTTTTCCGCCAGGGCGTTGGTATCGGTACCAGAGTCTGAGGATTCCAGTCCCACTATTGGCATCTGTAGCCGTTCGGAATCGGCTTTAAGCAGTAGGTCCCGGTCTAATTAACGCTCGTGTGGCAGAAGTTGACCGTAGCGCTCCAAACCAAACCAAACCTTTAATTTTTTTTCCAGAAAAGCCACCTAAATCCTGAAAAGGCACGAAGTTCTTTCTTTCCTTTTTGAAAAGAAAGACTGATAAGACGTTGGGATGGAGTACAGTCGTAAAGTGAATCCCTTTCTTTGCTAGACATCACATCAGTTTCCCCGTAAACACTTTAAGCTAAATATTATCTTGTCCCAGGGGCATCTCTGCCCCTTCAGATGATTAACGAAAATTAAAGTGTATTTAATGGTAAATTATCTAATATATGTATATGTGCACGTGTGTGTGAATATGTGCGAGCGTGTCCAAAAACCTAACTTTCGGCTATAAGAATCAACCGCTTATAAGAATCAAAAACAGTCATAACAAACGTGATTCTTATAAGCGGAAATCACTGTATTTTAATTTTCTATATACTACCGTGACACTTAACTGTTGTCTGATGTAAAAGTTTGACACTATTTCCCCCAAAAAATCATCGTAATATACGGTAGCGTCACGACAAATAGTTAAGGCGATTTTCTGAGGCGTTGCTAAAAATTACTACTATGGGATCCATAACAAAGCAAAGACAGAGTCCTAATTAAAAAGCGAAGGCTAATTTTTTTGAGCAAAAACTCAACAATTTATTTACAAAAAGAATTAACATTTAACCAGTGCAACATATTCAATTAAATCCCGTGTAGATTTACAACGTACGGAGCCTAAAAAACACACGTCCACAAAGGGCGCGTTCTAACCAGGGTCTCCCCCTCAGAGAGGGGGTCGGCAATCGTTGGTGACAGTTTCTTCGTAACTTTATTGCATTCCAGAATCGTTAGGACGACCGCTTTACTGGCTGCATCCGTGGGAATACGTTTTTTAATCCCCCACGTGTTCAAAACCGGAGGAAACTGCAGATTTTCCCCGATACACACGCAACTGTGTTTCAAGCAATCTGTGGGGTCTTGGGAAAATTTAAGACCATACTTCCAGTACGCTACAATACCAAAAACGGAAAAAACACTGATTTAAAAAAACAACTTTTTAGAAGTACAGGTACAACGATTTAATGAATACCTATGTATAGCTTAGCTATTATCTCTCTAATTCTGTTCTGAAGAGTCAAGTCACAGCCATTTTAACTACAGCCGTCAAAGAATTTTATAACGCTTTTTCTCAAAATGAATTTTTTCGCCCATTTCTCGAAACATCCTGCGGTAAAACGTGATGCCACAACATTTTGAAGAGATGTTTATAGAGGGCGACGCTCACCACTGTACATTGATTAGTTTTGTTGTTGCTGTATGGAAAGCAAATGACAATGAATTTTGAGCCATTTTTATTACCATGTTTTTATTTACTTGCTTGTGTGTTTGTGTGTGTGTTTGTCCAGTACAAATCTTGCAATCGATTTTTAACTCACTTCCCGACTAGCTAGACATTTGAAACTTTTAGAATAGCTCAGAACACGATGACAATGCATTTTTTAATACTTTTAGCCATCTTTAAGCAGAATTAAATTAATTTTCAGTTATTTTCAGTCAATTACTTTTTGGAGATAATTACTGGAGGGCCAAACTTGCGTATATGACTGATGTATCTTTGAGCACCTGAATGAACTGAATAAAAAAATGCAAGGTTGAAGCGAAAATTATCTGACGTGTTCCAATAAGTTAAGGGGGTTTAAAAATAAGCTCGAACTTTGTCAGAAAGAGTTACAAAAAGGATCTCTAGAAATGTTCCAAAGGACTCGCAAGTCCATGATTAAAAACAAAAAATTAATTCTGGATCTGACGCAATAACATTTAAGTTTATTGCTAAAGAAATTTAATTTCTATTTTTTCACAATTAATATGGAGCAATACAATTGGATAATAAATCCTTTCCTAGCTGGTGCCGAAAATTCAGCAGAAGCACTTTCCCTTCGAATTCGAGAGAAATTTATAGAATTGAGGAACGACGGGACGTTGAAACTAAACTTCAGTGAAATGTCATTGGCTGATTTCTGGATTTCAGTTAAGAAAGAATATCCTCAAATTTCTGGCAAGGCCATTGCAATTTTGCTCCCTTTTTCTACGACATACTTATGCGAACAAAGCTTTTCGACACTGGTTCTAATTAAAAATCACAAACGATCATGTTTAAAGGGTCTTGACCATGAACTTCGGGCAGCACTTTCTAATATAGAGCTAAATATAAAACGTGCATATGTTCATCAAAATAATCTCAAATATCTCATTAATAAATAAGTTATTATGTTTAAATTAACTTTGATTAATAAGGCTTAAGTAAAGACCCAAAAACAAATTTTAATATTGAAATTCAAAGAGAATTTTTTTTACTTGTAATCTATAACTTATATTTTTGTTCTTGTTTTGGTGTACAATTCAAAATGATTTACATAGAACTTAAATAATTGTAATTATCTACATACATAGAGCTATTTTATTGTGTTTTTTATCTAATAAAATCATATACGTATTGTTGTAATTTATGTATTTGTAAGCTGTTACTAATGGTGTGCCGTGGAATTATCGAAAAAACGTTACTGTGCCGTGGAAGATAAAAGGTTGCGGAGCTCTGTCATAGAGAGTAGAAGAAAGAAACTGAGACACTTCCCTATCTTCAAGATCATTTATTTATGTTGCTGAAAATCCTCTCTATTAGACACTATACGCATTAGCACTCTGGACTGGATTTCTCGCTGCACATTGTGCAACATGGCAGGTGTTACGGAGGCACAAGCATCAGTAATGCGTCGTCGAATATTCTGCAATGTTGGCGGAGGAGTTGCGTATACCTGCCTTTTTATGTATCCCCATAAGAAGAAGTCCAATGGAGTCAAGTTGGGTGAGCGCGGGGGCCACTCTACAAAACCACCATACCCGATGACTTGAATCTCGAATGTCTCCATTAGGTACTGCTTAACGTTTGATGTCTTATGCGTAAGGGCGCCGTCATGTTGGAATCATACATTTCTTAGTTGGTGCAACGGTAGATTCTCAATAAAGTCGGTTATTACATCCTACAGAAGCTCCAAGTACCGTTATCCCGTTAACGTTCCCTCGTAAAATACTAGTCCAGTGAGCCTGTCATGAAAAATTCCGCCCCAAACATTTACAGACCAGCGTACTTGATGTCGAACTTCGACACCATATCTCGGATTTTCCGTCTACCAGGAATGAACGTTTTGTCTATTCCACATTCCGTTACGTAAAAAACATGCCTCATCGGTCCACATTATATCTCCCAGGAATGTTGGGTGGACCTCTAAGTTATTCATCACAAAGTTGCACCACGTGTAACGTCTCTCAGCATCTCTTGTCAGCACTCCCTGCGCGGATGTGGATCGGTATGGATGAGCACCTAAATCATTGACGATTTTCCAAACGCGGCTTTTTGAGAGGTCAAAATTGTCACTAATTATTTTTGTGCTGCTATGAGGATGGGTGACAGCGTATGCTAGCACATCTTCCGGTTGCACTTTGCGTCCTACATTACGAGGTCTACGAACTCGAGGTCGGCTGGTCACGCAGCCCGTCTCCCTTAAACGTTTTACGACTTTTACGATGGTCTGCCGTGTAGGATGCGGGCGTGCAGCAAAACGTTCACGATACAGCCTTGCAGCTGCTTTTGCCTTACGCCCACATTCACCCGAAATTAACAACATCTCGCAATATTCTGTAATGACAAATTTTTCCATAACACTAAGCTTTAACATACAACCCAGCAAAAACATCCTTTTTATACTACACTAGTCTCTGGTGAATAGGTATGACGTTCAATCCTCATTTGCATAATACATGAAATCAGTGTGAATTTTATACCAGACATGACTGTTTAAAGTTTTCATAGTTTTCATTATCCAGAAAGTTTTCCTAGTTTGTTGAGACATTCAGTAAAACTCGCAACTGGTGAGGACAGAACCATGGTCCTCATGAATGTGAATCTCTTGCATTTCCCCTGCGCCCCAACACAGGCTGGTATTTAGTCCGTGAGGTGGTCTTTTCGAGCTTCGCTCGCGTTTCACGATGCCATAGTGTTGAAAATCACGACCAAACGAATGTTCATTTTTTACATTCTGTTTTGAGTATTAATGTGCGCATGGTATCTTTTCTTACTAAATCGATGATGCTGAACAACTTTGTAACTGACTTTTTCCCCGTATCTCGTACCGTTTTTGAGATAAAACCGCGAATTCCAAAATTTGCCGATAGATGGCGTTGTAAGTTGTTTCATCGAGTAGCGCATAGCCTTTTTACTAAACCTAGACACCAGCTTTATGGCCTAAGCTGTCACCGTTTAGAAGTTAAGGGGGGGGGGGGGTGTAACGGATACAAGTGGGAAACCTGTATTTGTATGGAACATTTTTCGTCTTGATGTGATGTGTAAAATACCAAAGTATAAATTATATACATTCTAATTATAGGGGTAAAAGAGGAAAAGGTAGCAATAGTTTAAAAACAAAATTGAAACTGGTTGATCTGCAAAAAATTTGTAATTTAGTTATTGATTTTAAGAACAATAAAATAATTAAGCATTTTTTGTTCAACCAAAAAAATTCTGGTTTAAGGTGGGTAATTAAACATCATTTATCTTCAATTAAATTTGTTTCGAGGTTTACAAAACTAATAATTTTAGATTTAATTAAATACAAGCTTAACCTGACTAATTTGGATGCTAAGAGGGGAAGGGATGTAGGGGTAGAGTACTGTACTATTAACTTTCTAGATAAAGATTTCGAGCATTTAAAACTACCTACTATTGTACATAATAATTCTAAATTATTAACAATCAAGGATTGTGGGAAAATCGCCATTGCTTTTAAATATCAAAAAAACGTTAAGGGACATAATCTGCAACTATAACTTTTATAGTCATAACTTAGGCAAAATTTCTAATTCTGATTGTAATTGTCATACTGAGGAGTTTAAAATCTTTGTTAATCCAACTTCGGGGCATATTGTAACAGGGCATCTTAATATTGTTAAAGATGTTAGGTTGAGGGAAGTTCTAAGTAAGGGCTCAAAATTTAGGTTAAGAAATAAAGTAAATTTAAAGCAAATTATAAGTTCTATCACTAAAGATTTAGATTATTGTATAGTAAAATTAGCAAGGAAGTACAATTGGCCTATCGAAGGTTTTATGGAGTGGAAGGTGCATATTTTACAGGATATAAAAAGGAATTATGAAGAGTATGGTAAGAGTAGTTATGAAGAGTATGACAAGAGGTTTTTTTTTCTAAACAAAGATCTATACAGTAAAATTAAAGGTTTAAAAAATAAGTTTATTATTACGGTTGTTGATAAGGCTGCAAATAACTTCGGTTTTATGTGTAAAGATTATTTTAAGCAGTTAATTTCTAGGGAATACAACTCAAATAATACCTATCAAAAAATTAACCATACCAAAAAAGAAATAGATAATAGGTTTTTAGCTTTTAGCAAAAAATTTAAGTTTAAGATTAATAGCCTAAAATACCCTTACCTGTTTCCTACCATAAAATTCCATAAAGTACCTACTAAATTTAGGTTTGTTACATGTAGTACAAATTGTTATAACACTTTGTTCAGTAAAAAGTTCTTTAGCTATTTAAAAATTATTCTAAAAATAGCTTTATTATAAATAATAACCAGGATGCTCTACATTTTTTAAAAAGTAAGACTATAGATAGCATATACACGTTTGATTTTGAAAACCTGTTTACCAGTATTCCACATGATAATTTAATGGTTATCTGTTCAGAAATTTATGATGCTTATCTAGATAGTACTTTAATCTTAAAATGTGACTGGATTGATTTATGTAAATTTAATATTTTTTAAAACTACCTCTTTAATGGCTTATGTTTCTTTAAACAGATAAAGGGTATACCTATGGGAGATAGCTATTCTAGTGCATTTGCAAACCTATTCTTACATTTTTACGAAACTAAATTTCTTAACTCAAATAATGTTACCGGATTTAGATATATTGACGACCTAATAATTTTTAACTACAACGATTTGGAACTTCTTAATCAAATCTACCCAAAGGAACTAACTTTAAACCGGACTAACGATAATAATCTTTGTGCGACTTATCTGGATTTAAAAACTAAAATTCAAAATAGAGAAATAAAAATATGGATATATGATAAAAGGTTAGATTTTAACTTCGAGGTTATCACGTTTACCAATTTCCATAGCAACTTAAACTATAAAATTTATTATAATTTTTTTTACTCACAACTTTACAGAATAAAAAACATATGTAACAACGCTGGGGATTTTTTGGAGGCATGTAACATTTTCGAGGAAAACTTAAGTAAAAACAATTTCCCTAAAAATTTCGGCAATTTAAAAGTTTAAAAAAAATGGCATTTAGACACAGGAATTTTTAAAGATGTTTAGAATAGTATTTATGTTTTCATTTGGTTAAGCTGTAATGGGGGGTGGCGCTGTAGTAACGTTACAATGACGTAACTTTTAGGATAGAATTGGCTGCTGTTTCGCCATAACCGTCACTTACGGAATTGGGGTGTGTATGCATCTTTTACTTTGCATTAGGATTATTTGTGTGCTTGCATGTACGGTGCGTTGAGCCCATACTGTAAGTTGTGTTTGTCTTTTCATTTTCTTTTTGACTTATTGCTTCCTTGGGGGACTCGGGGCCTTGGGATGTCTTTTGGGCTTACCTGCATCCTATTCAGAAAGTTCCCCTTGAGGTAACTGATATGGTTAGGCTCCCTGATGACGAGACCTGTCGGTTACCTCTATGTTGTTTTATGGTTCAGTTAAGGCACTTATACAGAATCTTGCCGTTGGTGCGTGGATGCCCAGAGTGCTTGATTTCTGTTTGTTTTTTGTCTATATTCGTATTATTTTTATCTATCTCTGTTGGATTATTTATTTGTTTTTTTCATTATGGGGATATGAAGCTTCTGTGCTATCCTCTATTGAAAATGTTTTATGTTTTCTTTGCAGGATATGTTTTATGTTAAAGTGATTTAGCAGTCTATGCTTGAATTTTAATTTTTGTTTATTTGTATTGTTTATATTTTACATACCAAAGTATAAAGTGATATTTCCCTAGATTGTGCAGTACTTAAACAAATCTTACTAATGACCTTTTTTTTCTCTTCTCTCCCATTCTAGTGAGGTATAGCTGAGTTAGGAAGTAGAAAGATTTTGCTCCTCGGAGTTAGAAATAAATATTTAGTCATATGTACCACAGTTGTTTTAAAAGATTTGATACCAAGTGAACATCAGCAGGGCCCGATTTCAAAAATTCTGGATTATAGGCACAACTCAGGATGGGGGCCCCCTAACAATGATGTGGGCGTAAAATTTCTAAAATTGACACACAAAAAGAAATAATCATGAATCATTGTGAAAGTACCATTTTACCAAGAATTGGCTATTTGAAGAGTAGAAGCCTAGAAGATTATCAAATAACAAAAAGCAATACAACATATTAACTTCATCATTAAATCACCAATACAATGCAACCAGAAAAACTTATTAATCCCTTATATACACTATTACATACATATGATAAACTATACATTTAACTATACATATGATGAACCAATCAATCAAATTTGAAAGGATATATAAAAAAAATTGCTATTAAAAAAGTTAAAAAAAAAAAAAATTAAATTCGGAATTTTCTTTCTTTTCTTTTAAAATAAAAATTTTTTGCCCCCCCCCCCCCCAACATTCGGGGGCCCTTTGGCCCGGGCCTAATGGAAAATCAGTGCCTGACTATCAGTGTTTCAGGAAGTGGATGAGTTCATCGGCTATGGAAGCAGCTATCGTTGAAGGTTTTACGGTGAGTGTTGAGATCTCCGCGGCATCAAATGTGCTAGATTCATAGGCAACGGCAATGTGTATAAAAATTCTTAGGTTCAAGTGACCGCAGAAAAAACAGTGTAAAAATCTTATATTATGAACATGTGTAACTTGGGAATATCAAGATGTTGGTTTTTCCCGTTAATTATTATTTTTAGTTTAAACACGATTTTAAAGGGAGGCATTCTTAACAATAATTACAATTTTGCGGTTTTGTTTCTTTTGTTCTTCAATTTGTTCCGAAGTGAAGCTACATATTGGAGGCGTGCAAGATGCTTTATACCAGGGCTGACCAACTTTTGTGTACATAAGATCTACTTTTTATCTTAAAAATGTGTCGCGATCGACTTGTTGTCATAGGCGTAGTCTAAGTGGGGAGGGGTGGTACGAAATACATACTATGTTTATACACTTTGCTTCATTACGAGGTGCACTCTCGTGAGCTATGGGTATATAAGCAAAATACTGTATATGTTCAAACATACATATGTATTTACGTGAAAAACAACATACATAACGGGCCAAAAAAAGTCACGTCCAGGGGCATTAAAACAACATGAGTAATTATTGACAATATTAGTTCAAATTAGCTACAGATAAAAACAGATTTAGAATTTATTACGTTAACATTAATGGGAAGACTGAGTTTGCATGTCCCTAACCAAGGAATCATAATTAGGCGCTATATCAGTGGCAATTTTCTTATGCTTGGAAAGCACGGGTGCCATGGTATGCGTTCGGTCTCAGACTAAATTGCAGTCCCGGTCTAGAGCAGTGTAACCAGAGCCCTTACTGCCGCTCTAACTAGGGTCCTAAATTAGTGCTCTATTTATCACGTAGTCATATTGGTTTCTAAGTTAAGACATCGCGAGCGATCGTCCAAAATTGGCTTCGCGATCGACCATCACGAAGTCTAATTGGCTTCTAAGTTAAGACATCGCGAGCGATCGACCAAAATTGGCTTCGCGATCGACCATCACGTAGTCTATTTGGCTTCTAAGTTAAGACATCGCGAGCGATCGACCAAAATTGACTTCGCGATCGACCATCACGTAGTCTAATTGGCTTCTAAGTTTAGACGTGAGCGATCGACCAAAATTGGTTTCGCGATCGACCATCACGTAGTCTAATTGGCTTCTAAGTTAAGACATCGCGAGCGATCGACCAAAATTAGCTTCGCGATCGACCAGTCGATCGCGATTGACTTGTTGGCCACCCCTGCTTTATACGCATAACAATGAAAGTACACGGGTAAGCAATATCGCTCACTTATTTAAAGTTTTTAGTGGATTTCTAATTTTAGATTGTTTCTAGTGTTGTAAATCAACACTCAGTTCTTACTAAAATGTGATAATTATTATTTTTCGTTTCAGTTGTGTGAGAATTAATATGGATGAGCGAAGCTTTCCGATATGTAAGAAACTAGGCAAAATAAAACAAAGGAAATAATAATTGAAAAACAAAAACAGATAAACGTCTATGAGGAAATCGGATAATCCTCCGGTTTATGTCTGATGGTTACTCCAAAATCCAACATATCATGAGCGCTGTAGTTAAAAATGTTCAGAATGTGGAATTTTTGTTCGTAAGTATACACTATCTAGCCAAAAGTATCCAGACACCCCCCTAAAGAAGTAGATCTGGTAGGTGACGTAATTTGATGCGTAACCGAAAGCTATAAAAATGTTGGTAGTAGTTTGTCAGGTCATATTTATGCGTTTGTGAGACAATGAGTAAGTCAAAGGAGCTTAGTGACTTTGATCGTGGCATTATAGTGGGATGCCACCTTTGGGGGAAATCAGTTCGTGAAATTTCGGACATTCTACAGAAGCCAAAATCCAATGTGAGTGATGCAATTGTGAAGTGGAAACGTCGAGGCAGTGAAACTGCAGAAAAACGAAGTGGCAGGCCGAAAAATAAATTAGTGAACGCAGTAGAACTCTGAAAAGGGTAGGGAAACAAAATCGCAAGTCCTCGTTGATTGAAATCACACAGGAGTTCCAAAGTTCATCAGGCGTTAGTGCTAGCAGCAGGACTGTTCGTCGAGAGTTAAAACACCTGGGATTCCATGGTCGTTCAGCCGCTCACAAACCGAACATCACTCCCCAGAATGCGAAGCGTCGATTGCAATGGTGCAAAGCTCACCGTCATTGGACTGTGGACATGTGGAAAAATGATCTTTGGAATGATGAATCTCACTTTACAATCTGGCAGCCCGATGGACGCGTCTGGGTTTGGCGGATGCCCGGTGACTCACTTCAGCTGTGATGGACGCCTGGAAGTCAATTCCTATGGGCATCTATCAAAAACTGGTGAAAAGTCTCCCCAGACGTGTGCTGGTTGTCATCGATGAAATTGGAGGACCAACATCATATTAATATATGCTTCAGGATTCTCCGAGTACGTACCCCTGGGCGTCGGGATATCTTTGGCCAGATAGTGTATATACAGTTGTGTTCGCAACTTCACTATCACAAATTGATGTCAGCATCTTCTAACACCTCATTTTATCTCTCTGATATCTGTTCCTTTTTTAAGCGTTGATTTAGATGAGAAACCTGAAAGTTGCTCTGAGTTTTATCAAAAACTTTTAAAGAAAACACATGAAATCTATAAACAAATGCACGCTAATAAATGACATATGAATAGAAGTTCATTAAAATCAATGATGAAACGCATGAAGGAGTATATCGATTTTTGGGCAGCAAAGTTATAGATAATGAAAAGCCACCTCCTCCTCCACTACTTGTAACTAATAATGATTCAATGTTTTTTTTTTTATCAATGATTATTTCAATGATTTTTTTAAATCAATGATTATTTCAATGATTCGTCATTAATCAATGATTTTTTTTCATCGAAATTTTTTTTGAAGGAAAATCAGTATAGAAAGTATTAAAAAAATACTTGAATAACTTTAAATTATGTTTTTCAAAAATTTTAAACTCAAAATCTAAAGCATGTTTAAATTTTTATATATCTATCGAACCAATAGTTTTAATGACATTATTTTTTCCCCTTTGGGCTTAGGAAAAGTTTCTACATTAGAGTTTTAAGACTTGGAAAAACTCCAGTAAATTTTTCGTTACTTTGTAGAGAAGAAAAATCAGGATTATTTTTGTTTCGTAGAAATTATTTAAAAAAATTTTCTCTACAACAAAAATACTGAGGTCAGTATATTAAAAACAGAACAGAAAAAATGCTTACAAAATCTCACAGAGATATCTTGCTTAGAATTTTAAATATAGCATTTAATGATGGAAAATCATGAAAAAACTGAATTCTGAGAACAATAGACTCGAGTGCTGACACGTAGAAGGGTATTCATTGACGTTACAGCATAAATATGTTGTATCTAGAAACATTATCATCGGAGAAAGATAACTATTTATTTGGTACTTAAAGTTTATCTATGTTAAGCTAAGGAGATTATTCCTTTTTTGTCTGTGTGAGTGTTTACCTTAAGGTATAATTTTAAATGAGAGATACAGAGAAGATTTCCTTCTAGTCCTTGAAGAGATGAAAATAAATCTACACTGAAAATTTCAAATTTGGAAGAAGAAAATTTCAACTAGAAGAAGAACATTTCAACTCAATAAATTTTTTTGTGTGTCTCAAGAAGACTGCAAAACGTTATCATTCAGCATTATGTTTAATCTTCAATATTTATATATTGGCATTATTTGAAAGATAGTTGTTTTTGTTGCCCTTAACTGTTTTTATGGTACACTGTCTCCTGAAACTACTCTGACTGATTATCGGGGACATTAATAACTGTGAATCAACATTACTCGAAAGAAAAATGTCAGGTAAGATTCGGCAAAATATAACTAAGCAGTAAAAGTTTGTCATTCATCTCGTACGAAGTTTGGATTAGCATTTAAGTGTCGACACAGAATGATAGCATAAGCTAAAGCCTTAAATAATAAAAGTAAATTTTTTGAAAATTTACAACCTTTAGCGATCACAATTCAGATTTGTTGATAGTATTTTAAGTTTCCTTCCCTTTTAAATTATTTACCGGTATGAACAAACATTTATAGAGGAGTCAGAACAGAATATATATATATATATATATATATATATATATATATATATATATATATATATATATATATATATATATATATATATATATATATATATATATAGGATTCAAGTTAATCGAAAAATTGAGAGGAAAACCTATACAGGTTGAAACAGACTGAATGAAATTTCGTTAAAATCGAGTTATGCATTTGCTAGATGTAGGATTCACGGTACACAAATTTTCACACAACACAGGGGGGGGGGGGGATCTTGTACTTTGAATACTGTTATCGAGATATTGAGACGTAGGTTCAATTCCCTATCCTAGCTGACTTTCGCCACAGGTTAACTAAAAATTGGATTTTTTAGGCTGCAATTACGATATGCTACCATTTGAAGATACTTTTGGTTGGCATTCATTTTCGCCTAATGTCGGAGGAAAAGATACCATCAGTTGACAGAAGCAAAAATTGTGAGCAAAGATAGCCAGGTCTGGCAAAAACTCCACCAATAAGATGTGAAGACATAGTTTAAATAAATTACTGACATCTTAAACCATGTTTCACTGTGTATTAAATTTAGACGAAAGTGCATTAATTTCAAATTTTATAGGGGCCATCTGTCGACCGAGAATCTATTATATAGGCAAAAGCTATTTTCAGAAAAGCTGGCTCGGCCATGTGGCAAGGCAAATTAAAGAAAGATACAAACAAACAAAAAATCTTTGCCAGACGCACACAAGTTGTTTATAAAAATAACCAATAATATTTAATTTCGATTCTTATCTGAAACTTAACTTTCTGTGCAATAACGAAATTATTTTCAGTACTTCAGAACCTTTGAATAGGCGATGATACAAAGGGTTAAAGGAGGTCTAGTATAAAATAAAATACAGAAACATCATCTAATTTTTTTTCTCCATTTCTCCCGCTAGCGATTTATAAAACAACTGTCGTCTGTTTGCAAAAGAGTCCCTGCATTTATTACGGGCTCAAGTTCTTATCAGAACGACCGGAAGTTTTCAGAATAAAAAGCCACGAAACACCTGCAAAAGTCGAGACACCTGCAAAAGTCGAGAATATTCCTTTTAAAAATTCTCAACAGTCGAAGAAAATTGACACAGAATATTCAAAACGCCTCAGAGTTTTCAATGCCATCACGGATAAAAAAAAAAAAAAAAATAGGCAATGAGGCTTACCTGATAGCTCTGTGGCCTCGACAGAGCGGCGGTGCTGCTGAAACTGAAACCGTAACCCAAGAGAACCGAGGATCGAAAGGTCGGTAACTCGTGCAGAGGCTCGCGAGAACCGGAGGCCTTAAATCACTCAAAAATTAGTAAAAGGAGGGGAAACGTGGACAGACATGAAAAGGTATCTTCTGCGGAAGTATAGAACAATCGAAGGCCATTCCGTATTTCCATTGTATTTTCCCATTCTATGAAACTGGAATGTGTTGGATTTGAACCAGAAGCGCAGTTCAGTGAACAAAAACACCGAGTTATAAATTTAATAGTACACAGAGTTGGAACGGCTCCAAAAATTTCATAAAAATATTCAGGTATTGAGTAATGTTTAAGAGAAGAGAGAATTACCAGTGAATAAATCGTATTAAGATAAATAGCTACTGTTCTGTGCCTATTTTCTGTATCGATTTTTGTACTTTGCTGTGGTTAATGTACTCATATACTATATGCTTTATGAACGTTCGAAAAATGCACCGATAGCATTTTACCATATTGTGTGGCATATCATGCTTTAATGTTAAATTAAGGGTTTTGGCATTTTAAAAATAATAAAAACTTAGCATTTTCTGTTATTCCACACACAACAGAGATCTCTCGATACACACACACACACACACACACAAACACAAACACATATACACACACACAGTGGTTTGTAGTAGGATGAAAGAAGAACCGGTTCATTTGTAGCAATTGTTTATTTGTCAAATAACAATGGTGCGTAAGGATAATACAAAACCAATTACAAAACGCCTTTGGCCACAATATTGGAAGTGAAGCATAAGACAAAACGGGGGAACATGAGATATGTACTCGTCAAAACACCTCTATAGACAATATTAAAAGTTAAATAGGACCAAAACTCGTGGAAAATGTGATATATACATTACAAAACCTCTTTGCTCACTCTATTTGACTGTGCCGTTTCGACGCATCCAGGGAAAGAACTTTGGGGCCCAAAGTCAATTTTTCCCTTCGATTTTTAAACAAACAATACAATGTATCATTCTGAATTAACAGTTCGTCAGAGGCGGAGAACTTAATCTTTAAAATGGTACCTCATTTAACGACAAACACACTCATACACACAGAGACATTCATGAAAAAGGGATCGAAGTACCAATGTACGGAGGGTAGATGAAATATTTTAAGCTCCGTGAATAAATATGACTCCAATCTACAATATTAGAAAAACAAAGCCAGGAGAAGCGGAATTTCATAAAAATACTTTCATAGTAAGATGTCCATGCCCAAATATTTTGTTAAGTAATAATGTCAGCCCTTTTGAAAGAGATAAAAGGAAAAAAAATCAGAAAACCCCTGTATGCCAGTCTTTTATACCTATGAACATATAACACATACAAACATACATAAATGGTGTGTGTGTGTGTGTGTATTTGTTTGTTTATATTTATTCGTTACATATGATTGTATTGTTATTTACTCAACATTTTTTTTTAACAACTCTGAATTTCATTGCACATACTTTTAACACCATTATCATAAATATCAGATCTCTCAATTTTAGGATTTCTGTTACAAATATCTTATTTCTCAGTATTACTACTACACATATCAGAATTATTAATTTCATTAAATACATTTCATAATTGAGATGACACTCATTTTTCACTTTCCTATTTATTAAATATTTTTTTTATATCATTACCAGCATTTTTTTATACCATTATTTTTTTTATATCATTAACAAAGTCCTAATTCTGGTTTTTTGGTTGCAAAAATCTATTTCTGGGGTCACACTGATTATCACAATGCTCATATTCATTGTAAACGTGTTTCATATAGGGGATTGTACATTAAAATTATTAGAACAAACTTCATCCCTCTATGATTGATAAATTTTGAATAGTTGAAAAGCATATAAATATATATATATATATATATATGAGCTGAATACCCGTGCTTCGCTTCGGAGTACATTTTAGGATAATTACAATGAAAAAATAATGAAATTGTTGTTTAGAGGATATCCTTATAAACAATATTTTTTGTTTCTTTATTGGGTGGAACTGATATTACCAGGCTCGTCTGCGAACTTACGCGTGAGCATAATAAAACAATTATGAACTTAAAATTTAAGCTCCATTATGATGGAGTTTTAACACTTATAAATATCAAGAAAATTAGCGCAGATCATAATACAGCACCAAACCAATGAACAAGGTCAAAGAAGACACCACCAGAGTGAGCAGTTAAAATGCATCCAGATAGCCAGCCGAAATAGTGCTACAACAACCAAGCCACCGTTTGTATTTGCAGCCAAGGAGACCCCACGCATTAATGGTCAGTTGTATTAAATTTGCATTATAGTGTTAGGATTACAAAACTATAGAAAATTCAAAGAAAATATATGCCACACCTTTCCAATAACCACCATTCAAAACAGGGATAGAGGCTATAGCACAAGGGTAAACAAAGGTATAAGTTACAAAACCTTTAAGATTGTTCCGAAAAACTACTTAAATCAGAACAAATTGGTTAAAATATAAAACCCAATGTTAATATTTAATTTATCCCCATTATACCAGCTATCATGATAAGGTTACCGGCAAGTAAAAACGTGTTAAGATTCATTAAAACAATTCACTTTGAGTTATAAAGAGTGCGAATACAATACTCATATAACAAAGTACTCACCCTAGTTAATGTAATGTTGAGCAAGCTACGTAAAACTGACCGTTACAGAAACAATTTTCTCTTACATCTACGCCAGCGTATTTTAAAGCTTGGCCTTGAGACTTATCTATCGTCATGGCGAAGCATTCTTTGAGGCGAAATTGCAGTTTTATATATAGGTTTAATTTAATATCCATAAACATACTATTTTGAATTAAATTCTTAAAAAAATTCCATCTCAATTTGTCTAGTGGTTAAATTTTATCTTTTACTGTATTTTAATATTTTTTTTGTCAATTTATTTCGTTGTTATGCACGTGACACAAAATTAATTTAAAGTATCACAAAATGAAAAGAAACCACGTGATCAGCATTTAATAAATTAAATTCTAAAAATTAATCTTTAAAAATGCATCAAAAATCAGAAAACGGAGGTAAAGATTCGAAAAAGATTTCGTTTTAAAGGAATTTTTATGATATTTCTCGTGATATAAATTTTAGAACCCTCAGATCATTATTTTAAATGCAAACTTAAAAAAAGTTACAAAAACAGCTTAAAAATTTAATTTAAAAAATCCAAGAAGAATTTTTCAAAAATCTTTCTTAGTGCACCCCTACACTATAAGAAGAATCGCCATGCATAAATTTCAGCCCTTTAGGTCCAGCGGTTTGGTCTGTGCGTTGTTTGTCAGTCAGTCAGTCAGTTACGAAACTATTTATATATATATATATATATATATATATGTGTGTGTGTGTGTGTGTGTGTGTGTGTGTGTGTGTGTGTGTGTGTGTGTGTGTGTGGGGGGGGGGCTTGGTACAAGAAGTGCCTAAGTCCGTTTTTTCTAAGATGACTTTGTTTGCTTATGTTTCTTTTAAAAAAATATTATTTTCAATGTAAGAAGCACCGAAGTCTGTAGACTTGGGTATATATATATATACACAGGTATAAGAAATTAAGAGAATTTGCAGACTTTGTCGATTATCTACTGTACCGATTTTAATGAAATTTGATATGTACTTACATTGATACAATACAAAACAAATAACCATTCAATAATTGTAATACACACACATGATCGTGCGTAACACTCGTTGGAGTCGGAAGGTATGAAACAGCGGTTGCAGAAGAAACAAAAAAATGGGTTAATAGATGGGTTAATAGGGGGTATAGTCCCCTCTTACAGATATACAGGTCTCGCAGCGTGATTTCATACTTGAAATAAGGCAGTTTATCATTTCCTGTGGCAATTGGTCCCACTCGTTCAGCGACGCTGTTTTCATTCCCTGGATGGTTCTCGGAGGGAGAGTTACGAGTTGCAATTGCCCTCCCCAGAGCGTCCCAGACATGCCGTATAGGGTTAAGGTCTGGAGATTTGACTGGCCAATCCATCCGGCTAATATCTTCACTCTCTGGAAATTCGTCGACCAGAAGAGCTCTATGTGGCTTCGCGTTATCGTCCATTAAAATGAACTCAGGGCCAACTGCACCCCTGAAAAGGCGAACATAGGGCTCCAAAACCTCATCTCTATATCTCACACCAGTCACAGTGCCACTTTCAAAGACATGGAGAGGTGTGCGGCCATCCAACATGATGCCTGCCCAGACCATTAAACCTCCTCCACCATAGTGGTCTATTTCACGGACAGTGGAGGGTAGGTAGCGGGTCCCTGGTTCTCTCCATATGAACATACGGCGAGAATCGGTGTTTAGGCTGAACCGGGACTCATCCATGAAGAGAACGGTAGCCCATTGATCCATACTCCAATCTCTATGCTGTCTGCACCATGACAAACGGATTCTCCTGTTCGTAGAAGTGAGCGGGACGCGAACAGCAGGTCTTCTTGCAAACAACCCTCTCTCATGAAGTCTTTTAGAAACAGTCACCTTTGATACACGGATTCCTGTGGCTGCATACAAGTCACGAGAGAGCTGAGAAGCTGTAGCACTCCTGTTACGCCTCGCTATAATCGACAAATGACGATCTTCTCTGGCAGTCGTGGCTCTTGGACGTCCTTGCCCATGCTTTCTCTCGATGGATCTGGTATCCTGGAACTGTTTCCATAAGTTACACACGACGCTGGGCGTTAAATTGAACTCTCTACAAATTTCGACTTGAGATTGGCCTGCTTGTAGCCTCCCCACAATTCGTCACCTCATTCCATCATCTAAACGTTGGTGGTTACTCATTTTTACTGCTACAATTTGAAATTAACCTATTGCTGCAAAATAACACCAAGAAATTCGCCGAGGTGTGCTAGCGAACGAAATGCGTCTTAACTTACGCGCGCTTATAAAGCCTGTTTCTCTACTGGCTCCTTATACACACACGTGTACGCTTACGTATTTGACACGTTTGTAAGATTTGCATTTTTGTCTAGAAGCAGTGGTTTTACATTCAGTTCAGTTCTTTTCACGAAATTCGATACAATATGCAAATTCTCTTAATTTATTTCACCAGTGTATATATATATATATATATATATATATATATATATATATATATATATATATATATATATATATATATATATAGTTGATAGTTATGTATATAGATATAGTTGTCGAATATATACAGGGTGGTCATAAAGAAACTTTGCCGATATATGGACGCCTAGCGGCTGTTCCGTTCAACCGATTGAGATGAGATTTCAGATATAGTTATTCAGAGGTATGAGCTAGGGATTCTGAGAATGGCAACACAGTGAGGCTCACATTTACGGTTATAGGTATAGAAACTCAAAATTTTCAAATGACAACGCCCTCTTTTTCCCGTTGCAAAATGCTCAGCGCATGCGAAAACCCCAAAAAGTGTCGGAAAGGTACGTGTATCACAAAAAAACGGACGCGTTATGCACTCACAAAAAACAGCTCTGCGAATGGCTAACAAAAACACTATCAGAGAGCTTTTCATCGGTTTTCTACGGTTAATATTTGGCGAACGGCGTTCTGTGATTGGTTTCTAGCCTCTGTCATATGCAAATTTCCTCCGTGCACCCCGATCGTGTCTTTGCTGGCCTTTCGCAGAGCTGTTTTTTGTGCTTGCAAAACGCGTCCATTTTTTGTGATACACGTACCGTTCCAACGCTTTTTAGAGTTTCCGACGGCACTGAGAATTTTGCGACGGGAAAAAGTGGGTGTTGCCATTTGAAAATTTTAAGTTTCTATACCTATAACCGTAACCGTGAGCGTTACTGTGTTGCCGTTCTCAGAATCCCGAGCTCATACCTCTGAATAACTATATCTGAAATCTCATCTCGATAGGTTGAACGGAATAGCCGCTAGAGGTCCATATATCGGCAAAGTTTCTTTATGACCACCCGGTATATATATATATATATATATATATATATATATATATATGTGTGTGTGTGTGTGTATTCAATACGGCAGGCACTTGTCTCTGACGGTAGGTACTTCTTATGGCATTGTCCCATGAATACCAGTTCGAAGTTTTGCTGGCAACTTCATTATGGGAGCACCCTATAGAGGAGTCAGCATTGCTCCCTATGAGGGGGACGACACGGAAACGACTCAGCTTTATTCGGGATTTGAACCCAAGCCCACTGAGTGGAAGCTGAGAAAACTAACCACTATACTATGCGGACGGCTTGATTGCAAAACAACTTTTAATCAAAAAGGGAAAAATAATAAAATGGAAAATCTGTATCAATAACATAAAAGATAATATTACTAATAATTTTACCAATTTTCAATTTAACATTTTTTTTTCAATATTTATTGTTCCATTCGTTTGCCTAATAATTTGATCATTTACGTGGGAAATCGCGAAAGAATTGTTGGTTTCTTTTTAAAATTAGAAGAAAGTGTTCTGTGGTTCTGTTGGAAATGCTTCTTTCTAGAGTCCAAGCTTATAAATTCTTGTTTTTTTAAGCAGTATGAAATAAAACCTACTTAGGGCTTGATTGTCTAACTTCAGTGTAGGGAGTGACACTAAACGGTAATATTCCACTGTATATGTGCAAACAGCAACACTTCTTGTTCGAACATATGGCGTGAGGACGAAAAGATTAAAAAACAAGCGAGATATTCCTGTTATTCCTTGACTAGAGGGGTCCAAAGCCTTTTAAAATTTGCATGTGGAGCATTGTTTTAAAAATTTTAACCACTAACAGAACTCAACGCAGTGACTTCGTGATACGTTAAACGAATAACATGTGTCAATGGTGGAACGCAACGCTCCGCTCCGAATGCAATGTAAACTAGGTCTAAGATCTAACAACAGCCTTACACGAATTATCACTAACACAGTGAAAAAATTTTTTTTTAATTATGGCTTCGTTTTACTTTCGTGTCTATCATCATCTTCATCCTCTGAATCACCACCTAAAAATTCGACATATCTCCTCCCCCTCCCCCATCGTTAGAAATATTTTATTTACGCAGCAACTAACGATTACTCACTTCCGTTTTCATTTCAGCTCGCTTGTACCTTTTCAATTCGCAGTCTTTCATGAAAAATGATGAGAGAATGCACTGGGATATTTCCGCGTAAGTTCAGATCCTGCCGACTTTAATTGTTGTGCTTTGCAGTCGTAGTTTTCATCTTGCCATGTTCAAAGAACTTCATAGTTGTCGTGGTTGTAGTCATGACAGTACACAAGATTTCACTTAATCAAGTCCATTTTCAACAATCCTTTATTAGTCCTTCACGTATTAGCCATCTCTTTGTTCTCTAGACTCCTTAGGGCTTCTGCGTACTAACCCTATTGGATTCGCTAACTTCAGTGTTAACCTGTGGAGAAGATGTGTCCAAGGATTGACGACTTGGATTGAAAGATCTATATATTTAAGTTGCTAAGCCGACTTTTTGGGCAGTCCGTGAGAGAACACTACTGCATCAATTTACTTAATTTTGGTCTTAAATGAAAGATTGTAATCTGTAGATTTGTCAAATTTGGTTTTTGTA
The DNA here is from genome assembly GCA_907164885.2 of Dolomedes plantarius. Lineage (NCBI taxonomy): Eukaryota > Metazoa > Arthropoda > Arachnida > Araneae > Dolomedidae > Dolomedes > Dolomedes plantarius. The sequence continues at coordinate 156,136,229 of OU015496.1, read as the reverse complement.
ACCACAATTTCTATTAATTAGTGACAATTTACAACTTAAAAATTGATTTCTGCGTATGCTTAGTGGCATGTTTAAATCTGGATTTAGAAACTCACAGTTCCTGCGCATGCTCAGTGACATGTTTTAATGATAAACACGTTTATTCCGAGGAGTCTCTCTAGATCAGTGTTTCCCAAACTTTTGACATATGTGTACCCCTTCAATAATTTTAGTAACGCTGAGTGCCCCTCGTCAAAAAAAGGATGTATTTTAATAACAATCAAAATGTATTTTCTTTCTTTTTTTGTGACATACACAAAAGAATAAGAAAAGAGAAATAAAATTATTCATAATAGAATATAAATAAAAGTTATATTATAAATAACGTTTATTTGGATCAAGGAGAAGGGTGAAATTGTTTGTGCTGAGATAACAGATCGTCATAACTTGGTTCCCTGGTTGTTAATTTTAATCTGAGATGTGGTTCCTCGTCCAATAGTCTGTTCCTTTTTTTCGAGTTAATGTCTACAAATGCTGAAAAAGCAACTTCACATAAATATGAAGTTGGAAAAGGCAAGATGCATTTTAGAACTTTTTCTGTTAAAACCGGATACACAAGTTGCATTTGTAACCAGAATGATGTTAAAGTACTCTCCTTATGTTTATTTTTCAAGAATCCGTCTGAAGCCAATTCCAACAATTGCTCTTCTTCCACATGCGACAAATCTTCTGGCATGGATGTTTGTTAATCTTAAACGGATATTTTATCCATTCAATATTTTTGGTTAAATCAGAGAAATAGTTTTTCAAGCCCACTTGCAAACTCTCCAAATTCTGTGCTATGCATTTCGGAGTATCATCATCAATTTTAGCAATCGAACTTGTTATAAACTCGTGAAGAGAGGGAAACGGGTCTACTTCTCCATTACCAACTCCCTTTTGCCATAACTTTAGTTTTGCGACGGCAGTGTTCACTTTATCTTGAACGTGGAAAAAAGAAATTTCGTTGCCTTGTAACGATAAGTTGAGGCAATTTAAAACAGAGAATATATCTGCTAAGTATGCTAGTTTACAAAGCCATTTCCAGTCATGTAAACAATTTCTCAACTCAAATCTATCATTAAGAAAACATTGAAGTTTATGTCTAAGTTCAAACAATCGATTTAGAATTTTTCCTAGAGATAGCCAACGAACATCGGTATTATAAAGAAGCTGGGTATGACTACTTCCCATTTCTTCGCATATTTGCGAAAAAAGTCGTGCATTCAAAGGACGGTTTTAAATGTAGTTAACGATTTTCTCGCTTTCATCCAGAACTTTCTGTAGATCAGCGGGCATCTTACGTGTTGCCAAAGCCTCTCTGTGTATGCAACAATGTGGGGATATGACAGCATTTGGGGCAACATTTTGAATTCTTGCAAGGAGTCCTTTATTAATTCCGACCATACTTTTTGCTCCATCTGTGCTTATTCCAACACACCTATTCCAATCAATTTTGTTCTCTTGCATAAATTTGTTCATAACATTAAAGATATCTTCTCCTGTTGTATGACCTAATAAAGGCTGGCAAATTAAAAGTTGTCATGAATTTCTTGATTTTTTTCGTATCTAACAAACGCCATGAGATTTGCAAAATTCGCAATATCAGTGGACTCATCGACTTGCAATGCATAATAACGACTTTGAGAAATATCAGATAATAACATTGATATGTCTAATAATATGTTTCACATTAGTAGACATATCAATGATTCGTCGATGAACTGTATAATTTGAGAGAGAAACGCAGTCAAAAGTTTGTTTCACTCTATCTCCTACCAGTACTTCTGCCATTATCTTGGCTGCAGGCTTGATTAAAATTTCGCCAATGGTTTCCGCTGCACTACATTTCGCGATTAAAAGCGACACGCGATACGAAGTTTCTAGCATTTTTTGATTGTCACCTCCTGTCAAACTCCGCATTACTTTTCGAGACTGATTTAAATCCTTAAGTTTATTTAAAAAAAAAGAAATATATGGGTTTATCTTTGTACTGATTATGGTTTGACTCAACATGGCGCTTTAAGCTGGATGGTTTCACGCTTTCGTTTGTTAGATTTTAAACAAATGACGCAAAATGGAATAGGCTCATTTTCATCTCCAGTCCATGAGAATACAAATTTAAGATATTCTTTGTCGTACTTGCGAGTTTTCCTTGTCTTTTTTCTTTAACAGGTTCTTTCAGAATTGAAGTTGATTCATCGTTAATTGCGTTATTTCCTGTTAGTTGATTGCTACTATAATCATTACTTTCTTTCGGTGTAGTAGTTCCAGATTTCAACCAGCGATTCATAATCTATGTTAGGGATAAAAATTATAGTTTATAAAAATAATCAATATCAGTGGGACAAACTAAAGCACATAACAAACATTTCCTATAAGAAAAATGACACATAAGCTAAAAATACACAGGTGCCTGGAGAAGCCACTAACTATTAACGAAGTAAGTTGTTTCTGTAACGAAGTGTGGTATATTTCCTCCTTGTCACACTGGACCATCTCACGCCTCACAAGACTGTCTTGACTTGACTCATGAGAACGTAGAAGCAGCTAAGCACGGTGCAGTTCATATCCCCACCAAACTCCGGTGCAACGCGTACCCTCTCCAAACTCTCCCCGTACCCCTGGGGGTACGCGTGCCACCCTTTGGAAAACACTGCTCTAGATCTCTCTCTCCCACTTCTGTTTTTATGTGTGAAATATTAGATTAAACATGATGGAATTGTTTATTTCGCGCTGTTTAATTAGCGATAATTTACAATTAAAAAATCTTTTCTGCGCATGCTCAGTGACATTTTTAAATCTGGCTTTAGATACTCACTAAGCATGGGGTCGCTAAAACACTTCAATTTGTTTCTGCGCATTATCATGATTTTCAATATTTGGCAATGATGTGTTGAGTATAATTTGTGTATTAGTACATTTATTTACTATCTAGCCGTCATGTTTTGACGGGTACCAACTAGTTCTTTTAAAAATTGTACTCCGTAATAGAGAAAGAAATTTTACACCTTGTGCCATTTCTCGTTTAAAAAATGCAAATAATATTTTTAAATTTAAATCATTCGGGGAAAAAATATGGTATAGGGAATTTTAAACACTCCAATTTTAAACAATTCCTTTGGTGGACGAAATTTATGAAATGAATATTGTTGCAAGGTGCAGAAAAGTAAAGGCTATCTAAAAATACCTTTTCTATTGGATTATCAGCATTTATGTAGCTATAAATAGATGGCACATTTTCTCTATAGATTAACATTGAGGTGAGCGAATCCAGTAGGGTTAGTACACAGCAGCCTTAAACACGCGTTTGACACGACCTTTAACCTTATACTTGACCCCGATACAGCTAAAGTCAATGAGGGAGTCCGACAGGTTTCAGAAAATGCACTGACCCAAGGCAACTGCGTTGCAGCCTCCATGTCGTGGATCAATACAATTTACTACATTTTAATAGAATTCTTTCCCTCGTGTTTTCCAGCCGGACGATAGTTACATGGCTAAGCCGCTGGCAAGAGTCTGTGGGTTCGAGTCCCATTATTGCCATGGATGTTTGTAGCCGTAAGGGGAAATATATTAATTAAAAGGGTAATTTGTAGGACAGGACAGGAGAGGTATATGGAATAAAAAACATAAATAATTAAATAAATAAATAAATACACACACACACATTGTAACGACGATTTTTTGTTACAGTTTTTATTAATTAAATCTAACCTCTTTTTATTAACTTTTAGTAATCTTAGTCCAAATTTTATAATTTAGTTTACTTTCTTTCAATTAATATATGTTCCCTCTTTTGACCATTCCTCGTGGTCGTTCCTGGAATTCCCACGCTGCGTGTGTTTTGGTACAGTAACAGTTTTTCTTAAAGATAATTGTATTTCACACAATTTATAGTTGAACTCAGTTTAAGGTATCATTTGTATCACGTCAGCTTGTGTACGCTTGAAATTAGGGCGTTTACATGTCAATCGCTTTTGTTCCCAGTGTTATCATGTTCAATAGGATTCTCGGACCTGTTCTATTATTCTTAACATCTGTAGGGTGAACTGGTTTGCTTTCAATTGCTGGCCTTGCTTTAGGGTCCTGGCTTGATTCCTACTAGCCTCGCATTAGGGTCCAACTTGTCGTTTTTCTTTAAAAAAAAAGCTGTATGCTGACGTCAAAGTGTGCCGAGACCAATACGAGTTCTTGGCGAAACTTAAATACTTAGCTTGGCGCGTTCTTCGCCGTTTCCTAGTGCACACGCAAGGTTGTTGGCACATTATTTTTGGCGGCCCTCTTCCACGCTTGGCGGTTTCCCGTGCATGGCAACCTTACTTCCTTCCCCGCTCTGTCCAGATTTGTAAAAGTGGATATAAATTACAGACTTGAGTTTTCACTTACTGAGTGTGTGTGAAATTGGTAGTTTCCCCCTGGTAAGAGCTTCGGCTCGACCCTGTGGGAAAAGCTATTTATCTTTGCCGAAATATTTGTTATAAGTTCTTTGAAAGCATACCTGTTCTGTCGCTGATAGTTCCCTACTTTTTTTTTTGTTAGACCGGCATGGTTCTTACTGTATGCTGTTTTCAGGAGATCTTCATCATGTACGATGCTAGTTTTTTGTTAATCTAGAATTTCTTCGAAGATATAAGCTCAAAATAAAACTTCTTTTTTCTTAAAATAGAGTGTCGACTGGATGTAATAATAGTTTGAATTTATCATGCCGTGGATTGCTGATAGCGCGATGAACTGGTTGTTGCGGTGTTAAACATAATGGTTAGTTATACCTCTGCATGTACTACATCAAAAAAACATCCGGCCATTGGTGTTGTTTCCCGATCGCTGTCTCCCAAGAGTCCTGATTACTTCATCATACCAACTGTACTTAATAACAGATTTTGGTGCAGTTTTACAGGGTTGACAGACGGACATTTTTTTGATACTACAGAATTATCGACTTTCAATATTGTGACATTCTGCATCGTAGACTATGCGGACAGTTTTCACCGGCGATTCCCACACCTCCTGAACTCTCTTCGCTTACATCATAGGATACAGAACTGGTATCATTTGTACAGATATATGATATCGTCTAAACTCCCCCTCACAGAAATACCCTCTGAATTCTCCCTTACTTACTTACTTACACGCACACACACACACACACACACACACACACACACACACACACATATATATATATATATATATATATATATATATATATATATATATATATATATATATATATATATATACATATATCTATACTAATATATAAAGAGAGAGAGTGGATTTTGTATGTGGAGGGTAATCTCCGGAACCACTGCACCTATTTGAAATATTGTTTCACTATTTGAAAGGTACATTATTCCAGATGGACATAGGCTATACAGAGGCTGTTCACACATTTTTTAAACGATGTATATTGTATTCACAAAACTAAATTACATAAAATTCTTGTGTTTTAAATGTTCTATTTGACATCCCTTATTCTGAACTATCTTTCGACACCGCAATTTCCAGGATAATAATGCCTTTTGAAGTGTCAGAAGAGGTATTCTATCCCATTCCTCCTGAAGAGCTTTCCAGAGTCCTGTAAGGGTTTTGGGACGACGTTTGGATAATGCAATTTTAAAAGTCCGAAAGCACAAAACTCCATAGGTGATACATCGGGAGATTTAGTAGGGATATCAGTGAAGGGTATGGCCTTGATACCAGTTTTTTGTTCCATTTCTTTTAGGAAATTTACAGTGGATTTTGATGTGTGACTGCTAGCTTTGTCCTGATGGAGTCTCACAGATTGAGGGCACTGTGGGTAAAGCGATGGTATTTCATTCAGAAAAATTGGCGATAAAATATGTTCCTGATAGTATTTGGAGTTAATCTTGACATTTTTTTCCACTCTCTTTATTTTTAACTTGTCATTATAAGAAAAACCAGCAACAATCATGAATCCCTTAGAAAAACTTTCTTTCGATTCTTTGAACCATGTACTTAAATTTTTTTCTCCCCTTTTATGATAATAAATGGCTCTTTTTTTGTTGCAGTCATTTAAATACACCCATGATTCATCTATTGTGACAATTGTTTTCCATTTTTCTTTGGATAAGTGTTTCTCATATAGAATTCTGCAGCGTGTCCTGCGTTCAGCGACATGATTTGGAAGAAGACGATGCACATTGCGTTTTTTTCGCTTTCTTAAGATTTAAATCACGTTTATCATTTTGTTTACAGTGGACACCGAGCATTTTAATGATTTTGCAACTGTCCTTTGACTAGGGGGATTTTCTTTTAACATTAAACAACGTACCTTTGAATAGTCGAAGATGTCCGTTTTTTCCTTGGATACTTGTTTGGAATTTTTGTCCCACTTGAGGCTCCAATTTGACGTTTTTTTCTTTCTTGTTGACGATATTACCTATAGATGCTTTAGATATCACAAAACCATGACTCTCACATCGTTTTTGGATAACGGAGTATGCATATTTCTCTTCGGAAAGAGAATAAATGTAGCCTTCGAACCACTGCTTTGTTAAAAACGCCATTTTGAATAAAAACAAAACTTTCAAGCCGCAGATTATAATTTTGACTTTTAAAAACATAGTACAATTGCAATTATTTCTTTTGCAGCAAAGGATGTTTTATTACCGCTTACCAAAATCGTCTAAAAAATGTGCGAACAGCCTCTGTATATTATGTATATCTGATCAGTAGAAAGAAAGTTAGGGGCCTGAATGTTGAGCTGATGCTTTACCTTTACAACTTTCCTGTTGTCAACCATAGTCAAGTAACCACAGCAACACATCAAACGATATTTTCATTTATTATCAGTAAAACTTTAAACATTTCAATTTTCTTTGTCAACCATAGTCAAGTAACCATAGCAGCACATGAAACTACATTTTCATTTATTATCAGTAAAACATTTAATTTTTTTAAGATTCAAGTGAAGGAGGTATTAATAAATACAAAAAGGATTTTTCGCAACGTTTAAGGGTTTATTGAAGAAAATTACATTTGGAACTACGCTTTTTATGGGACATTTAAGGTAAAACTATTTACAATTTATTGGCTATCAACTGGAAATTTATTGGTATAATACTACAGAACTTTATTTATAAACTTTATGCTTTTATATTTATGTGCAATTTTATACACAATTTGCGCAAATCGAACTTGAATTACTGAACTTTATTCAAAAATCAGTGTGTTTCATTGAAACTGTGAAATTTATTGATTATTTGGAATAGGTCTATGTTTGTTTCTTCATAAGTGAAAATGTATTGGTTCAATTGAGCTGAAATTTTGTATAGATATAGTTGATAGTTCAGATTAAAACATAGGCATATTGTTTTTTGAAAATCGGTCCCCGGTGTTTTTCAATTAATGTTTTAATGATTTTTCCCCTTTGCTTATTTCGACAGCTTCCGCGGCTGTCGTCGCTGACAGCGAGAATATGGCTACGGTGAGCGTTGCATCGCGCGTTGAAGAAATACAACTGATCAAATGATTGCGTACACATGCAACACTTTCTTCTACTAGAAGGCGCGTTGCAACGCGCGTTTGTAAAGTTCCAAGCAGATCGCGCGACTGCAGAGCGCCTCGAGTTCCTTTGTGTTGAATTTGACCGTACACATAGTTTGCGTTGAGCTCGCGCTTTGGGGCAGTTGACTACTATTTTTTGACAGGCATATTTCTATTTTTTTTTACAAAGTGCAGAATCAATAAGATATATATGAAATACATGAATTTTTCAAAATGAACTTATGCGAAATTTTCAAATGTTATTATTTTTAAATTTTTTTAAACATTTTAGTTAAAATAGGGAGTTTGGTGTTACATGAAAGATATTAGTGTCCAAAATACACTGCTGGCCACCCAAATTGCAACACCAAGAAAGACAAGAGATATCACAACAAAATTTATTTTGTAGATAACATGTTGACCAAGTATCAAATGATTAAATTTATAGACTTCTGTGAAGTGTGGTTCCTGCCAAAATCAGCAGCCATAGTAGCCGCCATTGTTGGAGATCACCGCTGCCACACGCCTCGGCATTGATTCAAAGAGACTTTGGATGAATTCTTGGGGTACAGCAGACCAAGCAGCTTCCACACGTTGCTAAAGTTGATCTGCTGTGGCAGCTGGGGATGGAATCTGGGTCAATCGTAGAGTAACCATGGACCACATGTTTTCTATCGGCGAAAGATCCGGAGAGCGAGGCGGTCAGGGAAGCAATTCAATCTGGCGATTGACGAAGAACCGTTGGACAATGCGTGCCACGTGTGGTCGCGCATTATCATGTTGAAATATGGCTGTGGGAAAGCCCTGAAGGTAAGGAAGGACAACTGGCTCCAACACCTCGGAGATGTAGCGCTGGCTGTTTAAAGTACCGGCAATGCGTACTAGAGGTGTGCGAGAGTGATATCCAATACCGCCCCATACCATAATACCCGGTGCAGGACCAGTGTGGCGGTGCATAACGCAGCTGTTCAGCATCCTCTCTTCACGGTGTCTCCAGACTCGAATGCGACCATCGTGGTGTTGCAGACAGAAGCGTGACTCGTAAGTAAAGACAATTTCATTCCATTCTGCCGTCCACATCCTTCTGTCATCGCACCATTGGCGGCGGAGACGTCTGTGGTTCTGCGTCAAGGGTAGACAAAGCAATGGACGTCTTGCGGACAGACCACTCTGCTGTAAACGGCGTCGAATGGTACGCGCAGACACTGGATGATGCGTTACAGACTGCATGTGCTGTGCTATGGTTCGTGATGTGACTGAGCGATCCGTCACTGCCATGCGCACAATTTGCCTGTCATCACGTGAAGTGGTGCGCTGAGGTGGATGCGATCGAACACGCCGGTCCGTCGTACCCTCCTGCATCCAACGATCACATATCCGCATTACAGTTGTTTGGTTTCGTCCAACACGACTACCGATTTCCCTGAAAGATAATCCACAATCTCGGTAAGCCACTATCCTTCCTCTGTCGAACTCGGATACTTGATCAAAAGATGATCGCTGTTTTCGACGAGGCATAATTGATCGTTTTTTTTAAAAAACCACAAGAAAAACACAATTGTCGAACTTGAAATCGTCGAAATCTCCAAGCCTTAAATAGCGCTTTGAAGTGGCGCCACAGGCGTGCGTGATGTGCGTCTGCGCTGAAATTCTAATCATTTGCATATCTCACCTCCGCTAATGCATGTTGTAAATTTCATGTTATTTGCATGTTTCCTTCAGGGTGTTGCATTTACAGTGACCAGCAGTGTATATCGAAAAACATGAATAAATCGCCCTGTTAGAGTACAAAATTCGTGTAACATTTTTGTCAAATCGAGATCACTGCAAGCTTTGTGCACAAAGAAAAGTTTAATCAAAACTTCATTCAAAATGCTGCATATGTAATTTTTTTTATGTGTAAATTTTATAAAATTGTTTTTTTAATATAATCAAAGTTAAATTTTCATTATATTTAAAATTGTTTTGCGTTTCATAATAAATAATTATATAATTTTTTAAACATTCTGATTAATTTTCAAAGTTTGAAGATTTTTGTAACCCTATAATACTGGCGGTACTTTAAAGTACCACTTCAATTAATTAGTGGTAATTAATTAAATTTTAAGAAGGTGAGTAATTTTTTTTACATTTATTTGTTAGTTAGTATTGAATTAACATAAATAAAAATTTACGTGAGTTTTCGTTTATTAATTCATAATGTGGTACATAAAGGGTACATAATATAGAATATGTTTTCATTACTCAATGTGATTACGAGTTTTTCTTCTGGAGAAATGCTATCCCTTATAACGTTCTCACTAGAAGCCAGGTCATCCTTAACTATTTCTAATAACTCGTCAAAGGATGCAATCGACATTCTTAAATAGTTAAAAATCTTGGGCTCATGTTTTCTTAGATTCGGGTAAAGTGTTACGAAAGAACCGTGAGTCAATCTGTCATATAAAATTGGATGTACCCAGTATTTTCTTTGCCTTCGTCTTCGTGCTTTATACCTACGGTACAAAATCCAAAGACATGCTGCCTCTTCAACTTCCATAGCTAATCTGGCTGTCAACGTGGCGTTAACGCTACTATAGTGTACACATTCGGTTTTTCTAACGCTCGCTTTAACGCTCGTTGCAACGCTCTCATGTGTACATAGCCTATGGGACTGAATCGTACCAAAATCGGCACGCGGGTGGCCCCGGACACGATTCAGTGCCTGACGTAGCTGGATTTTTGAATTTTTCATTAAAAAAGATATTAAATTTTTGGTGCCATTTTTGGTGCTTTTTTCGTGTTTTTTTGTATGTGGAATCTGTAGTGGATAGGCTTTGGGGCCGAATAGTATCAAAATTGGCGTGCGGGTGGCCCCGGACACAATTCAGTGCCTGACGTTACAGTTTCCAATAAAAATTTCTTTTGCCATCACCATCAGCAAATCCCAAGGTCAAACATACAAATATATTGGACTTGACTTACGGGAAGATTGGTTTACTCATGGACAATTACATGTTGGACTCTCTAGGTCAGGAAATGCGGAGAATCAATTTGTTTTAAAACCTCAGAAAAACGAAAAATGTGGTATACCATAAAGTTTTAAAACAAATTATACCTACCTAACATCTTCTTAAGATAGATAATTGTTCAACCCGGACAAAGTCGGGACGGGCCACTAGTATATATATATAGAAGCAGCAGAGAACATTATCTTCCCAAAGTGAAGCATTCATACTATTTATTCAGCCTTTCCCCTTTCTCCTCCAATAGACAGAGATAGTCGAAAAACAGATTTTGCATACAAAAATAACGTACCGAAGTAAGGATTCGGGGAGTAACTTTGCAAGACTTTATTAGAAACCATACAAAATGTGACGTCCTATACATGTTGTCCGTAATAAATTATTTGATTGTCAGTACGATGGATTAAAAAACAAAACAAAACAGCACGTAATGAGAACAAAAGAAAGCGCGTGGTAGAGCAAAAAGTCATTCCATTTCTTCCAATATTTTCGTAACAGTTCCTTCCGTCCCGTTCAGCACCACTGTGTCTCCTGGTGGAACAAAGAGAATTTCAAAATTTCGGAAATAAATATATATTATTATTTAGAATTTAAAGGCATATATAAAGGTTTCACAATTTTTAGATTTACATTTCAAAGATTTTAATCTAAAATGCAGGTATTCCTTTTGTTTCATAAATCATATTTATTTGTAGAGAAAATTATGTCATTTCAGTCAATGTTTGAGGTTTGGTACTTAAAAATTATTAAAAGAAAGACACAATGAAGTTATACATAGAGTTTTAAAAATACATCGGCATGTAATTAAAAAATAGTTTAAATATCAAATAAAGGGATTGAAACTAATTTTAGGTTTCTTTCCATTGTTTTTTACCTGTTTTGAAAGCTATCGTGGCGTCTTCAACCCCAACAACGCACGGAAGCCCAAATTCTCTGGCGATCACTGCACCTGGAAGAAAAATTAGGTTTAATTGCTAAATTTTGTTACGTTCAGTACTCTAATGCAGTACTCCTCAACCTTTTAATCGCGGCGGACCGGTCAACATTTGATAATTTTCCCGAGGCCCCCTGAGGTGGGGGGGGGGCTATGACTGCAATTTTAATTCATAATCTCGAAATGTTTAATAAACAATAAACTAATTTAAAATAGTTACAAGATTTCTTTTGTTACAAAGGTGAAAATTAGCACAAACCCGACAAAGTCGCACTAACCCGAGAGAAATACACCACAGTAAATAAAATGGAAATAATTTAATGTTTCTTGGGAGGACCGGTACTATTTGATCCAAGGAAAGGTACCGGTCCGCGGACCGGGGGTTGGGGACCACTGCTCTAATGTGCTTCAAAAGCTTTCATTGCACTTTGAAAACGACATTTTTGGTGAATGCATCGATTTTAATCCTAGAACATAGAGTCCCAAAGATTGCGTCAAGACCCATTGGTGGATGACGAGCTGATATTGGATAGGTCGCAATATTTAAATGTGAGCATAGTTTGCATGTTCATTAGGAATGTTTTACTCATTGAGAATCGTTGGATAAACAATTCAAAGTCGATCACGGAGCCGAGGTTCCCCGAGGGTAGTGCGTTGGGCTTGGAACTGAGGATGCTCGGTTCGAATCCCAACGAACGCCATTAAGTACCTCCGTGTCTAAGCAGGATATGGGGACATTAAATTTGTAGACTGCAAAGTCCTTCTATAAGGTCAGAGAGGGTGGGAAAATGTATGAACCCAACAGATGTCGCCCTTGGGGCTGCTCGTTGAAAATTGAGGTAGCACCAGGGTATGGTGGTGGTTCACTTATACCAGGGGTACTCAAACTGCGGCTCGCGGGCAGCATACGGCCCGAAACACTCACACTCACACTCACACTCAATATGAGGCAGGTGCTTTTGTAAGCATAATTTTGGAAATTAGTCCGTGAAAAATACAAAACTGTGTAAAAATGAGTCACCTGCTGCTCACGTCATTTGCGTCAACGTATTTTTGTGAGTTATCCAATTCCAAAATGAAATGTGCGAAGAACGTATATACGAATTGGCTTACTGATTCTGACCTTGATGGCGTATTGAGAAAACCATGTAGCAAGTATAAACATGATTTGTCTAAAATAGTCAAAAAATTATATCAAACATAAAAAAAAGTCACGCTCATTTTTAAATAAACGTTTGAATACATTTAGGTTTCAAGTTTTATTACATTATTATATTATGACATTATTTATCGCATTATTATATTCTGAGGTATAGTGTACTATGTTGCGGCCCGCGTAACGTAGCGAACATATGCATGTGGCCCGAGAGAAAAAAAGGTTGAGTATGGCTGACCTATACGATACCCCAACTGAAAGCAACCAACGACTCTCGCGGTTGTCTTCTTCGAGAAGTACCCCGCATTGGCAAACGATAATTTAATTATCACATAAGAATTACTTTTTCTGCTCAGTTCTTTTCAGCTTGCAGATCCATATCAAATCAATATTGATTTGCTTATTCAATTCGCTGCAGCTATTACACTTCATAGGTAATTTATGTTCATAGCTAAAAGATGTTCATAGCTGAAAGATGTGGGTAAATAAACAAACAAGTCTAGACATGTTCGATACTACGGATTGTGACAACATGCCACGCCATACTTAATATATCTGCACGCTGTTGCAGCTTAAAATAGATGCAAGTTAGTTTTGATCTATGTTTCCTCATATTCAATGTATATTAGGAAGATATTTTGAATCAATCAGTTTTAAAGTTGGAAGCTAAAATCTATAACTTCTGATTCAAATTTCCTGTTATACCGAAATGGTAGTGTTATGAATGACAATTCATAGAATTATTGTTCCATAAACTAGGAGAAATAATTTCATTTCAGAGTAGGCCCAAAACTCTAAAATCTGTAAGTCCGATTTCTAATTTTTGGATTATAAACATTGTTGAGTTTTATGTTTCCATACATTATCCAAACCGTCGTTTTCTAGAAAAACCTTTTCGTAATTTTTGGATAAATAGATTTTGAAGTTGAAGATTTAAAGTAAACTATATGAATGAAAACAATTTATCAGCTCTGATAAGGTTTTCTTGTTCGTTAAATTATTTGGGGTACTATAACTGCAATCTCTTGTAATAGAAAATAAAATGAATGTTCTTCATTTAATGATTAGCATGTTTTGCAAATAAGTGTTTTTCTTACTACTATTTTTTCAATGGAGGATCATCGCACATGCGCAAAAAGTGCGTGCTTCGGGCCTCCGAAATTTGGCATCTTCAAAAGAGATGCATTCTGCGAATTTTTTATTAAGTAAAATATTGATTTGATAGCATTACTTAGTATTTAGAAGCAAGGGGCCTTGAACCTAGGATGGGCGCTGGGTCCACCAAGTGCTTGATCCGCTGCTGTATTTTTCTAATAATTCCCATGGTAATGGACAAGTGGTTGATAAGCAATCTGGTGAAAACGCAAATCGTTGAAAAGGAACCCCCAAACAAAGGATCTCCCGCAGGCAAAACGAACAATCGAAAAAAAAATTCTTGAAAATCCTTTTAACAAGTTTTCAGCATCTAAATGCGAAAAAGTAGTGCTATAATACGATTCCTATTATTTAAATTCGGAAATAATGGGGAACGGTGACAAAAGAAGATCCCCGCAGGAAGTCTGTTACTAGCTATGGATTTCCACACAAATTTTAATATACGACCAAACAAATTACCCCGACATGTTGAGACAAAGGATGTAGATTTGAAAACAAGCAACTATGGTGGTTTTAAAGAAAACAAAAAGAACTGAATACTTCCAAAAATATGCTTTCGCGTTTTATACCTCATCAGTTTTCGATTTGAATAGTTTGGTAATCCTCGCACCATTGGCGAGTCATCAGCACTCCCAGCGATAAACGATGAATTCAGGGCCCGATTTAGAAAATTCTTGACTATAGGCACAACTCGGAATGGCCCCCCCCCCCCAACTCTGATGTGGGTGTAAAATTTCCAAAATTGACACACAAAAAAAATAATCATGAATCATTGTGAAAGTACCATTTTACCAAGAATTGGCTATTTGAAGCGTAGAAGCCTAGAACATTATCAAATAACAAAAAGCAATACAACATATTAACTTCATCATTAAAACACCAATACAATGCAACCAGAGAACCTTATTAATCCCTTATATACATCCCTTATAACATACATATGATGAACTATACATATAACCAGTGCTAGATTTCTAGAAATAGAGGTGCCGGAACGGTAACCTTCCGGGGTGTGTGTGTGTGTGTGGGGGGGGGGGGTATTCCAAATTATTGATAAATGGAGGTACCTAAAGAGAGGTACTGGAACGCCGTTCCGGCACGTTCCGCCTCAAATCTAGCCCTGCATATAACTATACATATGACGAACCTATCAATCAAATTTGTAAGGATATATATATCCTTACATATATATATATATATATATATATATATATATATATATAAAAATTTTATATATATATAAAAAATTTCTATTAAAAAAGGTAAAATAAAAAATAATTGGGAATTTTTTCTTTTAAAATAAAAATTTTGGGGGGCCCCTCAACATTCATGGGCCCCTAGGCCCGGGCCTACTGGGCCTAATGGAAAATCAGGGCCTGGATGAAATGGAATTATGTTTGATGACAAGTGTTTGAAATTAGCTGAAGTTATTCTTTTTTCAATTACACATTTGCACGCAGAATCGATGAAATGTCCGGGTGGGTAGAAGACCATCTTATCAACAGAGTTAAAGCAGACAGCAACAGAATTGGGTGGGTTTGGTAGCATATGAAGGGAGACCTCTAAATGTAACGCACGCATTTTCAGAGATATTTTTATTTTAATTTAGTATTTAAGAGGAAATAAATCAAAATTTTAGCGAAGTTTATAATTTGATGATAATGTAATAAAATAAATACTGAAAAGTTAGAAAATTCTCAAAACCACTTTCACTTTATTTGACATCTAGCTTCATATAAAAGGAAAACATTTAAATTTTAATTTATTAAAAAAAATAGTTTCAACTTCGTTACAATAGATGTCAGTAATTTAACGAACCTTTAAAAGAACTAAGGAAAAACTTTAAATTCTTAAAAAACAATGCAATCTTTATTTAGACGTCTACTTTCACATTAAAAAATTGGACTTCATTAACAGACATTTTTTTCTTATCTGTAGTCAGGAAAACACCCCGTCGCTTAACATGGGGATGGAGTATTGTGAAGCACCGCCTAAAGCTAGTGTTTTATGCGGTAAATGACTTACCGTGAGATATCAAACCTCCTAGAACAGTTACCACTCCGGATAACAGCGGGAAGTAAGGACTCCATCCTATGTCGGTTGCGTGGGTGATTAAAATGTCTCCGCTCTGAAAAGAGAAAAATTACAACCTCTTTGAGATCAAATTTCTGTGGAATATACACAGGGTTTGTCCGTAAAGTATTGAGACTGGCCGCTGCGCGGTGCTCCAGTCGCCAGCAGCGCACTGGAGCGGGATTGTGGTGTGTGTGTGTGTGTGGGGGGGGGGGGGGTCTGCATGACACAGTGAGGATCACGCGTGGCTCAAAAGCTGTTTTTGTGTTTTTGTCACGGCAGAAAACGTCAAAAATGGATCGTTCGCTGGAGCAGCGCTACGCGATTAAATTTTGCTTTCACCTGGACAAAACCGCTTCCGAGACTCTTGCCGTGGTTAAGGAGGTTTACAAAGACGACACCCTGTCAAGGGCTCAGGTTTTCCTGTGGTTCAGTGAGTTCAAGAACGGACGGGAGACCGTTGAAGACATGGAGCGATCTGGACGCCCTTCAACGAGTGGTTTGGATGAAAATGTGGCCAAAGTAAAAAATCTCCTGGACTCCGACCACCTTTTGAGTGTAAGATTAGTCGCCGAAGATCTCAACATGTGCAAGACAATGGTTCAGAAAATTATTTCTGAAAATTTGAACATGAGGAAGGTTTGTGGAAATTGGTGCCAAAAGTTTTGAGTAATGTACAAAAACAACGACGAGTTGACGTTTCCCGTGAGATGTTGGAGCAGTTAAAAAGTGAACCGTACTTTTTAGACGACGTAATAATAGGCGACAAATCACGGGTGTTCCAGTACGACTCCGAAAACAAGGGCCAAAGGATGTGGTTACAACCTGTCCGTCGTATCGTGGTTACGTCAGCTAACATTGAGAATGCGTTACGGCTTTTCTTAATGAACAGAACCCGCAGTGGTCAAATATCATGAAAACCACCACTCGAATTTCATATCATGGTCTTTTTGAGTTAGCCACAACGAGTTCTGGCTATTTTTATAAGTTGCATAACACGAGTAACGCGATGTGGAGGTTTTAAAGAGACCGCAACGCGTTGTAGACTTTTTTTTTCGCTCAATGAGCGTTTTCGTTCTTTGAGCCTAACATATACATATATACACTATCTACCAATAAGTATTTGGACACCTGTGAAAGAAAAGAAAAACAAAATTTATTCATATTCAATAGTTGGTAGAGCCTCCACGAGAGGCAATTACAACCTCAACACCAGGGCATGCTTTCCACAAGTCCTTGTATGACGGCTAATGGTATTTTCTTCCACTCATCTTGGAGAAGACATACAAGTTCCTTCACCGATTTTGGACGGTTGTTGCACCCCTTAATTCGGCGATCCGACTCGTCCAAGAGGTTCTCGATAGGGTTCAAATGTAGACTATGGGAATGCCTGTCCATTCGGTTAACCCCATTGTCACCATACTAATCCATGGTGGACCTCGCAACATGGCAGCTGGCGTTGTCGTCCTGGAAGTAACATGGGCCCAACCCGTAGATCTGCCACAACGTAGGAAGCCCACTGTCATCCAAAAAAGTCCAGAAGGCGTCGGCGTTTAGCTTACCATGAACTGGAACCAAGGGTCCTAGTCCATACCAGGAGAAACAACCTCAGACCATAATTCCACCTCCGCCGAACTTTACTTGGGACACAATGCATTCTGGCAGGAGGCGTTCTCCTGGCAGTCGTCAGACCTAGACCCTGCCATCCGAACGGTAGAGGGTGAACTTTGATTCGTCGCTCCAGAGAACCCGTTTCCACTGATCTATGGAAACGGGTATATCTATGGAAACGGATATAAAATCTACTCTCGTGGGTTTAGGCGTACTTTGCACTAGATTAACCGAGCAGCGCGGTTGGACTTTGTGATCAAAGGCTTATGGGTGGAAATACGACCATGAAAACCAAATAAATGTGCTTCCTTACGGATGGTATTAATCGAAACAACAATCCCGGATGCTTGTTGAAACACCTGGAGTATGTGGGCCATCGGTTGGGTGCGGTTCTTCTGAATTTCTCTGAGCAACCCAAGTCGGTTTCTATCTCCCAGTTTCGTGGGTATGCTCGACCCGTGGCACGTTCCGACAATCACCGCTCACCTTCCACTTCTGAATCACATAGGCCACTGTTGATTTTGGGTAATTCAGCTCGTTAAATATGTTCCTTAAGGATTGGCCATTTCTGTGATACCCGACGATTACCCCTTTCTCGAAATCAGATAACTCTACTTCGTGGCAGCTTGCTTGCGACTAATGCCAATGTTGTTTCTTACACGATTTTTAAGGGCGAAGGGCGTGACGTATGTCACGACCGCAGATATCATCATTTGCATGGGTGTTCAAATACTTATTGTTAGATAGTGTATATATATATATATATATATATATATATATATATATATATATATGTGTGTGTGTGTGTGTGACTGGCCAACAATAACAGTAAGCAGGGGAGATATAGGAATTAAAGAGTGTAATTTGTAGGACAGTGGGAAGGTATATATATATAAAAAAATAGGAGATTAAGATTTTTGGCATAACATTCTATAGATGCATATATACTTGTATATACGCATGTGTGAGTGTACGTGAATGGTCGTACATGCACAGTACATATATGAATGTTTATATTCACAAAAACGCGACATAAATGGAACTGTCTCTCACCTTTATTTCGGAGGCTCCGTCTAACGTCAGCACCACAACGGCTCTAGCTTTCACTCTACCCTGACACACTGGGGTTCCTGAAAATAAAAATATGTCAGGATATGATAAAACTATATTTGATATCGGATGTTTTCAGCCACGTCGCATCGACATGGATGAAATTCAACTACACTGCAGTTATTTTCTTTCTGCCCCTGAGAAAGTAATACATACTTAATCTGACAGGAAAATACGCACCTTTCAGTGTGAACGAGGCTGCGAAGTTTGATAAATCAGTCTGGGCTTGTATCTAAATTTCAAAGTAATTAAAGAAAAAAAGAGAAGTCTGAAAATCAACTTTGAGATTGATTGACATCGACATTGAAATAAAACATAAAATAGAAAAACACAATTACACCTTTATCAAGGAATAAAACTATGATAACAAACAGTTGAAACAAATGTTAACATCACCCCAAATATTCGATCCCTCGAATTATGATCAACAAACGAAAGTTCCATTAGGGTAGGTACTACTCTGATGCAAATTGTTCGTTCTGTAACACATGTTTCTCGCATTCTGAACCTAGCAGGGAGAAATTATTCAGTAACTGAAAGTGAATGCTTGGCGGTCAAGTGGGTGTATTAGGATCAGAACTTATTTTGGTCACAATCCAGTCAAAATATTTACAGACCACAGTGAGCTTAAGAAGTTATCTAATGGAAAAGGGCTTTCTGCAAGGATAATTAGAAAGGTATTAACGATCACAATGCAAGATTCAAATCGAGCATTGACCAGGTATTCCTAACATTGTAGCAGGTGTATTATCGAGATAACCGGAAGATCATGTAAATTAGAATGCAGTTTCTTCTTGTGTACTGTACTTATTCATTCTTCCCTACAGGGAACTGCTCGTTGAGGAACAGAAAAAAGACCCGGAGCTGGGAAATTTTTACAGGTGAAGATAATGAGGGTTTAAGTAAAACCAGTGCGTGCCGAGAATGGCGAACTTTAAAATAAAGCAGAGAATGTAGAGCCGTAACAGGTATTTGCCCAAACAAGACAACCGATCTGACACAAGAGGGAAAGGAAGTAGTATCAGGACAAAGACCGAAGGAAAAACACGAGCCTCAGTCCAGAAGGTATTGCCAGTAACGTGGAACGAGTTCCAAGCATGGCTAGCTACCCTTCCAATCATCGGAGAACAATTTCAGTTAGGAATGCCGGTCTCTGGACAAACAACAACAAAGTGAGGATGATGGAGTGGTGATGGGAAAGACAGGAGGCAGTCACTTCCAGTCTACAAACTGTCAGGGATACAGATTCTTAATTATAATTTCTAACCCTGAAAGTTACTACTAGAGAGTTTTTACAGGTGAAGATAATGAGGGCTTAGGTAAAACCAGTGTGTGCCGAGAATGGCCGACTTTAAAATAAAGCAGAGAATGTACAATGGGTTGTGAAAGATTTTTCTCGTCTACACTTCGTAGGCACCAACCAACATCGTTCAGGAATGACACTAGGAAGCAACCACGATCAGGATTCGGGAGTTTCACTAGACTGCAGCTGAAGAGGACCAAGTAGAGCCGTAACAGGTTGTCCAAACAAGACAACTGATCTGACACAAGAGGGAAAGGAAGTAGTATCAGGACAAAGACCGACGGAAAACCACGAGCCTCAGTCCAGAAGGTATTGCCAGTAACGTGGAAGGAGTTCCAAGTATGGCTAGCTACCCTTCCAATCATCGGAGAACAATTTCAGTTAGGAATACCTGTCTCTGGACAAACAACGCCAAAGTGAGGATGATGGAGTTGTGTTGGGAAAGACAGGAGGCAGTCACTTCCAGTCTACAAACTGTCAGGGATACAGATTCTTAATTATAAGTGCTAACCCTGAAAGTCGCTACTAGAGAGTCTGATGCCAAGTTTTACTGTAATCATGTGTGTGCGGTTATGCAGCTAATGTATATATCTGTTGTATTAATGTGTATCAACTTCTTCTCTTTTTTCAAAGGTATATTAGTTATACTCTATCAGCTACCATACATCCCAAAGGATGATGCATAAATCTGGATTAAACAAGCAACAAATTCAAGAAACATGAAAACAAAACCGGACAAAGACATAACAACAATTAGATAATTGTTAGACAAACTAAAATTCAAAAACCCCTTGTATTCTTCCCCCTCGAAGAATCAAGCAGAAATGCAAAGCTGAGGTGCAGCCCCTGCAGGCTAAAACCTTTCTGGAATTTAAGTATTAAATATATTTAAACATCGAAGGGTAAGCTGGTAAGCAATAGATAGAAAGAGTTAGATATCTGAGTTAATATTTAAATGTTAGTTTTCAAAAATAGTTTTTAACATTGGCATGAAATTTAGATTTACAAGCGTATTGCGAAACTTGAAATGATAGAGATTTAAAAGATAGTTCTCACAATTGATTAATTTTAAAAGTTAGACATTGCAGTATCAGTATGTTGGAGTCTCACAGCTTACACTAAAGGTTGGCATTAAAACTTACAAGTAATTTTGGCATACTAACAGTTCAAGCGACCTATTTTTAGCGACGTAAGCAAGTCTCGAAAACTCTTATAGTATATTGAGTAGCCATCGTGAGTTCTGTTGTCTTAAAAGTATATTTCTTTTGCGTTACTGACCATTAATTCTATTAATTCCATAATTTCTAATTGGTCAGAAATGATAAACGGAAATTCACTTTCAAATCGCAGTTGGATTATTTGTGAACTTTCGTTACTCCGGTTCGAGAATACCTCAGTCTAGTATTCATTTAACGAATTTTGTCTTTACAGCGACCTTGTTGCGCACCATCTTTTCTCTGAAGCAGGTGTTAAGCAGGTGTAGTGTGCTGTTGAGAAGTCAGCACTATTGAAGTAGAGTGTTATCTACGTATTTCGTGTGAGTAAGCATGTTATTTTCATTCATTTCAATTAAGTTTAAGTTCGGTGGATATTTGTTTTTCTTGCAGTCCGTTACAAAACATAAACTCAAAATATAACAAAGATTCAGTTACTGGCTTCGGAATGCCCTTCATTATTTCTGGTAACTTCAGTTCATTGAGTTGAGAATGGAGACGCATCCTGCGAACGGCCCTACAAACGACAGAATACGACGAATTAGTGATAGTGATAATAAGAATATCAATAATAAATCCAAGATTACTGTAAGACAAACCAAGATTACAGTTTAAAGATATATCCGGAAAAACCTAGGACCAATAACACATAGAACCGTTGGAGGAGCAACGAATTAATTTTTCCATAAAGAAATGTTTGATCAGCGGCAGCGTGTTTATAGCCATCGTGTTGATTACAATCTTAATTCCCCAATCCTTCATTCTAAAATTCTTCTTAACATTCAGCTTCGTCTACAAAACTATGTAGAATGAAATCCAACAACTTATTCCCCATGAATCAATTAAGATGAAAAAAATGTCCCTAGAATTTGGTAAAAATAATATGATTTATTATTTCCCCCTATTGCGAGTTTCAGCTCGCAAGTTTAAGAGTTCATAGAGATATAGCTGTCAGACGCTTCCGCTCCGTCATAAGCTTACAGATTAAACAAATCTCAAATGGACAAGATGTACTTGCATATCGCAGAGCACAATATAAAAGCAGGCTCGATTCGTCACGTTCTTTAACGTAAATACCTACAAATGAGTGCTGTAGTCTTGATGTTAGGTATAAAATGTATTGCGGAATACGATGTCGATTTCGTAAATGTATCTATTAAATACAGCTATCTATTGGATTTTCCTAAGCGAGGTGAAGATAAACTACTCAAGAGAAGGTAAGGAACTTTTTTCACCAGTACTTACCGTTATTCAATCGAGTCGCTCAATTGTGAAATTTTCTAGCACCCGACCACGGACCTTTATTAGGAATTTTTTCTTCTTTTTTTAATGATGCTAGATGATATAAGATTCTTCTCGCTTTTTGTTTTTGAAACGAAACCTTAGGTGATAACATTTTTCTCTTGACAAAAACTTCAAGTAGTTAAATGATAAAAAGAAATGAATTTTCTTAGAACTTTTTGAAAAATTTTAAAAAGGGATAAAGCCAAACAAAGGCTTACATCGTTAAGATATCTAATCTAATTTCTAAAGTTGAAGAAGAAATTTCCGAAGATGACATAAAAGTATGAGAATTAGATGGATTGTATCAGTAGTTATTTTTAAAAGAATGTCAGCTAAAGGAAATAATATATTTCAAAATACAAGAAGCCACAGCACGCGTTAAAGATATTGAGGATAAAATAACAGAGTGTGATGATTATCTAGAAAATCTAGTTAAGTGTAAAATTTAAAGAGCTGTTGATAAGCCTAAAACAGCTTTGAAATCTACAGTTGTGAGTTTGAGTGATTTGCAGGGAACCGAAGCAAAAATCACGAATAAAGGAGTAGTGGGAAACTTTCATTAAATTACACTTTTAACTACAGAAAAATTTAATTAACTTTTTAATTTTTGCTGCAATTTTTTATGTGTTTCTCTTTTCAATTTTATGAATATATATATATATATGATATACATACAAGCAAACAATAACTAATATAAGTAGAAGAAATTTAAAAAGTCAAAAAATGAAAAACCGACACTGATGAATAACAACTGGAAGACGTCAATCCCTAGGTGTCGTCACAGAAAAAAATGAACGGAAATTGGGAAGAATATATATTTCAAAATATCAAATTAAGAGTCCATTACTGAAAAGTACTTCTTGAAAAAAATCTTGAAAGAGCTTTAGATTACTTTCTACGTCTCGGAAAAGACATGAAATTTTTATCACATCATATAAAATACATGAGTTTTTAACACATTACGGGAATAACAACTTAGCCTGTCCTCGGCAGTGTCATCATGGACAATGAACGAATAGGCGGCATCTTACACGCTTGAGAAAAGGCTAGAAAATATTTAGGAATCGTTCATCCATAATGCTGACATTTAATTCTTTTTATCCAAAAAGTGAGAGCTGAGTAAGAAACGGCGGTCTTACTTATAGGCACTAACTAATTACTATAGGCACTAATCCAAGTTTTTTTTTAAGTCCCGAAAGTCTTTAACTCTACCATCGTTAGGTTATATAAATATATATACACACACTATTGTTCATTGAAATTGCAAAACCAAAGATGAGTTGTTGGATTCCCTTAAAATTAGGCAGACGGATAAGTTTATCATGGCAAATACAAATGATTAAAATCTCAGCTCAACTCAAACCCCCATACTCAAACTCCCACACCATGATGCTGTCACCACCAAACTTACCAGTCGGCACAATGCAGTCACATAAGAAACGCTCACCAGGCATCCGCGTGTCCCAGACGTGTTCATCGGGCTGCCAGATTGTAAAGCGAGATTCATCATTCCAAAGATCATTTTTCCACATGTCCACAGTCCAATGACGGTGAGCTTTGCACCATTGCAATCGACTCCTCACATTCTGGAGAGTGATGTTCGACTTGTGAGCGGCTGAACGACCATGGAATCCCAGGTTTTTTTGACTCTCGACGAACAGTCCTGCTGCTAGCACTAACACCTGATGAACTTTGGAACTCCTGAGTGATTTCAATCAACGAGGACTTGCAATTTTGTTTCACTACCCTTTTCAGAGTTCTACGGCTGCGTTCACTGATTTTTTTTTTTTGTCCTGCCACTTCGTTTTTCTGCAGTTTCACTGCCTCGACGTTTCCACTTCCCAATTGCATCACTCACAGTTGATTTTGGCTTCTGCAGAATGTCCAAAATTTCACGAACTGATTTTCCACAAAGGTGGCATCCCACTATAATGTCACGATCAAAGTCACTAAGCTCCTTTGACTTACCCATTGTCTCACAAACGCATAAATATGACCTGACAAACCACTACCAACACTTTTATACCTTTCGGTTACGCATCAAATTACGTCACCTGCCAGAGCCACTTCTTAAGGGGGGGTGTCCGGATACTTTTGGCCAGATAGTGTATCTGAAGCTTGGTACAAGAGGTGTCTAAGTCAGTTTTTTCCAAGATGACATTATTTTTTATGTCTCTTTAAAAAAAATTTTTTTTTCAATGTAAGAAGTACCCAAGTCTTTCCGATGCTTTAAAAGTGTTTTCTAAACCATTGTACAGACTTGGGTACTTCTTACATTGAAAAAAAAATTTTTTAAGAGACATACGCAAAAAAAATCATATTGGAGAAAACTGAAAACTGTGTGTATTTGTATATCTATATATAAAAGTTCATCTGTCCATAAACGAATACATTTATTTTATTATTATTTTTGGACCTTAACAGTGAAACAGTAAGAAATTACAGAGTATACATGATTAAAATGTTTCAATTCTTACTTGGACACCAATCCAGGTTTCTTCGAGTCCAGGATTTCTTTGATTTCCTCCAGCGTTAGGAAGAATACCAGTTCACTATCCGGCAGCATGCCTTCGTTGACCATCAACTGCCCAAGGTGGTAGCAAGACTTTCGCAACCATTCCACCGTTTTGATGACCATAGACTAGAACAGGTGAGAAACGGAGAAAAATATTCACTCGTTTATTGAAGTTGTGAAAAAAAAAATTACAATTATCAGTTTACAAATTACTTCAGGTGAGCAATGACCTATATAAAAGACAGTTCCAGACAATTACGGGTCAATTACTTACTAGGAATTTTTTTCCCTCTTTTGTAGTTTGAATCTAAGCGCATGAAACAGTTTTAAATTGAGTAATGCTGACCACTTTTACAATTTGTGAGTAAATGATTAGGAAAGACCGGGTTCTCCTTTCTGGAATGTGTTCGTTTTCACTTCTGACCCGAACTAAAATGTGACACAAAATTCTCAAAAGAGCGTAATTTCTCAAAAAAGGGCAAAATTTCTCAAATTTATTTTCTTGGCTTTATACATACTATAGAGCTTTAGAATCTTATAACGCAAACCGCACGTTCTTTTGGTGATTCCACTGCAAGATGCAACATTTCTATGCCGTACTGTCTATGTGTGTATTGCTGTACTTTATGACCCTTCCATACCCTTATGGCCATTGATCTCGGAAAGAAATTTTCTTAAGATTGACCATCATTAAAAAGGATGAAAATCTGTACAGTTTCCATTTTTATCCACTTTCATTTAACTGCTCCCGGGATTTTTGATGTAAAGGAAAAAAGCTTTGGAAATATATTATCGGAAGCTAAAAATACTCTGGAAAAAATGACACTTTTATTTCTTAAATCATGGCTTGTGGCGGCCCAGTAGTACAGCGCGCTGGTTTTCAGTGCTGAGGGTGTTCAGATGGAATCCCGGCGTTGAGTCACGAAAAATGCCTCCGTTCGTGTCGTCCCTTCATAGGGGGGTAATGCTGTCCGCCTATATGGTGGCCCCATGATAAAATGGTCAGTAAAAACTGCGGCGTAGTAAGGGCGAATGTTTGGTTACAAGTGCCTCCGCATTGGAAAAAAGAAAAAAAAATTCTTAAATCAGATTGAAAGAGGTCCTTTGAAGCCTCAGTAAATAGATAAAAAAATGTTTAGGGCACATAGTAATAAATAGACAAAGAGAGTGTGCTACTTTGCAGGAAATAGTTGATAAGCTTTTTTTTTTTAAGATAAAAGTTGTTGAGGTCACTTAAAAGGAAATACTCGAAAAGTATTTGTCACTTTGCAGGAAATAGTAAAAAAGCTTTTGTCATGCTATAGAAAATAGGTGGAAGAATATATATTAATAATTAATGAGGGAAGATACAGAATGATGAAAGGCTTTTGTTAAGGTAAACATTTTATGTCGAGGAAAATATTTTTCCTTAATTCGTTTTTCAATAAAACGCTAGCTATGAATATTTTTTCTCCAAATTAACATAATTCATATCGAGAAACAAATTTAGAGATATTTTACTTCATATCTCGTGCCAATTTTCTTTTTTGAAATTTTGAATAACCCCATTTTTACAAAAACAACTAGCAGATTACTAAAATATGAAAAAAAGGAGAACTAACTTTTGTCTTTTCCCTTTGACAAACGTACTTCCTGCTTAGTGGTAGTAAAAATTTCAAGACTTTTCTGTAAAAAAAAAATTAGAAATATTGCATTATATCATAATTTATTTAAATAAAGAAAAATTTCTGGTGCAGCAATCTTATTCGAAGCTATTCCCTTCCAGAGAAACTGAAGAGCGATTATTTGAACTTTGTTACTAACTTATGCTGTTTAAGGCTTTTTCCTTTCGTATACTAAAGTCAAATTCTCTTTTTAACTAGTGTCAGCTGAACACTTCTGCAGGTAATAATTACTGACTGAATGATAATGAAACAAAACCACCGAACAACTAACACTCTCGAAAATGGTTTTCGGCAGTTAGATGGATGTATCAATCACTGATACAACATTTTAAATTTCAAGTTACGGTATTTTAAAACATAACAAAGAGAGAACATTCCAGCCTGAAAGTAATTTACATGCTTTGTTAATATGATTATCAAGATTTTTAAATAAACAGCTAGAGAATACTTCGGAAACCCCCCCCCCTTTTTATATCACGACAACACACTATGCAATGATGTTTGGTGTTTGTAACGGAATTCAGAGTACGGATTGGAGAAAAACTAGAGAGATATACAACTGAGAGAAAACATAATAAAACATGATTTTTTTACCGTAAATTTTATAACCCCTATTAGTATTAGCCTACATTCTAAAACCTTCATTGTAAAACTTATATTTGTATTGACCTACATTGTAAAACCTACATTCGTTTAAGACTGCTGTGTACTAACCCTATTCGATTCGCTCACCTCAATGGTAACCCATGGAGAAAATGTGTCCACCGATTTCCGACTTGGATTCAAAGATTTTAAAAAAATTTACTCCGTTATAGAAAAAGAAATTTTACACCTTAGGTCATTTTTTAAAAATTTAAAATGCAAATAGTATTTTAAAATTTAAATTATTTGGGGAAAAATCTCGTATAGTGTGTTTTAAGCGCTCCTAAATTCCTTTGGTGGACGAAATTTATAAAATGAATCCTGTTGAAAGGTGCAGAAAAGTTCAGGCTATCTGAAAATATCATTTTTATTAGATTATCAGTATTTATGTAGCTGTCAATAGTAGACACATTTTGTCCATAAGTTAACATCGAGGTGAGCGAATTCAATAGAGTTAGTACACAGCAGCCTAAATGAATAATGCATGTAATCACTATTTTTCATGAATTTAGGGATATCAAGCTTCAGGAAGTGTTGTGGGAACTACAATCCATGGGCCAGGCTCTCCATTGTAGCATAAGATAGCAAGGCACTTAAAACTTCAGCTATCAAAAGTAAAAACGAACAGTTTATAGACTGTGGGGAAAACAAACAAACGAACAAACAAACGTTTCGAGAGTTCAAGGAAATAAAATCGGAGGGAAAAATGTAAAATTTTAACGGAGCGAAGCTCCAAGCATAGAGCTTGGTCACGTGGACCAATGGGAAATGACTCGATTGACAATTAGTCATTTTTAAAAGATAGATCTTAAATTTCTCGTGAGGTATTTCTATGAAATTTTGTACGGTGTTCCTTTGTTTTATTCCAATTAAATTGTTTTGAGGATCTTAAATATAGGATAAAAATTCTTGAATTATTTTCCTGAAAGTCAAAATCACTGTGAAGAAAAATAACCTTGTGCTTTTCAAGAAGTTGAAAACTTTTAGAAAGGAAATTTGAATTAATTCAAAAGATTTAATTAATTTGAATTAATTCCTGAAGATAAATTGTTTCGAAACCTTTCACTGCCTGAAAAGTGAAAAAGTTAGAAGAATAGAGCCATTAGATCGACATTTATATCAAAAATTAAACATGTTTTAAATTAGAAATTTAAATTTTTTCAAAATAAAATTTCAAATTAGTTTAGGATTTTATTATTTAAAAAAAATAAATTTTATCTGTATTTATTTTTATAAAAAGACACATTTGAGCTAAAATTTAATTGTTAAAATATGGAGTAGAAAAAATAAAATAAAGTTTGAGTCTCGAATCCAATTTAAGAATCAGGCTTGGGACCTTGTATGCGTTAAAGTACCTTAAAGATGAGAGTAATTCAGATATTTCAGAGCAAATGCAAAGAGCCACAACCATCTGAATTAGCTGAATTGTTAGAGCAAGGGAAAGAAGAAAACTCAAAAGGAGATTTTTAAAGGGAAAATTGCGTTAATCAAGTTGGAACCAAATCAGATCGTGTAAAAACGTCATTTGATTTTTTTTGTGTGCCCTCTGCCGTTCAAAATGAAAATCGTGTTAAATTTAAAAAAAACAGGTTTGAGGGTGTTAAAAATCCCTCACCGTTCCGGAAATTATTCAAATATATATATATATTTAATATTCACATATTATAGTAGAGTCGCTTTGGCTCTGAAAGAGTATGAGGGAAAGCCCTCCTCGTGTTTCCCTCCCCCTTCCAATCAGCCCCTTGAAACACAAAAAGTGGCCTTACTTGTTAAAACTGCTCAGCGGTGTTTTAATCTTAGAAATGATGGCTTCGGTGGTCAACACCTCTTTCGTGACAGTATTGCCGGGGACAATTGCAGTAACACTAACCATATTCTATGAAAATATAATCAGAAATTAATGAGTTCGAAAAAAGGAAAAAAAAATCTTTCAGGTAGTCTCTTCTAACGAAACTACCGCGGGTTATTAACGTAGAATTACTTACCGTTGCTTACCTCTTTTTTTACGCATGTTGGTACTTTTCTGTTTAACTGTTAACTGCTACTGGGTTTGGCGCGCTGCTAAAATTATAACTCGCGACGCAGGACAATTTTTTTCTCACCGGAGGACCGATATTGAGGAACGCAATCCTACGTTACAAGGAAGGGGAGGGGTTACAGTCATTTCTCGAAGAACGTGGGAATCAAGGTGCCCGTTCTATACTGTCACTTCACCTATCTTTTTGCTTCTTGATGTCTGAAACTCGAAGGGACACGCAACTCTCCCCCTGACACTGTGCTATGCGCAGGCTTTCACCTATGTTGTATCTTAGAGTCTGTACAATCCGCCAGAGTTAGCGTTAAAGATTCCGTTGGCGCTGATTGGTTAAATAGGTCAATGATTGGCATATGATTGGTTAAAAAAATTTACGCTGATGGCTTTTGTGTGAACAGGCCCTTAATCTAAAAGTTCTCTGGGATTTCCCTTTCCTTATGAATGCAAACGTGAGGACGTCACATGTCCGCATTTAAATTAAAACTCTGTGCCACGTGGAGGAATAAAAAAATTAGCTGAAATGATGTCATAATGTGATCGGCCTTAAAAGAGAGCTAAAGGAAGCGATATTCTATCGCGTGGGCGACTGCAGAAAAAAGCTGCAGAGGTGTACATTTGATGTTCAAACTGATGTTCCTTTTTGTACGTTAAGTAGCACATTTTTGTGATGTTTTGCTTTATTTAATGCCACGGACAAAAGGCTTTTTTACTTTTATGCTGATCAATTTTTCTTAACCCCACACACCGACAAACTATGCAATGCTAGGCGGCGCATCCGTTGGACCCGCAGATATTCAACTTTTAATGTGTAAGTTCGGAGAATTTTCCCCTCGAATTTTTTTTAAACACTGATAAACAAATGCCTATTTCTGAATTCTTTATTTCAGCACTGGAAAATAGGTTTTTAAATACAATGCGCGTTTTTCAAGAATGTTTTAATTTTTATATTTTTCCAAAAAGTAATTTAATTTTGTAGCGAGGGACGTCAGAAATTTAATTCTCTGTAACAAATAAACTAAGGGAAAAAATTTTAAAATTTGAAACTGCGCGCTCATTATTGAAAATTCTGTCTTCCTATGCCAAAGACAAGATTCAGAAACATGCAATAGCTAATCAGTGGTCAGTTACAGAGAGAAAAATTCCCCATCTCGTAATATGAGTACCGAGTTTTAAGAGACCAAATGATATATTGCCTGAAGCTTGAAAAGCTGTAGGTTTTCATTACAGTTTTTATGGTTGCGTTTGGTCAAGTAAATATAGCTATTATTTTTTCCCCAGATTTTAGGCATTATAGTACAGATCAGTTTCCTAGAATGACACGTCTCGAAAATTTTTGAATGAGGAAGAACTTTTCAAAACTAAACGTACATATATTGACGAATTTCCCGAGAGACGTGGTTTTCTCTCCTTATCGCATCTAGCTCTGCCTGTTTTGGACCAGAACCGAGTGACCGCTGTTTCAACGGCTCTTCGATGCTATTTGAGACGGCTTCTCGTTTTTCCCAAAATTAACGTTTTCGCCATTACTTTTGGTGCAAATTGTCTTGTCACAAAAACTTACAGAAAAAATGTCTAAAAAAATTGGGAAGCTTATTTCACGACTGCTCTCGGTGAGAAATAGACTTCACCGTTGATCATAGTTTCATTAGTTTCCTGGCTGACTTCGGCGTGTTTTTCGGATGGAAATTTCAGACTTTTTAGCGAGTGTCTATAATTGTAGATATTATGTCCATAATTGTTGGTAATAAAGGGTGTCACAATAAAAGCGCCGGATTTAGTTTTTGAATTAAACATATTATTTATTTGAAAAGTGATAATATTTTTATTTAATTGGCAAAGCACAAATGTTCCGATTATGTCTGGAATGAAATATCAGATAAATGTGCACCACAGCTCTCATTGAATGCAAACTCTTGCTCTTTTGAGGAAATTTAACGTCGTTGCATAACGCCGGATTTAAATTTCTCGCCATATTTTTTATAATCAAGTTGGGAAGATCATGTGATTTGACCCCATGCGACTTCTTTCTGTGGGGTATCTTGAAGCCACATGTGTATGCCAATAAGCCACAAACCATTACAGGGCTTTTGAAAGAACCTGTCAACGTGCCAGACGAGAGTGAAGGTGGAACAGACGGTGACAGCGAGCAGAGGGTATCCCACTCAGACGTCGAGGCAGCATTGGATGTAGTGCTACGCTACCTAGAGCAAAGCTCCATCGCGACCAGAGCGGTGTGACGAATTAAAATAATTCTCACAATTAAAATATACGCAGCACATGGCTGGAATTTGTCGCAACTGAGCGACACGTCCCTCCTTTAACGTATAGCAGGTGACAGCGAGCTAGAACGGAAGGAACACAAAGCGGTTGGAAAAACGTGACAGCTTGGCGGAACAGAAATTCGCCACGGTGCTCCAGATTAATGACGCGGGACCACCATGAAATCACTAGAATTTCAACCTTGCCTGCCAGCAAATCGAAAAGTCTAGAATGACATCACGATTAGCAGAGCCAATAGGAGACGAGTTCTCTGGACGGAGCGAGAGAGACCAAAAATTAGACGGGGCGACGAAAAGTCAGTTAGCGACCGGCTAAGCTGTGGTAGACTCCTCCGACCATCCAGGGTCGAAAGAAAAAGGCTATACGCGGACTTGCGTAGTTGGCGGCTTATTTCTCACGAAGAGAACTTTTAGCTTCGGCTAGGAAGCTTGGGTACAGTTCAACGAAATCATCAAGGCCGGATCATCCTGATTCTATAAAGTGCCTCGCAGTCATCCGCCCTGCAGAGAGTGAAAATCGAGGGACTTGCTCTAATTTCAACGAACTATTCGATGATATTGAATTAGCGAAACTCCAAGTGGTAACTCCTCCTAACGGACTCAGTCGTCATTTTAGAGGACTTTCATTAACTGTATAACGGATCTTCAATCTCCAAATTTTCTCCTCCGAATTGAAATAAATTCATCGATTTTAATTTATTTGGCTGTGATTTTTTGTTGAGTCGATTGCTACCTCGATCAACGCGTTACAGCGGACACCATTTTTCTGACGCGTTGGCGTAATTTGGCTTCAAGGGAGAGGTATTCTTCTCTTCGGCAAAAAAATTTAGCAGATTTTTTCGAAGCAATGTAGTTCAGTAATAATTAGTTCAGTACATTGTCTAACTTTCAATTTTCTTGTGATTTTCAGAAACTTACTTTATATTGCTTAGTATAACTGTGGTGTTATTGTAACCTTTGTTCTTTTTGACTTTTGGTTTCGGATTAAGCGGACTTTCGGATTACCGAACTTCGGATTATCGGGACTCTACTGTACTTTGCAATGAAATAAAAATACTATCGCATTTCAAATAAATAATGTGTTCAATTCAAAAACTAAATCCGGCGCTCTTATTGAGACACCCTTTACATAAATGAAAGACTAGTGCAAACCGCTGTTGGACGTCTTATAACACTCCTCGAGTACAAACAAGCGCAACTATGAGCTCAACTATGAAAGGTGATGCTCGGCTTCATCTGGGCCACGTCCTCGGGAGCCTTTCTTGTTAACTATTGGTGCACAGAATAACTACAATGGCCATAAGATAGGGACAGAGAAAGAGAGAAAAGTGATTGGAGGCCTTCAGGATCCATAAGCTTATACAAAACTAGTATGACAGAAAATTTTCTGTCATACTGCTAGGAGAAAGTTTACTGATAGTGTCTAAGTAGGAAGTTTAGGATAGGATATTTTTTACCGTAGTCAAGCTACGTATCATTTTAAGATTTTAAATTGTTTTTTGCCGTGCAAGCACGTATTATATATATATATATATATATATATATATATATATATATATTTATTTATTTATTTTTTGAAAAGGAAATTAACGAACAAGAACAGCACGAGGCCATTTCTTGTTCTCTGCAGTACAAACAAGAAAGGGTGAAAGACTTTAAATACCACAGAACCTCTATCCACACCCTCTAATAGACGAAGGGATTATCATGTCCAAGAGTAAATCTTTATAACTTTGACAAACAAAATTTGAACATTGCGAAATATTTCAATTATTTTTTCTTACTCGCCAGTAGTTTTCAGGAAAGCTATGAAAATTCGATAGAAAAATCAGCGACAAAGTTGTCTAAAAAATATAAATTAGTAGGGACTCGAGAATATTTCAGTCTGTGAAATTTACTCTTTGCGGGGTAGCCACATGCTAATAGTAGAAGGAAAAATTCTCAAAAGGAGAAATAAGCAACCCTTCTTTTACCTGTAAAGTAGGTATGAGGCTCTCTGGTTGCATTCCCCAGGATTTCGAATACAAATCGAACTGAAAGAAAGAACATTTTTAATTTACTGATAATAATAGAGATTAATTAAAATTAAAGATCACTATAACACACTTCCTCCATGGTCATTATATTTCTTGATAGTTTCGTTTCAGTTCAATTTGCGAGAGCTGTGAGTTCTTTGAATGGCCTTTTCTGTGTCTGTTTGCTCGCGCTCTGAGCACTGTGAAGTAAATATATGTTCCGCTTCAAGCCGGATGCCTAATGCAATAAGTTAGAGGTACGAGAACACGAAAATTTACCTGTTGTATAGATTCGCTTTACTTATCTCTTGTCTATCAACCTTAGTTGATATATGAGGTAGTGAAACTTAAATTTTGATTAGAATCTTTTCGACAAGGATTATATCTAAAGTTTTTCTTATTTCTGTAGCTTAGGGGGAGGAGTTATGATTCTACTCCCCACCTCTTTTGTTTTTGTCATTGTCTTCATTCATCAGAAATCTATCAAAACGTGTTCAAGATATTAAATACATGAAGGAAAATGAATCGAAATATTTAGATGAATCCATATGCCTATAATTTTCTTTTGAAAGGATAGCATCCATTTATCAATTAAAGATGATTCATCTTAAATCTCTTTTCCCCGTTTTCTTTTTAGATGAAAATGAACTTCACCACGTCAGAAAGACACATGAATGAAACGCGAGTAATTCAAGCATTTTGCATGAAGACAAATTAAATTAGAAAAGGCATCTCATTTTGTTTTTGTCCGAGTCGCATCTTCTTCCTACAGAATCAGACAGAAGGCAACTTTTTTGCACGTCTGATTTAAGTTTCAGCGTCTGTCGGCGAAGAAAGAAACTTAAATTTTGAGTAAATGTTTCTTTGTGTAGATACTTTATCAAGAAAATATTCTTGAATATATGTTCCCCGAGGCTCAGTACTACCATTTGCAATATCATTTCATTGCTTGTTTTTCTAATTTTGATTCAAGAGAGGTTTAAAATTCTTAGAATTTCAGATGCTCGCTTATGACGGAGCTATTAAGAAACATCGTTTGCAGAACTGGATTAAATTAAGAAGGTACACCCAAAATTTATCGTTTATGTTTTTATTTTTTGTTTTTCCATCTTTCACTAAGTGAGGGTGTAAATATCGTTTCGGCACTCTAGCCTGACGAAGTTCACTCGTTGGATTCCAGCCATGAATAAAGACTACACTGTGACAGCACCATGTTTAGTTTAATATTTACTGCTCATGCGCACTAGAAGTTATTGATACAAAGCAACGAGCGACCCTCAACGGACGCGTTCCATCGGAGTCTGAAATCGTAGCAAAAAGCGATGTTTTGTTGAAACATCTGTTTTCCCTATGTGCAGTCTTGCCTACCACGTTAATTATTTAGCCAGTTTCTCAACAGATTCCTTCCCACCTCCTTTAAGGATGCTGTGTACTAACCCTAATGGATTCGCTCACCTCGACGTTAAGGAAAAATAGGGAGAAAATTTGTTCAGGGATTGCCAGGAATTTGTACAGGGATTTTAAGTTTTAAAATAAATGTACTCCGTAATAGAGAAAGAAATTTTACACCTTGGGGCATTTTTCGTAATTTTAGAAAAAATGCAAATAATCTTTTTAAATTATTCGGGGGAAAAGTGTGGCATAGTGTGTTTCAAACGCTTATAAATTCTTGTAGTAGACGATATTTATAAAATGAATTCTATTGCAAGGTGCAGAAAAGTTCGGGCTATCTGAAAGTACCATTTTTATGGGATTATCAGCATTTATGTAGCTGTAAATAGTAAACAAATTTTCTTCCCAGGTTAACATTGAGGTGAGCAAATCCAATAGGGTTGCTCACCTAATCCAATAGGGCTGGTCACAGCAACCCTAAAGACCATCCTTTTGTGTTTTGGGCCAATAAAGACTCTTATTTATTGCACACTTTGGTACAAAACAAGAAAAACCTTATACATTTACTTTGTAGATAACGTCAAATGCATCTGCTGAGCTGGGATTCAAAATGTTACATTCGAAAAATAAAACATCATTATATTGAAATCGACCTCACCTCTTTGACACATCTGTGGCCATGCCGTTGCAGAAACTTTTCAAACAGCTTTCCGGATTCTCCGGAGTTGTTTCTCAGCAAGTCGTAAGCAGCCTAAATGAAAAAGATAATAATAAATAAAGCTCCACAATGTTGTAATGATACATACAAAAATGTGATCAGTATCGTGGAAAACTAAATGTCCGGGTTTAGTTGAATACTTTTAAACAATGCATGAACAGATCTCACCTGAAGTTAAAATTCACTTTATCAAATAGCAAAACGCTTTGCAACTAAAAAAAAGTAGATTTTTTTATTTTTAGGAGCACTTTTACTTTGGCCTCCTAAAGTGACAGAAAAACGTAGTATTTGTAATATTTTATAATGCAGCGATGCACCGAGAGACGAACGAACATTATGTATACGAGGCATGCTATTAAAAAAAAATCGAACTTTTGTTATAAAGACTTTATTGTTCATATTATAACATATTAATAACTGTACCCTTCAAAGAAATATTTACAACTGGCGATACGCCATTCTAAACATTATTTCCATTGTTAGAATTATTCTTGGGACGCGCATTCTCTGATGATGTGCAGTTCTTTTAATCCCATTTTCCCGAATCTCGTGTATGGTTTGAAAGCGACGTCCATCCAAAGTGGATCTTAAGTTAGAGCAACGAGACAAATCTATTGGGGTCAAGTGTAGAAAATATGGTTTATGAGCCACAATCGGTGTATGATGATATGCCAGATATCTGGGGATAAGGAGCGGCGTAGGAATCGGCACACTGTCGTGGTGCAACAGACCTCTTCCCGCGATATTATCCTCACTTGCGCTGAAACCGCCTAGCGCAACTGCTTGTTTACCAGTTGATGATGTGGCACAGATTCATGATGGGCGAGTCCTCTTCTGTCAAAAAACGCAACGAACAACAGTTTGATCTTGGAGCGGCCCATATGTTATTTGGTTAAAGATAACCTTTCCTTACCCACTGTGATAAATGCATCTTGGTTTGAAGATCATAGCCATAAACCCACGTTTTATCGACTATTTTGGTGTTTATAAGACAGTTTTCATCCCCTTTGCATATACAAATAGCTGTCACCTGATTTCAACGCCATTTTCTTTCTGTTCGTCAGTCAACAAACGCGCCAGGAATTTTAGCGGATGTAGCTCCTAAACTATTGCTTATTGGGAACCAGGACAAATGGCATTTGTTGTCAAAACCAACCACTAGGAGCGCAAACTAGCGGCAGAGCACTCTGTGCACCGGTTGGTGCGCAATCTTGAAAGTTCGGTATTTTTTTTAATAACCCTTGTGTATATACACTCTTAGACCCCCCTCCCCCCCCCCAAAAAAAAAGACGCACCAAGAAGGAGTTATCCGAATGGGACGAAAATCGGTAGGTATGATGTATATGTACAGAAAAACAAATGATTACAATTTGAGAAAAATTGGATAATTTATTCAAGAGAAAGAGCTTCACAAAGTGAAAAAGTCAGTAACGCGTTGGTCCATCCCTGCCCTTATGCAGGCAGTTATACGGCTTGGCATTGACTGATAGAGGTGGCGGATGTCCTCCTGCGGGATATCGAGCCAAATTCTGTCCAATTAGCGAGTTAGATCGTCAAAATCCCGAGATGGTTGGAGGGCCCTGCCCATAATGCTCCAAACTTGCTCAATGGGACGACCTTGCTGGCCAAGGTAGTGTTGGGCAAGCAAGAAGACAAACAGTAGAAACTCTCGCCTTGTGCGGGCGGGCATTATCTTGCTGAAATGTAAGCCCAGGATGACGTCATATGAAGGGCAACACAACGAAGCGTAGAACATCGTCGACGGACCGCTGTGCTGTTAGGGTGCCGCGGATGACAACCACAGGGATCCTGCTATGAAATGAAATGGCACCCCAGACAATCACTTCTGGTTGTCGGCCCGTATGGCGGAAGACAGTCAGGTTAGTATTCCACCGCTGTCCGGGGCGTCTCCAGACACGTATTCGCTGGTCATCGGGGCTCAATTCGAAGCGGGACTCAACAATAAAGGCAATTCTATTCCAGTCACTGACATTCCAGGTCGAATGTGCCCGACACCACTGCAAACGGGCTTGTCGGTGTACAGAGGTCACTGGTAGTCAGCGCAAGGGGCGCCGTGAGCTCAGCCCCCTTTCTCTGAACCACTTATGAATGGTCCTTGAGGTCACCATTGCGCGTGCGATCGATGATAATGATGAATCTGGGGCTGTGAATGCCGATCTGACGATTGCTCGGTCCTCACGTTTCTCTAGGCCGACCGCTTCCTCCTTGACGCTGTGTTCGGCCATGGTTCACCCATTCCTGCCAACATCGTCTAACACTGGCATCGCTCCTATCCAAATGTCGAGCGATTAGACCAATCGGCTTCTTTGAGCCCAATTACACGTCCTCTCTCAAATGCTGACATCTGCGCATATTATTCGCGCACCTATATGCGAGGCATAATTACTGTGTACCTGAGTACACGGAATGAAATTCGCAAAGAATTTATGACCTTGAATCGAAATTTCCCCACTTTAATATCCTGCCAGTTGCGCAGTTAAGACGCTCTGCAGCGTCACATGTTCATTCATTGCCCCCCCCCAAACTTTAAAATTTTGCATTTTCCGTCGAAACCTGTATGCATATCGATTTGTATACTATTTGCATTACCCCTTGGTGCATCTTTTTCTTCTTTTTTTTTGTCTAAGAGTGTATAACTGCATTCTCACACACACACACACTCACTCATATATATATATATATATATATATATATATATATATATATATATATATATATATATATATATATATATATATATATATATATATATATGTATGTATGTATGTATATTCCTTGGACTCAAGGATTCATAAGGATTCAAACCGGCACAAGAGAGCATGTGAGCTAGAGAAGCTTGTGCATTCGGGTCCTTGGCACAAACTAGAAATGTTTTGTCCATTTAGAAACAAGAGTTTTAATATGCTATTTCTCAATCTTATCAAGGCTGTGATTTTCGGTCCCAAAAGACGGCTAAGGCAAAGCTTGGGTGAATATCCTTATCCCAATAGAGAATAGAGGGGGAAGGGCGTTCCATGTGATAAATCATGTTTCAAACCTCTTTTGATGAATAAATTGAACTTTTAAAAAAATTAATGGTAGAATGATGTTGTATGTGCTCATGAATAAAATCGCATAACTGGGTTGAACTTAAAGATTATTATACAATGCACGAGGTAGTCTTTGTCGTATGAACATTACAATGAGATGAATATCTGTCAGAAAATTCCTTTTTTGTGACATCTCAAAACGAATGCAAGAGTTCATCAAAACTGAAAAGGTAATATAATCAACCATAGAAACTTACACCGACATCAAGAGACGAGAACGTGCTGCCGTGGTCCTTTAGTATTGTTTTAGCCAGTTCCTGAAATGGAAAGGATTTATTAGAAACAAATTCACACACACACACACACACACATATATATATATATATATATATATATATATATATATGAATACCATTTGTGTACCGTAACGGAAATATATCTTAACTGTATCGTGTTAATTTTCAACTAAAGCTGAAATATTTAATCGATTATCTCAAGGACTATTGGTCTCAAATTATTAAACACGTTTTTGTTTTTGTATACTACTGATTACCATTTGCATGTAGTAACATAAATATGTATCAACTGCATAATACTAACATTCAAAATCTAAGTAATAAATTTTATTTATTTATGGATGTTAAGAAATCGAATTTCAGACTATTAGTCTGAAGTTGTCAAAATATTTTTGGGGGATACCTCTACTATAAGATTCTCATTCGTGTATAATAACATAATTCTAAATCAATTCTATAATACTAACATTCGAAATAGAAGAAATAAACTTAATCGATTTTCGCAAATTTAGTTATGGGATACCTCAAAATCTATTCGTCTCAAACTGAAAAAAATCTTTCTGGAACCGTCTACTATAGAACAATTGTTTGTGGTTAGTAACATGAATCTACTCGCTCATCGTCTGTATCGTCTAACATTCGAAATTTAAAAAAACGAATTTTATCAAATTTCCAAATTTTAAAACCAAATACTTCAAAATCTAATCATTTCATACTGCTGAAGATTTTTTTTTCAGTCTTCTTCATCTGCAGTAAGAAAATATTTTATGCATTGTAACACGAGTTTAAATTTGAAATCAAGCTTATGAATTTTATCGCTTTCATCTCTACAACAAAAAAGTGGCTTGTACATCGACTGACGTTACACCGCGTTGGACTTCGGACTGGGAGTGTTCAGTTCAAATATCTAATATATAAAAATGAATGTTTGTATCTCTGTAATTGTATAGAAATCCACAGTTTAGGAGCAACGATCGTGAAATTTTACATACAGGCGTCTTTAAAAACAGCCGAGGGTCTGAAGAACTTCAAAAATCGAAATTAATTACCGTTGATTTTCAATTAATAAAAAACCAACAATTTGTAAGCTGTTACACTTTGTGGAATCACCCCTCTGAATATGGCGTCCACGTTAGGGTTAGCTGGCAAACAGCGAGCGAAAAGATAAAAATAAATAAAATCAAAAAGTTTCAAGTTATATATTAAACCAGAATAATAAATGAAAATAATAATCTTTCAAGTCAGATTTTATACTCTAAAATAAATCGGATCCAACGGCATATTGACACTCTCACACGCGATGGAAAATTCGAATCAACCACGCTAAGTGTCACGATCTTTTTTAATCGCTACTGCAACCCCCCTAGCTTATGTCTTTGTATCTATTGAAGAGTTAAAGACTAAGCTTCTATCCTGCTAACTTATTTCTCATTTAAAACTCCTCTTACTCCATAAATGTATGTATATTCACCAACCCATAGCAACTTTCCAAAAAACTCATTGAGTATATTTTTTACTTTACTCAACAGTGTTGTGTATAATCGTGGCGCGTTCGTTAAAACTGTTCATTTGGTACACCGTAAGACTCGGGTTCGAGTCTGGGATCGTGCAAATTTTGCTAAACCTGTATTTTCAGCTTTTTATGAAGGCTTTTTTATTTTAGCTTTTATTTTATTATTTTTTTAATTATTATCTTTATTTTATTTTATTATTTTTTAAATTATTATTTTTATTTTATTTCATTATTTTTTAAAATTATTTTTATTTTATTTTTTTTCAGCTTTTTTATGATGAAAGACCGAATATAGCTGAAATCTGAGGAGTTTATTATACATTTATATATTTTTAAATGGTTTTCATATTATTAATGTGCATAACATTTCGTATGCTTTTTTTTCTATGTTATTTATACTGTGTTTAGTTTTTTAATGGATTTTGGTAGGTTTATTATAAATTTATATAATAATAATTATTTATACATTATTTTATGTTTCACTTTCCAGGATTTTTTGCTCCAATGATAAAGGCTAAATCTTTTCTATGTTATTTATACTGTGTTTAGTTTTAAAATTTATTTTGGTTAACAAACATTCATCAATAACTTATTTCTGGGCATTGTATTGCTAACAATTAGGATAACGAACAATTTTTGACGGATGCGATTCTCGATTCATAGATGTTCAATAGATGGCGCCACTATTTTAAACTTTTAGTATTCCATAAACCAACACTTCCTAAACGTTCGTTTAGGAGGTGTTCCTAAACGAACGGTACATTCAAATTAAATACAATGTCAGTGTATGCAATTAATGCCAATATATATATATATATATATATATATATATATATATATATATATATATATATATATATATAATAAATACGACGATCAATGTATACGATTGATGTAAAAAAAACAAAAAAATATATTAATAAAAAATCGTAAGGGATATTTTTATAGACAAAATAATGTAGAAGAAAATATTCAAATTAAATCTCATAGGACATACTAAAGAATATAGTACAGTTAATGTAGTACAGTTTGAGAAACATATCTTTTACATTATTTTAATATTTTTTTGAATAATGTCCAATCGTCTGCCGCATTAGCAAGAAAAAAAGTATTTTTTTGCCTATTTCGTTGTTATGTGAAGATAAATTTATTTAAAGTAACAGAAAAAGAAATCACGTGATCAGCGTTTAATAAATTAACCTTTTACATGCCAATGTTCCTTTTTTGGAACACCATCTTTAATATTTTTTTAAAAATAAACTGTGATATCTGTCAGTTTGAAAAAATTACCGTATATTATAGAAGGCATGATTGATTTTTTGACTTTTTTTTTTCAAATATGAATATTTTAGCGTAGAAAAATTTCTAAAAATCAGCTTTTTTTCACAATTTTTACAGTACGTAAGAAAAAAAATTCTAT
The DNA here is from genome assembly GCA_907164885.2 of Dolomedes plantarius. NCBI lineage: Eukaryota > Metazoa > Arthropoda > Arachnida > Araneae > Dolomedidae > Dolomedes > Dolomedes plantarius. Next base: position 156,094,315 of record OU015496.1, on the reverse strand, counting down.
AAAATTCCTAAAAATTCAAATCCACCCAAAAATTTCCCCATCGTACTTGCAAAGGACAAGTTTAACGAGTTAATAAAATAAATTAAAATAATAACAAGAAATATTTCCTCAAGACTGCGTAAAAATGCAATGTTCCAAAAAAGGAACATTGGCATGTAACGATATACAAAAGCAGTGATATCACACGTGATCAGTGATTCTGCCGCCAATCAGTGATTCTGCCGTCTGATTACGTAGAAAATTCAGCCGAACTTACAAAGCTGTACGCCCTACAAAAAGGAGACTCATTAGACGTCGACGCAAATGACATTCGGCAGTTTCTTGGATTACTGTTGTTTAGTGGCTACCACTCAGTACCTGATGAAAATACATATTGGAGCTCTCAGGAAGATTTGCATATCCTAATTGTTAACAATACAATGCCCAGAAATAAATTTCGGATGTTAAAAAAGTATTTCCACATTGTTGATAATAGTAAATTGGAACCAGGCGATAAATTAGGAAAAATTTCTCCCTTTTATAAAGAGGTTGGAAAAAATTTTCGTCAATTTGGATTTTTTCATGGAAATATGAGTATCGATGAATCCATGGTTCCGTGTTATGGGCATCGTTCGGCTAAGGTGTTCATACGTGGAAAGCCAATTCGCTTTGGTTTCAAAGTTTGGATGATCTGCTCAGCAAATGGTTATCCTTATGCTATGTCTATCTACGGTAGAAAAAGTTCGAAAAATGAAAATTTGCCACTTGGATCAAAAGTTGTCTCCGAACTATTATCTTTTATTGACAATCCAGAGAAACGCAAAATATTTTTCGATAACTTTTTTTACATCGTACAATCTGCTGACAGATTTAATTAACAAAGGCTTTAAGGCAATCGGCACAGTGCGAGATTCCAGAACGGGACAATGTTCTCTTAAAACAGCAAAAGAAATATCGAAATTTCAACGTGGAGAGTTTGATTACCGATGCGATGGAGAAGTTTATATGTGCCATTGGAACGATAGTTTTGTTGTAACTATTACATCAAATTTTATCACTCACGAACCATTAGGAAGAGCAAAAAGATATGTCCGAGCTAAAATAAAAGTTGATTTTCCTTAACCTTACATTATAAAATTATATAATAAAGGAATGAGTGGAGTACACCTGTTGGACCGACTTCCTGGAAGTTATCGACGAAATTTACGCAGCAAAATATGGTACTTTATTCCTTGATCATAGTGTGGCATGTAAAAGGTTAAATTCTAAAAATTAATCTTTAAAAATTCACCAAAAATCATAAAATGGAGGTAAAGATTCAAAAAAAATTTCATATTAAAGGAATTTTTATGATCTTTTTCGTCATATGAATTTTATAACCCTCAAATTATTATTATTTTAAATGCAAACTTAAAAAAAGTTACTAAAACAACTCAAAAATTTAATTTTTAAAAAAATCTAAGAATTTTTCAAAAATCTTTCTAAGTGCACTCCTACACTATAAGAAGAATCACCATGCAAAATTTCAGCCCTTTTATTTCCCGCGGTTTGGTCTGTACATTGTATGTCAGTCAGTCAGTCAATCAGTCAGTCAGTCACGGAACTGTTTTATATATACATATTATTGTTACTATTTTTATATCGTAACGTTAACTTCATGCGCACGCATTATTTTCCTATGCTTTTTTTTGTCTTTATAATAGCGTAATTTTCATATGATTTTAAACAACAATAATTTTTAACTGGCATTCAATTCGCTGTTAAAACTTTATATTTACACCCTATTTAAAAGAAGTAGGGTGTAAATTTTTCAAAGAGGATGTTTCAACACCCAACTTCAAAGAAGTAGGGTGTAAATTGTAGGGTAGAAAGTTGGTAAAATCAAAATTTTGTGCAATGTATTTAATTTCTCGATTAAAAGTAGTTTTTTTCTAAAAATTAATTTATTTCGCTTGAAAAGCTAAATATTTTATGCACGCGGTTTATATTATTATTACTATCTTTATATCATAAAGTTAACTTCATACGCGAGCATTATTTTCATATGCTTTTATTATTATTATCTTTATAATAGCTTTATTTTCATATGCTTTTAAACAACTATCGTTTTTATTCATATTATGTTGGTTTTTTATTAATTAAAAATTAAGGGTAATTAATTTCGATTCCGGAAGTTCTTATTATCTTTATTTTCATATGCTTTTTCATTTACGAATTATTCAAATGTTGGTTAAAAAACTTATGTAATTCATACATTTGAGTGAGTTTAATTATTGTAATTAATAAATTTATATTTCTGGAGAGGATGTTTCAGGTTTTAGTGGTACTATGATAAAAGGCTGAATCTACCAAAATTCTGAGGAGTTTATTATGGAGAGAAAAGGAATTTAATATGTAGAGGATGTTTATAGGAGTTTAATGGGGAGAGGAGTTGAATGGTTTGCAGCCCTCAATCAAACACTTCATTTTTTAAGAGGCAACGCTAGAGTCATATCATGGTTCTATTGGAAATTTCAGCTAAACCTGTAATTTCAGCTTCTTTTTTTGCCCAAATGATAAAAGGCTAAATCTAGCTGAATTCTGAGGAGTTTATTATAATTTTATATATTTTTTTATTGGGTTTTCATTTTATTCATGTGTATAAGATTTCACATGTTTTTTCTATGTTATTTATAACGTGTTTAGTTTTAAATTAATTTTGGTTAGCAAACATTAGACAATTTGACATTTTTACTTTTCAGATTTTAGTGCTTGAATGATGAAAGGCTGAAATTCCTGAATTTTGAGATGTGTATAACATTTCACATATACTTTTTCTATGTTATTTATACTGTGTTGATTTTGGTTAACAAATATTGTTAAAATCCCGGGCAATGCCGGGTACTTCAGCTAGTATATATATATATATATACATATATATATATACATATATATATACATATATATATATGTATATATATATGTATATATATATATATATGTATATATATATATGTATATATATATATATGTATATATATATATGTATATATATATATATATATGTATATATATATATATACATATATATATATATACATACATATATATATATATATACATATATATATATATATACATATATACATATATATATATATACATATACATATATATATATATATATGCATATATATATATACACACACACATATATATATATATATATATATATATATATATATATATATATATATATATATATATATGTAATATCTTAAATATTATGCCCTCCATTCTAGCATTTAAACTCCCTTTCCTAAATCTAATCCCCGGTAATATTAAATTATCGCTTTAAAACCCTTAGCCACAGAACTTCCCATGAATCACATGGCTTTGCAATTTTACACGTGTATAGTGTGTCCAAATTCAGGAGTGGGTTAGCTTCGCGTGCCCCCTAAATCTGCTTACCCTACAAATAATAGCCACATGATTTTTTTCGCCCTCTCGCGTCTAATGTTGAAAGGTGATATTATTCCGAGTCGTTCTACTGGAATGAACGGATGTATTTTCGCACTAATAAACGATGTACTAAGAAGTTGGGCCGATTTGAATCTAATTTTTATTCCTTTCAGGCTGAGTCTAGCTCCAACCATGTAAATATGAGCTAGTTTTCCCTTTCAGGTTACAATTTAAGGACGTGATGTAATGGGGATATTTCACACACACACACACACAGACGTATATATATATATATATATATATATACATGCGTACATTACCTGCATACTTTCCGGCACCGAAGCGCTCTCCACTCCTGTACAGGACGATAACATGGTGGCAAAGTCGCAGTACAGCTCAGCATCCCACTCTGGAATAAGATACACACTTGTAGAAGAGCCACTGCTCTTTGACGCGGTATTAAGTCTGCATTACATTATATGCATGACCTCACATGTCGGAGTAAGAGTTTTAAATCTTACAAAAAGTTAGGATTCTTTTTTTCCGTCTGAGGATATGGAAGAGGACCCCCCCCCCAAAAAAAAAGAAAAAAAAATGAAAAAAAAAGGGCAAACTTTCAATTACGGGCATATAGCGTTGGTGGTTTACTACTTGACCGATCTGATTTATATATATATATATATATATATATATATATATATATATATATATATATATATATATATATATATACAGGGTGTTCTAAAATTCGACCGACAAATTTAGAGGGGTGATAGTAAGCATCAAAACGAGTAATAATCACATAGGAATTTATCACAGGAAACACAAACCTGACGCTGGAGGACGCTGTTTACTTAATCGGACCGCTCCTCTTACCAACCCCACTACATGGCCGGGAATATTGAATTTTTCTGGAGGAGGCAGAAAACTCAAAAGCAAAACAGAATCACATAGGATTGTATGACCGGAAACGCAAACCTGATCAACTAGAGGATAAACAAAGATGCAGAAATGAAAAGTCAAGTTTTTTTTCCTAAACTGTCTTGTAAGTTTATAGTTCTGAACACGATCGCCTCAAATATTTTTCTTTAGGCGATATTTTTCTATTGGCTCCAAAGGTGCCAGAAAATTGGTATTTCATCACAGGAATTACGGACTACAAGTGAGATGCCTCCGCTGCTGCCACTCCGTTTTATTCTGTGTGATCCAAGTCAGACGCTTTGGCCAGTTGTTTACAAGATCGGAGGAAAGTCCGTGAAATGAAGTCCAGAGGGCTAAAATCAAACCCTATCATTGATCCTGTGTATTTGAATACCATTTAACCGTTATGTTGTATAACAAATAGTTCCTGCTGATGTTACACTTGAAAGTTTGTCCTGAAAGAAAGTCATATCTTTTATTGCACCATTTAAGCCTAGTCGCACATCATAGAAGCATGAATGAGGGACGCGTGACTCAAACAAGATGCATGAAAAAAAAATTCAGGTAGTCTCTTCTAACGAAATTACTGCGGGATTTTAACGTAGGATTACTTATCGTTGATTACCTCTTTTGTATATATATATATATATATATATATATATATATGTATGTGTTATGTATATATATATGCATCTATATGTACGTATATATATAAATACATACATATATGTATGTCAAAATTTTGACGCATTTTGGTACTTTTCTGTTTAACTCTATACTGCTTGTCAAAGCGATACAGACTGGGTTTGAACCGCTACCAAAATTATAACTCGCGAGGTACGGAGAGACGACTTTAGCGTCTGAAATTTTGCGTTCCGGAGGACCGTTATAGAGGAACGTAATCCTACGTTAAAAAAGCTTTTTTGTGTGGCCGATGGAAAGATATGAGACGAGGCAACGTTATTTTATCTTTGTCTGTGCCACGTTTCCTCCGACCTAAATCGGACATACAGATAATTTTGTTATGTGTTTGAGTAGTTGTCTGAGTAGTCAGCGAGAAAAGAAAACCAAAAAACATGAAAGTTTCAAGTAAAAATTCCAACGCGATAAACATTATTATTTAAAAAAGATTGTTTAAACACCGAATCTCGAGGCTCATTATCCAATATTTATTGCATTATTTTATCTCGTATCTTATTTAGCCCTCAAACCGGCCCACAGGTCATTATGACCGACAGCGGTGGAACTAAGTGGTGGGACAGATGTGGGGAGAGGCGTGAACGCATGGCTGGCTTTGACATCCTCAGTGAGTTCCTGGACGTCAGGGACAGCACACCAGGGTTTCACAAATGCTCTACGTTTGTCGGTAAGTTGCAATTTTGTGAAAATATGGTGGACAAAATGACCGGTAGACCTGTTATTTCCACTGAGCTCGACGCTTCGGACGAGGAGATGACTCATATGCTGAGTCAAAAGAAGCTACTATATTTGAGGGAAACGATATAATTCAGATAGTGATGATGAAAATCTTGTAGACGAGCCACCTTCCCTTGTCCGTTAGCCCACTCCAGATTATAACGCAACGGTTACTTCGGAGAACGAGTCGTCTGATGAAGAAAGTGTAGGGCCAACTAGGAGTAGGTTCATTCGAAGACGAACAAACGTTATAAGTTCGGACGAGAACGAATGCTCTGAAAGTGATGAAGAGGCATCTGCCATTTTTTATGGTAAAAAGAACTGTTTTGCGTGGAATTCGAGACCTGTGCGAAGTTCAGCGCAAACTGCTGCTCGGAACACACTTCGAGTAAAATTGGGTAAACTGGAGGTTCTGTTCTTCTTGGACGTAAGGTTACACTAGAGCAAATTTGGAGGCTTTTTTCACGGACGAAATGATAACCAAAGTTGTCCATCACACAAATCAGAAGCTTGCTAGAACTCGTTCCAGAATTGAAGAACCTGACAGCCACCACTATAAGGACACAACAAATGATGAAATCAATGCTTTGATGGGGATTACAGTGTTCTGTGTGGTTTTTAAAGTATCCCGTGAAGCCTTGACATCACTCTTCTCTACCTTAATCACTGGAAGGCTGATTTTTCGGGCAATTATGTCTGAGAAACATTGTGCAATTCTTTTTAGAGCTCTACAATTTGATGATGTATATACTAGATTAAAATAAATTAAATAAATTGAATAAATAAGCGTAGATGATTTTTCCCCTCTCTATTCATCACTTATATAAATCAAACAACCCTGTGCACAATATCAACATGCAGTTCCATCGTAATCACGCAAAAATAACAGCTTTTTAGGCTTGGAGCTCAATTTGACCGATAGTCCTGACAGTGGCACCAAATTCATGGGCCGGTTTGAGAGTTAATCCGCGGAAGGTCTGAAATGATCAGAATTTCATAGAATCGTCGGCAAGGTTTCCGCTTAAGTTTATTCAAAGGTTGCGTCGAATTTAATACCGAAGTTTGTGTGTTTTCTAACACGCAAACTTTCTGATGTTTCCGAGTTTCTATTTTTATCTGATACTTCTATATTTTTATTAATCTGGTACAAATTATCGGTCCATGAATCACGTTGTTTGTTAAGTATTTCATACGCGTGCGCCCGAAATTCTTCGGTGCGAGGACATGAGGGACGGTGTATGAGATAATTTTGGTTGGCTGAAAATGGAAGTAAAAGCGACGTTTTTACCGACACATCTGTCTCTCCGAGGTGCGGCCTGCCTAAAGGCTTCATTCTTTACTGTTACAAGGTAAATTGAAAAAAAAGCAGGCTAGCAGGGACGCAATCATCTACCAGTCAATAAATACGCTACGGATAAAGGATACAGTTAGGGTTGCGGGTTAAACGCAGGAAAACGCCTTGCCGATATATCAGATTCAAATGCTAAGAACTTGCAATTAATTCTGAGTGTGAATAGTGATATATACGAATCGATCGTCTTTACCTTTCTTTCCTTTTGACAAAATGGTCATCAGCATCATGTTACAATAAGAAGACAGGTAAGTGATCATTCCGTGCACTCCATACACCTGTTGGAGCAAAATAGCACCAAAGTTACCACTTTAAAAAAAGTAAATGACATGTAACGCACAGTGATAAGGTATACGAATAATGAAATACTGTTTATAATGAATATTAATATGAGTAGTAATACTATGATTACGAAAACTGTATAGTACAGTAGAGTGGGAAAAATAACAACGGCAAAGGTAACAGCAGTGATAAAATATGCATAAAAATCACGAAATTAATAAAATATGTATAGCAATTACGGTTATCAAAGAATTCATATCAATATATTAGAGGTGTCCGGTACACAAATTTAGAACAGTCAAAATTTTGAAAATACTTTTTCTGGGACAAAAATTATCTTGAATAATAGTTGTCTTCCCTATAGAGTAATTTAAAATTTTGTAAATAAAACTCAATAAAAACTCCGAAGATGTACCTATGCACGAAAATGAAATTAGAGCCGTTCAAATAGAGCTATTGGCTCAAACAGATAAACACAAATTCAAAAGCGCTTTAAAATTTGATTTTAAACCATTTTCAACAAAATTTCAAATTGCCGAGGTTGCCTGATCTTTGTAAAAAGACACTTTTGGGGGAAAAAATTAATATCGAAATGTGCATACACAAAAGAAATAAAATTATATGTGTTATGCAAAAATAACCTTAATCCCCAAACTTATTCCCTTCACCACACCTCACTTATAAATTACTCTATCAATTAATATATTTCGCTTTAAGTTCTATTTTTGGCAGGCACGTGTGCAAAAGCGAGAAAGCGTGAGACATTGTGGTCATCCGCGTCTCTTGAGACAAACTACTTGCTATGGGAAGAAATTTAGAATTAACATTTTTCCTATGATTTGGTCGGCAAAAGGTTGCAGATTCTTGTACGGGTCAGATGTACGTTGGGAACTGTGTAAAGAAAGAAAATGGCGAACAGCTGAGCGATCAGTTAAGAAGTATTTAAATAACTGGATAGTTTAAAATACTATTTATTGACATGTCTATTATGGGGATATATATATATGTGTGTGTGTGTGTGTGTATGAATGTATTATGGGCCTATATTAGATGCACATTCGCTTGATGCGGAAATTTGTTTCCAGTCAGCCACTGGTCACACGGCAAAGGATTATTTGTTCTTGCAGAACTCAACACTTTAAGAATAGAGTCTACAAAGTTAAGATGGAAAAGATGTCTCCGTCATTACTTCGCTGCAAAAGTTCATCTGCCCCAATATTCCGTCCCACGTCAGCTTGGCAGAAGAGTATTTCTCCAGAGGAAGTCTGTATTTTGACATTGCTTCCTCCAAAAAGGCAATTTTCTTCGGCATACTTAATGCAATCTGTAAAGAGACATCGGTGACTCTCCCTGTTCATGACATAGTTCTAAAACAACTTTGCAAAAAATGTTAGACTGCTGAGCAGTGGGGGAAAAGTCTACTGAATCCAGGTTCAACCCTGGTCCACACAGACGGATGCATCGGCGTCTGAAGGCACGCCACGCAATTAAAAGTCAAGCATATGAAGGAAATTTCGTGAAATATCCTTTTTTTAATCGCAGATTCACACAACTAAAGGGCGTCAGGCGTGACATCATCATTTTCTCTCTCTCTCTCTCTTGGAGGTATTTGTCGAAGAATGAGAGAAAAAAAAACGAAATTAAAAGCCCCAAGTGAAGATTTTATGATCTCTCTAAGGGAAATATGCTTTCTGAATAGTTTTTTAAAAATTTTCTGGTTGTTAGGCGCACTCTTCAAGAATGGTATCGTAATCTTACCTTTTATCTGACCATTTTGATCGCTGATTAGGATTCCGCAGGAATGACCTCGATATACGTAGTCGTAGAAAAAAGGCTTGTTCACACAGAATTCGTCAGCTTTAGCGACAAAGATTCCGTTGGCACTGATTGGTAAAATGGATCAATGATTGGTTAAAAAATGTTACGCTGAAGCTGACGGATTCTATGTGAACAGGCCCTAAGTTTGTACAGTTGCGTCACATTTGGATTGTTTCCGAACTTCCTGTTTCTAGTTCTTCTTTCAGCATTTTTTTTTTATTCTGGTACATTAATAATTTCGGCATTCCTCATCTAACGATGTCGACTCTGAGTATTCAGGCCAAGACTATGTCTGTCTCTGAGGCCGCTATGTTTGTTTAAATTTACAATACATACGCGTGAGTGGCCGTCTGTCGCTTTGGAGAGACTATACAAGCGACATTTGAACGACGTGTCACTTCTGTGCATCAAATTGAAGCAAGAACTACATTTTGTCAAAAGCATCTACCCCTCCGATATTAACTCTGACTGTCGGGTGTAAAAACGATTTTGTCTTTTGTCTGAATCAGGTGCAGCCATCTGTCAGCGAAAAGAGAAACAAAAAGTTCCGAGTAAACGTTTCTCCACAATATCTACTTTATTCAGAAAAAAAAATCCTAAAATGTGGATTCTATTGCTTAGTATTTACAATAAACAAAGGAACAAAGTTTAAGGGCACATATGACATATCGACAGTGAAAACTGAGCATATTTTGTGATATGTTTATAAACAAATGTGGAAGATAGATTTATTTTCCACTTATAATATACATATTTGTATTTATATACAACACAAAAAGTAATTAATACATACATAGTTATATTTAGTACAGGTGCTTAATTTTTACTTACCTCTGATCAAATTTTTGTGACTATATGACAGTTAGGTACACTCGTCTAAAATAATATTACTTATAATAATATTCTAAACTAATATGTCTAATAATATTACACCTATTCACTCCAAATTTTGCATGATGGTTAAAAACATTTTAAGTAATAATAATAAGAAGCATTTTACATTTTTATCATAAAAAATAAAATTAAAAAATAATTAGTGAACAACTCTGAAAATCGTAGAAAAAAAGTTAATATATTCCTTTCTATTTTCTAAAGTATTGTACATACATCTATTATTTTAGATATTTTTAAAGATATTGGCTTGTTATACAAGTGAGGAAAATTTTAAGTTTCTAGCTTGAATAGTTTTCATAAAAAGTGTACCTGAATATGTAAAAAATGCATATTGAAAAAACCTGGAAAAAACATTTAAATGCATACAGCTCTTCAAATATATTACTTTAATACATCCCAGCACCATAATCATTTTGTTTGGACATTTCTTTATCATCCTGTTTCATTTTTTTAACTTTTTTTTTCATTCTGGCCAGTTTTTGGAGTTTTTGGTGATTGAGGGCAAATGGAGGAAGGAAATGAATCAAAGGAATTTGATTTGACTATCTGTTTCAATGGGAATCTCGGGGCCTTGGGATGTTTTTTGGTTGGACCTGCATCCTATTCAGAAAGTTCCCCCTTGAGGTAACTGATTTGGTTAGGCCTCCTGATGACGAGACCAGTCGGTTACCTCGATATTTGGTTTAGTTCCGGTACTGCTGCAGAATCTTGCCTTACGGTGCGTTGAGTGCGTTTTGCCTTAAGTGCATGATTTCTGTTTGTATTTTTCTGCATTCTTACTGATAATAATTGTCTTGCTCTTAACTGCACGATAACTGCACAAGTTATCTTGCCTTAAGTGCGTGATTTCTGTTTGTATTTTTCTGCATTCTTACTGATAATAATTGTCTTGCTCTGTTGATTTATTTATTTATAGTTATATTTGTAAATTTGAAAAGTAATTTAAAACTGATTTTAAAAAATTCAAAATTGTCTGTAATTTTTTAAAATTCTTAATTAGATATCTAAATGTTTGTTTCTATCCCGAAATGAAATCTATAAATTTTTGAGCCAAATTAATTTTATAATTGTGTGCGCAAATCAGTATGCCCTTAATTAGAGGTGAAGAAACGGCTTCATGACAGCGTATTTATTTTGTAAATTATTTATTAATATGTTTGATATCTGTTCGAAGATAAGAGAGAGAGTTGAAAATCATATCGTACTTTCGAGGAGTGGTTTACAAACTCTTTTCGACTGCGACACACTTATTTAAACAAAAAACCACTCGAAAATGTTTTGGCAATAGTAAAACTTTTTGGAAAATTAGGAATTAAAAATATAAAATAGAAATAAGCAAAATTATGACAAGCAATTTTAACATTCAATGAAGTGTAGATTTTAGGTATTTATTTACATTGCATAATAACAATGAAAAACAGTCTTTCTTACCATCAGCATTTGTTATTGGCAAATCTCATGAGACTTAAATGTCACATTTTAATATTAATATGTGTTTGCTGTTGTTGTTGTTCTTTCTAACGCCCCCTGGAAGTATTTCACACTAGGTCCATATAGGCTAGTGGGCTGAGGAGTGCCTCTCCGGTTTATAATGGCACCACAAGAATCGGAATATGTGTTTGTATTTCATGTAGGTAAAAATAAATAAAAACTAATATTAAAAAAGAGCCTGATTTCAAAATTGTAAGTTTAATATTAAGGGATCAGGTACTTTTTAAAGACCAAGATAGTCGACAAACATGTACCTATTTTCAATCATCAGTAGTTACTAAAATAATTTATTAAGAAATATGAAAATTTTACTGTGAGTTAAACACTCTTTCTTCTTTATAAATATGGCTCTCAATTTTTTCTATCTTGAAGAGAAATTTTTTAATTAGTTGAAATTTTAACCATTGTTTTTTTCATTGTTATGTCATTGCGCGCATGATTTCACCAGAACAGTTGACTAGATTACCATGAAATTTTATACACATCTATATCTATACTTATATATAAAGAGAGAGCGATTTTGTACGTGGAGGGTAATCTCCGGAACCACTGCACCTATTTGAAAAATTATTTCACTGTTTGAAAGGTACATTATTCCAGATGGACATAGGCTATATATTATGTATATCTGATCAGTAGAAATAAAGTTAGGGGCTTAATCTTAACAATCTCCATTGTTACCGCTACTGTCCTCTACCGCTTTTGTGCCGAAGTCTTCAAAGATACTTAGCGTGGTGCTATCGAGGTGGGCTTCTGTTCTGACGTTAGCGGTTCGAAACTAACCGTTCTTCGGTACGCTTTTTTCTTTTAAAAAATTAACTTCAATTATTAACTAACGTAATATTAATTTGAATATTATTTTAAGAATATTATTTAAAAAAATTGAATATTTAAAAAAAACATTCTTTACTTAAAATCCTTTTTTTATTTTTGTATTTTTATTTCATCTCTTAACCTCTTTCTATTAATTTGAATATTATTTTAGGTGCTTAAAATAATTAATAAAAACATTATTTTCTTCAAATTCTTTTTTTATTTTTGAATGAAACTAAGGTCTCAAGCACACCTCTTTCTTTAAAAAAATTAACTTTAATTAATAACTAACGTAATATTAACTTGAATATTATTTTAGGAATATTATTTTTAAAAAATTTGAATATTATTTTTTTAAAAAAATTCTTTACTTAAAATCCTTTTTTTATTTTTGTATTTTTATTTCATCTCTTAACCTCTTTCTTTTAAAAAATTAACTTTAATTAATAACTAACGTAATATTAATTTGAATACTATTTTAGATGCTTAAAATAATTTAAAAAACATTCTTTGCTTAAAATCCTTTTTTTATTTTTGAATAGAACTACGGTCTCAAGCAGACCTCTTTCTTTTAAAAATTAACTTTAATTAATAACTAACGTAATATTAATTTGAGTATTATTTTAGGTGCTTAAAATATTAAAAAAAAAACATTCTTTACTTAAAATTCTTTTTTTATTTTTTTATTTTTATTTCATCTCTTATTCTAATTTTGGGATACCAATGTGTATCTATACTTCTATAATCTATACTCTATACTAATATATAAAGAGAGAGCGGATTTTGTATGTGGAGGGTAATCTCCGGAACCACTGCACCTATTTGAAAAAAATTTTCACTATTTGAAAGGTACATTAGTCCAGATGGACATAGGCATCTGGACTATGTCCATTCTAATTTATCCATCCATCCTAATTTATCTATATCCATCCAATAAATTTCCTAATTTCATTTGGAACTACGCTTTTTATTGGACATTTAAGGTAAAAAAAAAGATTTACAATTTATTGGCTAACAACTGGAAATTTATCGGTGTAATATTACAGAACTTTATTTAACTTTATGTTTTTTAATTTATGTACAATTTATCATGATATATATTATGTATATCTGATCAGTACAAAGAAAGTTATGTTGGGCTAAATGTTGAGCTGATGCTTCACCTTTACAACTTTTCCTTTGTCAACCATAGTCACGTAACCATAGCAACACATGAAACTACATTTTAATTTATTATCAGTAAAACATTTAATATTTTAAAGATTCAAGTGGAAGAGGTATTGATAAATACAAAAAGGATTTTTGAAATTGGCTACGTTTAAGGGTTTATTGAAGAAAATTTCATTTGAAACTACGCTTTTTATTGGACATTTAAGGTAAAAAAAAGATTTACAATTTATTGGCTAACAACTGGAAATTTATTTGTGTAATATTACAGAACTTTATTTAACTTTATGTTTTTTAATTTATGTACAATTTTATGCACAATTTGCGTAAATCGAACTTTAATTATTGAACTTTATTCAAAAATTAGGGTGTTTCATTGAAACTGTGAAATTTATTGATTATTTCGAATAAGACTATGTTTGTTCCTTTATAAGTGAAAAAGTATTGCTTCAATTGAGCTGAAATTTTTTATAGATATAGTTGATAGTTCAGATTAAAACATAGGCATATTATTTTTTGAAATTCGGGCCCCGGAGTATTTTTAATTAATGTTTTAATGATTTTGCCCCTAAAAGTTGCTTATTTCGACAGCTTCCGTGGCTGTCCTGGCTGATAGCGAGACTATGGGGCCGAGTCGTACCAAAATCGGCACGCGCGTGACAGGATTCAGTGCCTGACGTAGCCGGATTTTTTAATTTTTAATTTTAAAAAAGTTATTAAATTTTTTGTGCCATTTATGGTGCTTTTTTCGTGTTTTTTAGTGTGTGGACTCTGTAGGGGATAGGCTATGCGGCCGAATCGTATCAAAATCGACATACGGGTGCCCCCCGGAAACAATTCAGTGCCTGACGTTACAGTTTCCAATAAAAATTTCTTTTGCCATCACCATCAACAAATCCCAAGGTCAAGCATACAAATATATTGGACTTCACTTACGGAAAGATTGCTTTACTCATGGACAATTATATGTTGGTCTCTCTAGGTCAGGAAATGCGGAGAATCAGTTTATTTTAAAACCTCAGAAAAACGAAACAAAAAATGTTGTATACCATGAGGTTTTAAAATAAATTAAATCTACCTAATATCTACTTAAGATAGATAATCGTTCAACCCGGACAAAGTCGGGACGTGCCGCTAGTAATATATAAAACAGTTCCGTAACTGACTGACTCATTGACTAACTGACATACAACGCACAGACCAAACCGCTGGACCTAAAGGGCTGAAATGTTGCATGGCGATTCTCCTTATAGTGTAGGGGTGCACTAAGAAAGATTTTTGAAAAATTCTTCTTAGATTTTTTAAAATTAAATTTTTAAGCTGTTTTAGTAACTTTTTTAAAGTTTGCATTTAAAATAATAATTTGAGGGTTATAAAATTTATATCACGAGAAAGATCATAAAATTCCTTTAAAAGGAGATCATTTTCGAATCTTTACCTCCGTTTTCTGATTTTTGGTGCATTTTAAAAGATTAATTTTTAGAATTTAATTTATTAAATGTTGATCACGTGGTTTCTTTTCATTTTGTGATACTTTAAATTAATTTTACGTCACGTGCATAACAACGAAATAGAAAAAAAAAATTTCTTGCTAATGCGGCAGACGATTGGACATTATCCAAAAAAATATTAAAATACAATAAAAGATATTATGTTCCTCAAACTGTACTATATTAACTGTACTATGTTTTTTAGTATGTCCTATTACATTTAATTTGAATATTTTCTTCTCCATTATTTTGTCTATAAAAATATCCCTTACGATTTTTTTATAAATATTTATATATATATATATATATATCTATATATATATATATATATATATATATATATATATATATATATATATATATATATATATATTTATTTTACATCAATTGTATACATTGATCGTCGTATTTATTATAAATAAATAAATAAATATATATATATATATATATATATATTGGCATTAATTGTATACTTTGACCTTTGTATTAAATTTGAATGTACTCCGTAGCGAAGTGCGGGTTTTCAGCTAGTTCAATATAAATATGTATCCTTAAAAGGACGAACAATTATGTCATTCCTACCATAAAAATTTGAGTTACAGTATTTATCAAAAAAGGTATAAAAAAATTAAGTTTATCAAAAAAATTTCTGAAAAAAAAATTTAAAAACAAACATTTTTTGTCTATGACGAACTAAGAATTTTGATTTCAAAGTTCGTCATTTTACATATATATTATATGACTTAATTTTAAAATAAAAAATATGTATATTTATTAATATACGGATGCATGTCTGCGCGTAATGACATAACATTGAAAAAACAATGCTTGAAATTTTAAAAAAATTAAAAATTTATCTTCAAGCTAGAAAAAATTAAGAGCCATATTTATAAAGAAAAAAGTGTCTTTAACGCACAGTAAAATTTTCATATTCCTGTATAAAATATTTTTATAGCTACTGATGATTTAAAATAGGGATATGTTTGTCGAGTCTCTTAGCTTTTTAAAGGTATCTGACCCCTTAAAACAATGAAAATTACAAGCTTCATTTATTTATATAAAATTAAAATACTCCGTGCTTGTAATTAAATATGTGTTAAAGCTCAAATTCGGATTGGATTATTGGACCTGAAACGGAAATAAACACATTTAGAAAGAAAAAAAATTAAATTAAAAGCCTTTCTATTTTAGTCAAAAAAAAATGTAATTCAATTAAAAAATATTTTTGCTGATGGAGTTTTTATTGTAAGACTGTTTGACACCTTATTTTACAATATCATATCAAATATTTTTTAAGATAATGAAAAAAATTACAATATTAAAAATATGTAACTACATAAAATTTAAAGCATATTTTTAATTAAATAATCCAATATTATATAAATTTACTGCAAACCCCTCGCGACACCTACAATTTTTCTCGCTTCCCCCCCCTCCCCCCTATGGGTCGCGACCCTCATTTTGTGCACCACTGCTTTTGAGATCATATGCCACTTTAAAAAATACTCGTGCCTTTTAGGTACAAAAATTCTTTGGGAAGGTCGTAAGTGTGTTCTGAAAAAGCGTGAAAATTTTCCCAGCGGTTGGATCTTAAAAAATTACCAGGGGAACGAAAAGCAGAGCGAGGTATTTTTTACTCTGCGAAGCGTATCCGTATTTCTTGATACCGGCCCGGTGTATTTCCTCCGTGATCACGGCTCGACCGAATAGGGCCGCCTCGAAGGCCTTCTGTACGGTTGTTATCTCTTTCTCGTTCGCCCTGAAGAGCGTCTGAAACAAATGAAGAAACACAATTATTTCTAAACAGCCTATTAAAAAACAAGAAAGAGAGAGAATTTCAGTATTTTCAAGCAAGTGGAAAAGACACGAGTCTCTTTAGATTATTATTATTATTATTATTATTATTTTTTTTTTTGGGGGGGGGGACAGAAATTTAGTGTTTGAAGGAAAGCGAAAGAAACTCATACTGCACCTCTTTTGCTGATTCAGATGCATACATTTCGACGTAAGGGTTAAAAAATTTATGATGTAAAGTTCATAATCACCAATTAAGGCTGCTGTGTACTAACCCTATTGGATTCGCTCACTTCAATGTTTACCTATGGAGAAAATGTGTCCAAGGATTGCTGACTTGGATTTAAAGATTTATCTCTTTTTTTTAAATTTTACTCCGTAATAGAAAAAGAAATTTTACACTTTGGGGCATTTTTCGTTTTAAAAAAAAATACAAATAATATTTTAAAATTGAAATTATTTGGGGAGAAAATCTCGTATAAGTGTGTTTTAAACGCTCCTAAACTCCTTTGGTGGATGAAATTTGTAAAATGAATGTGTTGCAAGGTGCAGAAAAGTTCAGGCCATCTGAAAATTCCCTTTGTATTGGATTATCAGCATTTATGTAGATGTAAATAGTTGACAAATTTTCTCCATAGGTTTACAATGAGGTAAGCGAATGCAGAGGGGTTAGTATACTGCATCCTTAAACCTTTAAAAAATTATTTGCTAACATGCTTCTTTTGTTTTCCAAACAAATATAATTTGAAGACAGTAAACAGTTTTTATTTCCAGACGGGCAATATTTAAGGGGATTTGAGAAACACTGTTTTCTAGGCTTAAAATTTACTACAGGACTTTTATAATTAAACTTGCCGGGCTTCGCCTAGCTACGCTCAAGCCATCCGTGTAACATATTTATGTACTTTGGGCCCCACAAAAGAAAAAAAAGGCCTACAAATGTGTTAAATTCAAGTCAATTTTCATTCCCGTCGCTGCCGACAGATGGCTGCACCACTGCACATACTGGATATACATGATTTGATTTCTCAGATGGATGACGCTTCATTAGAATCCAAATATCTCTAAAACTATTGAATTAACAGAATAAGTGTATGCAGAAAAAATTATCAGTTTTCGAAGCTCTTTCCAAATATGTAACATTTATGTACTTTCATGAGAAAAAAAAATACACCAATTCCTGTATTTGTCGGCCATTTTTTTTCGAGGATGGGTCCGCCCGGTCGCGTTACGGTCACATGATATCGACAAACCCTTCTGCTACTTTATTAATATAGATAACCTTATGTTGTTTCGGGGATAACAAATTAAGATACAGCATTTTTTATAATGTAATGCCAGTATATACCCTTTTATACATTCACACTAAGCCTGTTTCGGAACAGGATTTTCTCACAACTGGGTATTTAAAAAAAGATATATAGTCGATTCCGGTTAATCGGACCTCATCGGGCCGCGATCATTTTGGTCCGATTACACGAACATGCCCTATTAGGCTTATGCAATAAGATTTGTTTCGGTTCTTTAGGATTCGGTCCGAATAAGCAGCTGGTCCGATTAACCGGTGGTCCAATTAACCAGATTTGACTGTATCTAAAATTTCCCTGAAAGTATCCTAATTAAATTTCACACAGCATTCTTCCGTTCAATTTTTATGAAACTGTATTTTTTTTTATTAAGAAGAAAAAAATCTGAGAATATTTTTTCCGAGCAAAGATTACTTAAAAATCAATTTTTTAAGTGATAAAAATCCGAAAGAAAAATATTTATTAATCCCGAAAGTGATTTATTTAAAAACCATTCATATGCACAAAAGGTGGAAAAAAGGATGGCATTAGAGATATCTATTCGGGATATATATCAGATTCGAAACATGATATAAATTTGGAACTTCAAATTTTTAGAAACAAAATTTTGGACTGTTCAATTATTTTTTATACGCAATATGATCTTTATTTACAGATGCATTTGATTAAAATAAATTATTGCCAGTTCACCTTAAAAAGATGAATATTTAAGCTCAGCCGAAAATCGGGCATCAGTATGCAAATAGGAGTTTAAAACCTTCAAATTGAAAACACAACGTACGAAATGCATTTGGACTGATAGCCAAAGTGAATTTTTTAAGTTTGTTTTTTGAATATGTTAACAGATTTTTCAAATCAATGTGCGCGTTTTTAAACCATTTTTCATCTAAGACTGCTGTGTACTATAACCCTATTGGATTCTCTCATCTCAATGTTAACCTATGGAGAAAATTTGTTTACTATTTACAGCTACATTAATACTGATAATCCAGTAAAAATGGTATTTTCAGAAAGCTGGAACTTTCCTGCACCTTGCAACAGGATTCATTTTATAAATTTCGTCCACCAAAGCAATTGATGAGCGTTTAAAACACACTACACCAGATTTTTTTCTCCGAATAATTTACATTTAAAAATTTATTTGCATTTTTTTTTAACAAAAAATGCCCCAAGGTGTAAATTTTTTTCTCTTTTTTTTTCGGAGTGCAATTTAAAAAAAATTTGTAAATCCAAGTCGGCAATCCTTGAACACATTTTCTCGACGGGTTAACATTAAGGTGAGCGAATCCAATAGGGTTAGTATACATCAGCTTTAACTTGAAAATAAATTAAGAACATAGCAATAGACGGTAATAATTAATTGCCCAGTAAAATATTATAGTTGGAAAATTTTACGATTTCAAAATCCATAAGCTCGTTATTTCAACCTTAACTTTTGTTTGCAGGAAACAGAATTATGAAATACGCATTTGCCAATCTGCCATTCGAAAATTTCCGAGAGGAAAACAGAACGATCGCCTAAAGTATCAATCGCCTGGCATCTGTATACAGCGAATACGTTACAGTAAATACGTTAATTGAATTAAAATTAAAGGTGATTTAAAATTTTTATTACGGTCCGTTGATTGTGCCTTTTTTTAAATCATAAAACTTCACAGTGTCTGATCACTTTCGATAACACGGTGTACATTCTGTTTTGTTTTCGTCGTTATTATCATCATTTTACTTTTAAAAGACTGAAGGAATTTCACGGGTTAAGAGACATGAAGCTCACTTACGTCTACCATATTTAGGCAAATCTGTCTGTGCGTAACAGGCAGCATGTGAAGGAAGTAAGGTGTGTATTCGTTGAAGTGTTTTTCACTCATGACGTGCATTTTCTGAAAGAGGAAAATAGGGCGTATGAATATGAATGCATGCATTGGAAACCAAATAACACATACACACAAACACATGAAAAGTAAAGGTGAATTTAAGGTGTCACGATGAAAACAGTCGCATTCGTTTCCTGTTGTCGGCATGCCGGTTTCCCCTGCCCTATACGCTGGTAACTGAAATGAAAAACTGTTTCGTGTCTCTAAACACGGTAAGCGGAGAGGAGAATTGAATAGCTGTAGAAGCTATTCAACCAACCAATCTACGACATTTGGTTGACATCCAGATGCTTTTGCTTGCCCTCTGGCTTTTTCAGACATTACCAATTGACACCTATATGGCATCCTAGTAGAACGTCTTCTTAAAATGTGACAAGCAATCGTCTGGCTCACTTTCTTGATTACTTTGAACTACGAAAACTCTCAGTCTTCGTGCATTATCACCCGTAAGTCTCTGTACTTCTGAGCTCTCTACCTTTTTTCGATTTGCTGACATCACCGACAGGCACTAGTTGGATTGATTCCGTAGCGTTGATTTCACTTACGCAAAACTGGGAACACCTGCTGAACTTCAGGAAATTTGTGGATCACAAAAACTACCTCGGCTTTTTTTTCAGACGCTTTCTGCCTCTGAATGTCTATCAAAACGGTAAGAGTCCTTGAAAAAAGAAAAACCTTAACTTGATTTACTAAAATTAACTTAAACTAAAGGCTCAACTCGGATTTCAAAGCTCTTTTCCTCAACAACAGAGAATGAGAGCGCCTACACCTGAGGAAGTCAAGCTCCATTTTCTACAGGAATTCAAACCGAACCTTCTTTACTTTAAATATGGAGAAATATAAAAGCTTTTCTATTCTCTACTTGATTTCACAAGTTGTAGTACAAATTTTATCCCTGTTATATATGGTATATCCTTATAAAGTGCAAAGGGAGAAAAAGTTGAACCTTTTTTTTTTCCTCCAGGGAAAGAAAATGCGTCTCTTATACACAGTTCGGCACGATAGAGGAACAGAGAGAGACAAAGAGAGAGAGCGAGCTCTTGAAACAAGAGGAAGAGATAAAGAGAGGGGGTGACAGAAATATAGAGTATTTAATAGCGCGTACAGACTTGCACAGCGCTCTCTGCCTATTCCAGTGATTTATGTCTCTGTAATCTGTTCCCTGCGTCGGATCGCTCGCTCTGGCGGTCCGTATGCATTGCATCAAAGGCAAACTCGAGGTCCCGGACAGTGGGGGCGGGGGACAGTAGATCAAGAAACACGAAGTCTTTGGCGGCTTGAATGGGGGGGGGTTCTAAATGGGGGAATATCTGGAAGACACGTGTTCATTGGAATGGGGGTGGTTCTAAATACCGTGTCTAATGTTACCGTGACTAATGTTGACAGGAGAGTCGGGGAGAGAGCTCTGTCCAATGTGAATGCAACATAAGAGACGTGAGGGAGGGGAATAGACAAAGAAGAATGAGAGCCCGACGCGAGAGGGAAAGACTTGACAAGAGACTTGACAAGAGAGGGAGAGAGAAAGAGAGAAGAGATAAAGGTAAGGAATCGTTAGTTCTTAAGTTTATGGTAACTCTCTTTTCACTGCATGTGAACATTTATTTGAATAATCCTTGAATATATTTAACTTATGGCACTATTGATTCATCGAGGAGTTTGAAAATTTTTACTTCGATTAGAGGAATTAGATTTATCGACCACTGTATGACGGAACAAACAGCGTTAAAAACCTAATATATGCTTACGTACGTGGTTATAGAGGTCCATTACACTCACGACAAGCGCTATTCCAAGAGGAGATGTTGCTCCCAAGAAGACCTCTCTGCAAGTAGAACGAAATTATGACGCAAAACGAAAGCAAATGTGTATTATGGGTGACCACTCTGATAATATGACCTCGTTGTTTTTATTATCTGTCGCCTCGGAAAAGAAAGGGGTTTTGCAATATATATATATATATATATATATATATATATATATATATATATATATATACACTGCTGGCCACTGTAAATGCAACACACTGAAGAAAACATGCAAATAACATGAAATTTACAACATGCATTAGCGGAGGTGAGACATGCAAATGATTAGAATTTCAGTGCAGACGCACATCACGTGCGCCTGTGGCGCCACTTCAAAGCGCTATTTAAGACTTGGAGATTGCGACGATTTCAAGTTCGGCAATTGTGTTTTTCTTGTGGTTTTTTCAAAAAAACGATCAATTATGTCTCGTCGAAAACAGCGATCATCTTTTGATCAAGTATCCGAGTTCGACAGAGGAAGGATAGTGGCTTACCGAGATTGTGTATTATCTTTCAGGGAAATCGGTAGTCGTGTTGGACGAAACCAAACAACTGTAATGCGGATATGTGATCGTTGGATGCAGGAGGGTACGACGGACCGGCGTGTTCGATCGCATCCACCTCAGCGCACCACTTCACGTGATGACAGGCAAATTGTGCGCATGGCAGTGACGGATCGCTCAGTCACATCACGAACCATAGCACAGCACATGCAGTCTCTAACGCATCATCCAGTGCCTGCGCGTACCATTCGACGCCGTTTACAGCAGAATGGTCTGTCCGCAAGACGTCCATTGCTTTGTCTACCCTTGACGCAGAACCACAGACGTCTCCGCCGCCAATGGTGCGATGACAGAAGGATGTGGACGGCAGAATGGAATGAAATTGTCTTTACTGACGAGTCACCCTTCTGTCTGTAACACCACGATGGTCGCATTCGAGTCTGGAGACACCGTGAAGAGAGGATGCTGAACAGCTGCGTTATGCACCGCCACACTGGTCTTGCACCGGGTATTATGGTATGGGGCGGTATTGGATATCACTCTCGCACACCTCTAGTACGCATTGCCGGTACTTTAAACAGCCAGCGGTACATCTCCGAGGTGTTGGAGCCAGTTGTCCTTCCTTACCTTCAGGGCTTGCCCACAGCGATATTTCAACAGGATAATGCGTGACCACACGTGGCACGCATTGTCCAACGGTTCTTCGTCAATCGCCAGATTGAATTGCTTCCCTGGCCGCCTCGCTCTCCGGATCTTTCGCCGATAGAAAACATGTGGTCCATGGTTGCTCTACGATTGACAAAGATTCCATCCCCAGCTGCCACAGCAGATCATCTTTGGCAACGTGTGGAAGCTGCTTGGTCTGGTGTACCCCAAGAACTCATCCAAAGTCTCTTTGAATCAATGCCGAGGCGTGTGGCAGCGGTGATCTCCAACAATGGCGGCTACTCTGGCTACTGATTTTGGCAGGAACCACACTTCACAGAAGTCTATAAATTTAATCATTTGATACTTGGTCAACATGTTATCTACAAAATAAATTTTGTCGTGATATCTCTTGTCTTTCTTGGTGTTGCAATTTGGGCGGCCAGCAGTGTATATACGAGGTTATCCACTTTGGCTATACACCAACATTTTCTACAGTCGTTTCACCGTAAACACTGAACGTGAAAAAAAGGATTTAATGTATAGAATTCATTTGTTTTCTATGCGGTGTATAATTCGTCCACAACCGCAAAAAAGTATGAAGATAAATAAAGATATTAAATTGAAATAAAATGAAAAATTTAAAACACATTTGAGGAAAAATTCACCGTTAAAAATAGTATTATACTATAAAGAGCTGATAATTTTACTGTTTCGCATTAAACCTACTGAGAAAACCTCTCATAGCTTTTAACACTTTAGTTTGGAGTTTTTAGAAAAAAGCCATAAAAATATTGCATCTTTTGAAAGTAATCTACTGTAAAATCCAGTTCGCAATTGACATCACGAGGATGTAGAATCCAGAAAGACAGAACATGGCAGAATATTTACCCTACATTTCCCCCGATTTTGTTAACATTTCATAACTGTATTTTCGTTTATTTTGAAAAAAAGTTCTGAAATTGAGCTTCGTTTCGACCAAAAAAAAAAATTGAATTAAAACAATTCTTTAAATAAAAAGTTTTAAGATTTTATTTTAATATAAAGCCTCGAGGATCGCTTTCTATTTCATAAGTGTTAAAACGTTAATTATTCCAAACAAAATCTTTTAAAATTTCTAAGGTAATAACGAATACTTTAAGAACATTTATTTCCAACCTAACCTACAGGTTCCCTTTGAAATAGTGTTTAAGGTGTTAGTAGTTGTCCTCATAAGGTCAGCTGTTGTTAATATATACCATATTGACATCAGCAGATTTCGAAGATCTTCAATCACCATATGAGCAATTCATTAGCCAAATCATTTAAGTCCACTTTTTGAAATTTTAGTGTCAAAGCACTTGATGGACTCCTAATTTTTTTGCATTCATAATAAATTTCCTAAATAATAAGGGTTAACACTACTCAATGACAAAATTTCATTTGGCCATCGAATAATAAGTCACTTTTTTCAGAATCCAGTTAAGTCCATGCTCTAATATATATCGTTGCATTAATGCAATTCATACGCAGAAACAAGTACTTGATAACAACGGTAAATCGTTTAGTGTTGTTTCGTATAGTTTTTAAATATACCAAATTTTTTTTCCCGGCTTAATTTTTACAGGACATTCAATTGTTGTCATCTATAGTTACGAAATTAATATTGTTTTTCCTAAATAACAAATAAATAATCTTTGAAATAAATACGCACATAACATCTAAAGATCTATTTTAAAATGCAGAGAACATAATTAAAAAATATGCATTAGCTAATGTATGATTAGAAAAATACCGAGAAGAAAATTCCCCATAACTTAACAAGGGGTGGAGAATTTGCTATGTCAAATGATGTACCGTTCATTACAGTGAAATCGATAAACCATTCGAAGGTTTAGATCGTTAATTCTGCTGTGTACTGACCCTATTGGATTCGCTCACCTCAATGTTAACCTAAGGAGAAAATATGTCTAAAGATTGCAGACTTGGATTTAAAGATTTTTCTTAATTGTACTCCGTAATAGAGAAAGAAATATAACAGCTTGGGACATTTTTCGTTTTTTTTAAATGCAAATTATAAGTCCATGCTCAATAATTTAAATTTTAAAAAATTTAAATTATTCGGGGGAAAAATCTGGTTTAGTGTGTTTTAAGCGCTCATCAATTCCTTCGGTGGGCGAAATTTATAAAATGAATCCTGTTGCAAGGTACAGGAAAGTTCAGGCTATCTGAAAATACCATTTCTATTGGATTATCCGCATTTACGTAGCTGTAAACAGTAGACGTATTTTCTCCATAGGTTAACACTGAGGTGAGCGATTCCAATAGGGTTAGCTCACGCCTTAACAACATGTTATAGGTTTTATATTCCGAAGAACAAACAGGAACTTTCATAACTTTTTAAAAATGTTTAAAGCTTACCCTGTATTGGCTCGGGTCCAGTAATCATGAATCGACCGAATAGGGGTGTCTTGGTCATGAATTAGTTCGAAGTCAGTTTCGGTGTGCAAAGTCGTAATTGGACGAGCCTAGTGAAAGATTATAGCAGCTTAAGTTAGACAGATTTTATTAAAAAAATTATTATTCTCACGAAATTGAATTTTTTTACGATTTTAAAGAAAGAAAGGAACGTCTAATTTTGTAATGTGATACTGGGCCAGCATGACAATTTCCCAAAGGAACTCATACAAACTTTAAAAAAATAGTGATTTAGATTTATCTGGGTAATATTACTTAAATGCAGAGTGTACTCTATGAAAACAAAAACATGCTTTTTTATTTTATGATTATAAATATTTGAAATTCAACAGCAAATGATTTTACCAAACAAAATTGCACAAAATTTTCATGTTTTTTTTTTTTTTTAAATTTCCTATAATAATTCGATTTGAATTATTTTCTAGAATATTTGTATATAAATAAAAAAAATATAAATACATATATGTGTGTGTGTACTGCATTATAAAGGGGGTTAATATTTTTTACGTTTTTGAAAAAAAAATGTTATCTTACATAAATGAAGAGTCCCTCGTTAAAGATTTTACAAATTTCTCAGGCAAGAATTTAAGGAAAAATTTTTTCTCTCAAACAGGTAATAAAAGTAAACAAACAATTCGAATTTCGTATCATTTTATAAAGCACACATTTATAGATAAAGCAATCCGAATAACTGCTTTTCGAGAACAAACAGCTAATTAAATGTCAGCGAAATCATGTGGGAACATTAGTTTTACTCATTTTTTTTGTGTCGTATCACATAGCGACACTTAAAAAATATTACATAAAATTCAGCCCGATTTATAAAAAAAAAATTCACATAAAATTCAACCTGATATTTTTTTAAAAAAAGAATTGCATAAAATTCTGTTAATTTGGTTTCTGCAGTATCACTAAATGGAAACATGAGAAAATTTATCTCTTAACTACTGCCTTAAACATCTGGAATACTAAACGTAAAAATGCTGAAACTGTTTACGTTGGTTTAAAAATCATTAAGGGTGTGATATATGAATTCCCTTAACTGAAATTAAATTTGCACAATTAAATTTATATGGGAATCACATATAAAAAAAGAATATCTTGACCCCCCCCCCCCAAAAAAAAAAAAAAAAAAACAACTTTCCTCGGTTAGTAAATTAACGTCAGCTCTCCGTAAAAGCAATTAAACACACAAATACGATTTATTAAATACGAAAATATCCAAGCAGCATACCTGAAGTAGATACAACTGCCCATCGTGTACAGCCCACTCGATATCTCTTGGACTACAAAAGCATGATTCTATCTAGGAGGAATACAAAAAAATTAGTTACAACTTTAAAAAAGTTCCTTGAAACAGCAATCTGAAACACATATTTAGAAAAACAACATTTTTCAGGGAAAATATTCGTAAAGCGAAAATAAACATCTAAAACGTACTGGTAGGCTTGGAACCTACAGTTTCTCTCTTATTATGGGCTCCTCAGCAAGACATAACTAATGAGTACGCTACCATCAGGACCATCAGGATACTTGGTCTCAGGACGTCATCTGGGCCACGCCTTCGGACGTCGTTTTAGCTAACGTAGCGAGGTAGAGCAAATGCGTTTGGCCGAAAGAGAGAGACAGTGAAAGAAGACTAATGATTGGAGGATAGAGGGTGGCTAGTTGATCCACGAGCTTTAACAAAACTAAATGAATTGAGAAAGCCTCAATCATTTCGTTAAGAGAGAGTTTAAGGATAGGACAAGAGAGAATACACAACACAATTTTTTTTTTCCGTAATGGATCTACATATCAATTTTTAAGATTATTAAATTTTTTTTTTGCCGTGCACAGCACATGCCAATTATTTTTCTTTTTTTAATTGCTGATGAGATCTCAGGAGACTAGATTTTTCCCATTTTAAGCAATTCATCTTTTAAATTTTACAAGTTTTTAAATTCATTATCTGTTTTTATTACCAGTTTCATAACTTATTTTATTCTAATTTTTTCGTATTTCACATTTCTTTCGTTCCAAAATTACCTAAATAGATATTATAGCTATAAGTAAAGCAAAGATCAACTCCTTGTATGCCTTTGAATTTTTCAAATCTATTTAAATTCTTCCTGATATACATTTTTCTAATTCAAAATCCTTCATATTTCATATTAATTTTAATTTGTTATGTTTTACAGTTCACTTTATTAATATTTGATTTTCATAATTCATTTTCTAAATTTTTGAAACCTTTTTTTTTTAATGTTTTGAGACTTATTTTCTAATCTTTTCGTATATCACTATTCCTTATCTAGATTTTTCACATTTTGTACAACTCATGTTCTAAATTTTTTATGTGTTTAAATTCAATATTTATTTTTATTCCCAGCTTCATAATTTTTTTCCAAATTTTTCGTATTTCACCCTTCTTTCGTTTCAAAATTATCTACTAGCTATAACTATTATTACTTCAAAATTTAAAATGGATGCTACAGAAACTAAATTATTTTCTATTGTTTTTGCACACTTGGCGCAAGGGCAGAGTCAATAAGAAATAATTAGTTTCTCATAGGAAAAAAAATGTATACTTTTAACTTTTAGAAGAAAAATGTCATATTTGCAAAATACCTACCATCAGTCCAGCCTTTCCGATTTTTACGGCCCATTCATTTGTCAAGCATGAGAGTTGTGATTGATTTTCGTAATCTTTTCGCTCGACTCCGTCTCCACCTGTAAAAGTCAAAGCCCACACGTCAGTTGCCAAAATTTAGCGTCTAATTTTTTAGCTCTCTGCAAGTATAACCAAACACGTCTATTATTTTAGCATTGGCACAAGGATAACGCCACCTCAAAAATGTTGTTGTAAATTTGTAGATAATGTAAATATTACTGATATGTTTTATGTTAGCTTATTTTTATGTGATTCTACTTAATTTTTACGGAAATTTGGTTTTTGATCCTTGTAAATAGCTTTATTGGATAATGAGACATGAGACGACGACTTTTTTAAGCTGCTTAGAGAGATTTCGGGGCTGTTTGTTGCCCAAAATCTTACCAGCTCGGCAAATTTAGCAACTTTTGAATGTTCTCAAAAGTAAAATCTCTGGAACAATCTAGAATATCGTACCTACTATACTACGTCCCGCCGCTGTTGAAAAATCACAAGCAACTATTGATCAGCGAGAGAGATATTCACAAATGTATGTATAACATTATATATCATTAATAGCATTTGTGAATTAATAGCATTAATAGCATTTTACGAATTACAACAACCACACCAATGCTCCTCAAGCCGATGATGAACTGTTAACTAGTTCGAAACATGTAGACATTGTGACGTCACGCGTGTAACGTAAAGGTTCTCACGACCTGAGAAGGGCCCTCCCACAGCTGCAAGATTAAAAAAATCTCCATGCGTTCCCACAGAATTCTAAATTTCTGTGGGGGTTAAAAGGCTATCACACACGATTTCACCACCGAATTCTAACATTCCTGGTTTCTGCGGGCTAATCCCACAAGTTTCATCTTTACCGACAGATCTGGGATTAGCCGCTATTCCTCTCGTAAAGATGTCCCTTCAGGGTCGTCATTCAGAATATGTTGACGTTATAGAAGCGATATATTCCCATAAAAAGGCCACCAGGATCCAGGACTGTCATCGTGCACGGCATCCCTCGATTCCCCCTCTGGGAATCCCGCATTTTTTAAGAAGACGGCCACCACCGGCTAAGACTTCAAGCAGATGGTCTATATATGCGAGACTCTTATTTTCAAGAGAACCTCTGTAACATCTGGCCCTGAGCGGTTGTTCAAATTTCTGCTCCCCGAAAGACTGAGTTTGCCGCTATTAAAATCTTTTGCACCAGTCTGGCGATGCTATAACCTGCTCGAACCAACCTCTTACTTGTTACATTTTGTAAATAAATACATATTAAGTTTTTTTTTACATCTGGCCTGCTATTTTTAGACCACTCGGATACCACGCCAGTTGGACACGTTTCTGTTAGCCCCAGTACGCCACAACATCCTCTTTAATTTAGTGGGGGAATTGAAGAGTTGTTCATTGCTGTAGTGTGAACACGCTGTAGTTTGCTCATAGTTCGAGCACCTGGTTACGTTTATTTCTTCTGCATGAACCTGCATATTGCTGTATTGCGTAGACTTTAATTAAGCTATTGGAGTATATTTTAGCTGTAATAATGTTTGCCTTCTTCATTCCTGTAAACTTGAATTGTTGCAAACTCGAAACTCCGTCAAACTTGTTATATTGTGTCTGAAGCGTAACGATTCAAGTTTGACGGAGATACTAAAGAAAATTTTGCTGCTCAAGAAAGGAGCCACCTTCTCAGATGTAAATTTACGAGCGAATTCGCAAAAATATTGTTGCATGCTGTTCGACATTAACGTATATAAAATGCGCATCTTCCAGGAATACGGTAACACTATATACACAAGAACGTCGTTTATGAATTAAACTTGGTTACATGTAAATTTCCTGACGAAATCACTTGAAAATAATGACAATACATTGTCCGTTACTAAACTCAGCTCATATTATATTATTGTTACTATCCTAGCGTTGAAAATAAAAAAAAAATTTGAGGTAGTCTCTTCTAACGGTACTACCGCGGGTTATTAACGTAGGATTACTTATAGTTGCTTACCTCTTGTGTATGTATATATGTATCTATATATATGTACGTATGTATGTATATATACATATATGTATGTCAAAATTTTGACGCATCTCTGTACTTTTCTGTTTAACTTGTCCAAGAGATAGACTGGGTTTGGTGCGCTGCCAAAATTATAGCTCGTGAGGACGGATGGACGGACAGTTTTAGCGTCTGAAATTTTCCTTTCAGGACCATTATGGAGGAACGTAATCCTACGTTAAAATTGGTTTATGACAGCTGGAGAGCGGGGGAGAAGAGTATTCCCTTGGTCCCTAAGATTTAAGGCTCAGGATTGCCCAGTGTAGAAAAGTCGGCTGAAAGCCTACACTGCAACCAGGCTTTTCATTTCAAATCAGGTACGCACAGAATCTAAATATCCATGACAAAAATAAGGCTGGAGACTACTTTTGAACTAATGAATCAAGTTATTTATCAGGCTGGGGAACACGTGTGATAGTCTTTATGGGCAATTAATTCACAAGTGATGCAAAGTTATGTTATGTCCAGGCGCTTGTGAATTACCCGTAGAGGTTTTAACACCTAATGCTCCACGGCCTGAAAACGAACTCAATTCATTGGTTCGAAAGTAGATGCAATATTTTACTTTTATCCCGAACACAGATCATTTTGAAAACTTTCTTGCGCTCAAAATGGAAAAAAGTTACGCAGTTAAATATGTTTGATTTAATAAATATATAAAAGCTAATCATGCTTTAAATTTTGAATTTCAAATATTTTTAAAATAAAATTTTTATTGTTCAATCATTTTTATGCATATAATAATAATTTTATAAAGACCTATCTGGGGAAAAAAATCAAATACGAATAAAAGCAAAACTTTGTTTCCCGGACCCCATAAAATATTTTTATATATTTTAAACTTAAGATCACAAGTTATTAGTTTTGAATTTTTCGATGCAACAAAAACTTAGTTCTCTTTGTAGAATACGTATTTAAAAACACTTCCTTTAGGATCTTTAGGAATTTAATTGGCAAGGACTTCTGGCCCTTTGATCTGAAGAATCCCTTTCTTGAAATGAAAGTACTGAATTTCCTAAAGAGTATTATTCTATTTAGTTCTATATAATAGATATGATAAAGGAATAGATCAAGGTTTTAACCTAACTTTGTCAATTAAAAATCCAGCTCCCAGGAAAAGCACGGCAAATACAGTGTGAAAAATAACGAATACCTGTCATAAAAACTTGCGTCTTTTTGGAGCCAACGCTTGTTTGAGAGACTTGCAAAGACTGATCTTGACCTCGCTTCAGTATTACGGTGTCGGGGTCTGCCAGTGCAGATACGACGGTCTGAAACGTTTTGATAGGAATATGAATGATTTTCAACTAAGAGAGATAACATGTATGGTTTGAAAAAAATATCAGTGATTTATTTTCTACGCTATTAACCAATGACAATAAACTTTAATAAATAAAATACGAAGCCTTCAAATAAAACGGTCTTCGAAGAGCGATAAATGTTTGAACATTATAAAATTTATAAAATATATTCGAGTGTAATCTCGTATAAATACAAATCCAATTACTGTGGTATAATTTATCAAGAACTATTTTTTTTCGCGTGTGTGTGAATGAACGTAAACACATGTACAAAAACAGAGATAAGTCCGTTTTATAATTGAAAGAATATCTGAATTGAATGCACATCGATCATTCTGCGTTATTTAACTTCATATTCAAGAAATTAAGCCGACCTTCGCGGTTAGCCTATTCGACATAAATTGACTACTGGCTTCTGGTCGCCATGACGGCAACCCGCTCGACTCTGGATCCACAGGACCAATCACTGACCAAATCCCCGCCCAGCGATAGCGGGGCACTTCGCACCATCTATATCCTATCAATGCCACTTGACACCGTCCGCTTAGCGGTCTTACGATCAAAGTCATCCAAGAGCCAGAGTCTTAACTAATCCCATTTAATCTTATTCTATTCCGTTCCACATCCACCATCTCTGCGAAATACATCGCTCTTCAATTTTATTTCCTTAACTCTACAACGATATGCACAGATGATCTGCACCACTTGGGCAGGAACAACAACATAAACATTAATTCACAATCATATAGTAAACTGTAGAAGTACTGCTGAAACTTGAGCAGAAAAAACAAATAATAACAATATATATATATATATATATATATATATATATATATATATATAACAATCAGTTTCAAGCTTGATCTCAATCATCATCAGTACAGGACAGAGGAGCCCCAGTCTCCCTACAACCATAGTCCGTAGTCCTCATTATTCTCTCTATTTCAGCTTTATATCTACTGCAGACTTGGTCCGTCGGTAGATGCTAAATGTCAATATCTTTCCCTGTCTTCTTCTGAAACTTTAAACAGTTGATACAAGCAGGTTCACCTTTGCAGGGTTGACCCTCGTGTCGCTCTTCTGTGCAGAGTTTACATAGCTTGGTGTTCCTACAGTGTTTGGCCACGTGGCCAAACCCCCAACACTTATAACAGATAGTTGGCTTTCTGTAGTCCTTCCATGGACAATATTTACATCCCACTTTGAGTTTCATATTATTATCAGTCTTCCTATATGTCTCTCCCTTAAGTCTCAATATCCAATTATACGAGCCTCTCGTCTTATAATTTTTGTCTTATAATTTGTCAGAACTTCAATTTCATCATTCTCAAACTCAGTATTCTTCTTTTTAAACAACTCTTTCATTTCATCTCTTTCATATTTTCCCTCAACATCATGAACTATTATGCATGGATCTCTCATTTTTTTGTGTACGTGTAAGATATAACTTGTACACCTCATTCTTTTCATTACATGCCTTGACAAGGATGTCAAGGTCTTCTTTCGTCTTTGTTTTTAATTGTCTCTTAACCCCCACAGTTAATTTAGAAATACTGATTGCATTGATCAGTCTTTGATGCTTCAGCTTAACTAGTTCCTCGGTGAACACTCGTAGCTCCTCCATCCTCACCTCCTCACTTTCCATCTTTGGCTGCATAAATTTATTTAACTTAAATAGTTTCAAGCTTAAATTCCACGTTGTTTTCTGTGGTTTTTTTAAAGCAAAAGTCATTGGTTTTAGGGTTGGTTCATTATTCGCATATCGTTTTTGACCACCTAGACAACACCCGAAATAACTTTCATATTGCACTGAAACTGCAAATACATCAGACCTAGCACAGAAAAAAAACTTACTTCATGGATTGAGAGACAATAAAGAGAGAATAGAGGTGCAATAAAAGTTGTGGGACAAAACAGTGTGTTTCAAGTTCATAATAGTTTTCAACAATACTTCTGGTAACAATAGTAGAGGTAGCGGTATAGTTTTATAACCTATTTTGCTTGTCGAGTGGCAAAATAGTTGCATAACTTATTATCTATGCAGTAACAACAGCAGAACGTCCTAAACAGTTTTCATCAAGAATTGTGTAATCTATGTGGTGTCACCGTGGTCTCGGACACAAAAATTGTGAACAACTTTCTCCTAAAGAAGCAATTTAAAATCGGCATTACTGCGCATGCCTGATTTCATGTGAACAGATTTAAAAACCCAGTTGTTGTTCAGCTCGTCACACATACTTTTTCCCTGCAGGAATTTTTGTGTCATTTCCTTTCCGAGTTGGGAAAGATCCATTTTTGTTTTATGTTTGTTTTATTCTGACGATTAAACTCCTTCCAGTTTATGCTTGCATTCGTCATTGCATTTCATCACGAATACGCAGCGGCATGATAGCCGTATATTTCACTATCTATCGCCGCAAGGTTAGTAGTCCTACCTCAGAAGGGCTACATCTATATAATCCACCTCGGCCCCTCCTCTTTCGAGTATCGGCCATGAAACACCTGAAGACCAGCCACTACGTAGCAAGAACCTGAATACGCAGTAGAGTGTTAATTTCCCAAGTTCGGATGCATTTTCAATTGCTGTGGGGCTGAAGGCTGCCGGATATACAGTACAGATCTACAATACACCCAAGGCACCCCCAGCTTCCCCCCCCCCCCAAGAATTGTGTAACATAGTCGTGGTAACAATAGTATTGAACCGATTTTATGTATCGAGTTTTAAAAAAAAGAGTTGCTGTAACAACAGTAGAGTGACAAAATAATGTGTCGAGTCCAAAATAATCTTGAAGAATAGCTGTGCACCCTATTTAGTGCTTCGAGAGACAAAATAGTTGCGTAACATAGTTGTTGCAACAATAGTAACAACAGCGTGTATTGTGTCTAAAACATTTTTCAATCCCTTCTAAATTCGGACGTGCGTACTAACTCAAACGAGATTTACAAATCTCAATCAAAACTGATAATAGTTACTCTATCATGTATGGGATTCAAGACATGGCTCTTACTATGAGCTTACTATGATTAGTAAACTACCCCGTAATGGGACAGAATTAAACTTTATCTTACCTTTCTTATAATAATTATAGTAACTGATCTTGAGAAACTAAAATGCAAGGAATTATCGAGGAACTTTAACATAGCCCTTTTCCGCATAAATTTTGCACGGATTCTGCATCAAGCTATGAATTGTAAAATGCAGTTCTAAGCATTCTTTTTGTGAAAATAGAGAGAATAATCTGTTAAGTCCCACGTAGAAGTAACAATCGCAATTTCAATGCAGGACAAGGCTAAAACTGACACAAAAGACCAATTTTCATTTACAGACGTAACATCGAAATCATACCTCTCCAAGTCCAAAATTGGCAGTGATGTACGGACGGGAAGGGTCTCCGGTGACGGGGTCGACGGTGAACATGACTCCCGAAAAATCGGATGGCACCATTTCTTGAACAACTACGGCCATGGGGGACATCAAAGACTGGCCATTTTGCCTGTATGGAGAGAAATCGTATCAAACAAATACTGACTTTCAAACAACAGTCTTAGTATGGAAACGCGCTAAGCTGTGAAAAGTTACATTGTGTTTTAATGGAAAATAGATTTTCGCTTTTAAAACGCAAGTGCAGTACAAAATACTCCTTTTGCACTAAACACTGCATATTCTTTTTGGCAACTCTTGTGGCATTTTCTTCGATCTCTGCTAGAATTCCGAGTGACAGATATTTAAACAGTGAGGATAAAATTGCTATTAGTTATTCACAACGCCCACCTGCTAAGTCCAAGTGTAGGAACATCGAGATCAACCTCCTGTAGACTGAGATGTACTAGCGATGCGACGAGTTCCCTCGCGAATTATTTTAGTCTTGTCTTATCATTTCTGTTTACATCAAAGCTCTCAGACATGCTTAAAATATAGTTAGTTGTTTGAGAACGCTACAGTCATCTGTCTACTACACGAGGGATAAACACACTGGAACTTACAATTTAGAGTCGATCCCGAACAGTTAACAAGAATCGCCAACATGTAGGACTCTAACCCGCAGACTCGATTTTAGATACAGAGAAA
Source organism: Dolomedes plantarius (assembly GCA_907164885.2). NCBI lineage: Eukaryota > Metazoa > Arthropoda > Arachnida > Araneae > Dolomedidae > Dolomedes > Dolomedes plantarius. The sequence continues at coordinate 156,058,797 of OU015496.1, read as the reverse complement.
ACAGTCAATGCTTTTTAATTCCTGCTGATTAGATGTTTGCCTAAATTGGTATAAACTTCAAATGACGGTCTCTATTTTAGGAAATTTTTGTGCAGTTCATTTATTTCTAACAGCTGCTGACGTGACTGAACTATTATGAGAGCAGTCTGTGAACAGAGCAAGTCCTTGAAGAAATTATTATCGTCTTTATTTTATTTTCAAAAAATCAATATATTTGTTATTTTCTTAAGTGTGCCCATGCCTCCATCTTTTGACTTTATTAGCGATTTTTCTTATGACTTTTTTTTCTAAAGCATCTGGCCAGTGAAACGTATTTTGAATCCCTTGAGGATAATTCAAACAGTCCATCAGTCAAGCAAAGAGTCGGAACAAAACCAGTTAAAGGTACAACAAAAGAGGAAAAAATTTTTTCAAGTAGTTTCTTCTAACGAAAGTACCGCGGGATATTAACGTAAGATTACTTATCGTTGCTTACCTCTCTTGTATGTATATATGTATGTGTTATTTATATATGTATCTATCTATCTATCTCTCTCTCTCTCTCTCTCTCTCTATATATATATATATATATATATATATATATATATATATATAAAATGTCAAAATTTTGACACATTTTGGTACTTTTCTGTTTAACTGTGTACTGCTTGCCCAAGCGATACAGGCTGGGTTTGGTACGTTGCTAAAATTATAACCCATGAAGCAGGACATCTAAAATTTTGCACTCCAGAGGACAGTTATGGAGGATCCTACTATGAAAGAGAACTTGCCTGGTAATTTTTATTCGTTGCACCTTAACTTTTCGCTTAATTCGTGCTCCTTATTTGTTGTCCACGTGCGACCATAGCCTTTTCTTTTAAAGGCTTACATTTTACGTTAATTCTAGGCTATTTGTTAGCGGAGACATATTTTTTGAAGAGTACTTCAGTAAGTTTTCTTAACTATTTTTCTATGGTGTTTACTGGAATTGTTTGCACTGGTGCCGAAGGTACAACGCTAATAGGCTTTTTCCATTTGTTTCATCCATTGTATATTAGATTTAAGGACGCATGTATATTTGGGGTCAAAATTTCTCATTTATGTTTTTTACATCAATTGGATCCCCTTGTTACTATTCAATGAAAAATTTTTATTTTAAGTTGCTGAAACAAAAGAACGAACCTTGAGTATTGGACAGCCTCGAACCCGAACTTTGAGGACCAACATTCGACGACAGCTCGAAATACCTGAAAGACACCGTTTCGTTCATTATCATTTGAATGATGGAAAAAAAAGACCTGACAACGCTGTAAAAAGCGAAGTAAGGGAGAGCGAATGAACTCTCACCTTTTCAACTCCTCTGACGCCTAGGACGGTCAGCATTTGCCCGGCGGCCGAGAGATCCTCGCCGTCTTCGCCTAAAGAAAATATCGAAATGGACGAAATTAACCGCAATAAAATGAAGTGCAGTTTAAAAAAAATGGAAGTCAAATTATGTTGAGTCCCTTTATAAAAGGAAGTCCGAAAAACAAATTTTTCATAAAAAGCTTTTCCAAAAAGTACTTTTTTAAGCAGTTCAGGCTTCTGTGTACTAAACCTATTGGAGTCGCTCACCTCAATGATAACCTATAGAGAAAATGTATCCAAGCATTGTCGACTTTGATTTAAAGATTTTTTTTTTTTTAAATTGTTCTCCGTAATAGAGAAAGAAATTTTACACCTTGGGGCATTTTTAATTTTTTAAATGCAAATAATGTTTTAAAATTGAAATTATTCGGGGAAAAAATCTGGTTTAGGGTGTTTTAAACGCTTCTAAATTGTTTTGGTGGATGAAATTTTTAAAATGAATCCTGTTGCAAGGTGCAGAATAAGTAAGTGGTACCTGAAAATACCATTTTTATTGGATTATTAGCATTTATATAGCTGTAAATAGCAGACAAATTTTCTCCATAGGTTACCATTCAGGTAAGCGAATCCATTAGGGTTAGTACACAGCAGCCTTAAGGATGTATACTTATACCAGAAACGAAAATTATCGCCAACAATAAAAAGGATAACTTATTCATTGTTGAAAAATTCATAAAATTTAACCCTCTCACCACCTTTGTACTACGATTAATTTATTTTTCAAATACGTTAATATATCCTTGTAGTTCTTATGTTAAGGGGATCAAGGACAAAATTCTCAAAACATCCAGATTTTTGTTTCTTTGGCTTTAAATCTACTACAGAGCTGAATCAAATAATAGAACTGTTGCTATGATGCTTGCATTACCAGATACAACTTTTTTTATGCCTAACGGTCTGTATCATGCATCAGTACTGAAAAAGTTGCAGTTGCATCGGTAAAAAGCGTTGTTGAAATTACGATAAACAATGTCAACAGTTCAGATTGAAAGCCGACAATAAATTATACTTCTTAGTACTACAAAATCTAGAAACTTGACATCTCAACAATATCAATTTTCAGTTTATCTGTTGCATAGAACACATATCCACAGTGTGCTATACACACTTTTCTAAGCTAAGGCGAGATTATTCGCCGTAAAACCATCTGACCACCACTTCAAACTTTGCACTTTATGGAACTGGTGTACAATACGGCCTCTTCTCAAACACAGCTTGGTGCACACTGTGCAAATGAATGATTCACGATCCGATTCACCAATATAGGCAATCAATTTCGCCAAGATGAAAGACGAGTGGGAAAGCATGACGTTGTCACGTACCGTCGAGTTCCTCAATATGCAGGCTGATCCATTGTTATGTTTTCGATGATGATGGTAGTCCTACCGTTGTAAGATACAACGTTCATCAGACGACCATCATTGTCTATAACTGATCGTATAAGCGTTGACTAATGGCGGTATTAAACTGAATAGTGAAGAATTATCGGAAATGAATAGTAGTTTTGAGGAATGGACTAGTGACATTATGCAGGTGGTTAGATTCTGCTCTCGGCAAAAATGACTCGCAGAATGGACAATGGGTAAAGTCGTATAAGAAGAATTCATTTCCTTCTCTCCCTTTTATGGATGCCTTACTCTGACTCTCTATGGTGGTAATAGCATTAAGTATGTTATTGGTTGTTCGATGTCAATTATTTAGTCTGATGTTTTTAACTTAAAAAAATACCCAATGGAAAATAATCATTTTGCTTCTATTATTGATGTCACTTCGAAAATCCAACTGAAGAAAGGGTGTTTATGGCCAAAGGCTTATTCTAACACCCGTTCCATTTTCACATCTGCACAGGTTGTTTGTTAACAGTTCTGTCCAAGGCGTTATTATGAAGCTTGCTTACACGCACGCGTCCTTTGCCGACACCACAAAATGCTCTAAACTTCTCAAGGATTGACAAAAGAATTTTTTTGTCATTATCATACATTACAAAATAGAATGGTCTTAAGCCTAGTAGACTTCTTTACTTAACGTAGTTCCATTATTCTATAAACGAATTTCCCATACATTACGAATCAAACTGCAATTACTTAAGCTTCACTATTTGCATAAAAATGTACTTTAAAATATTAAATTCAGTGTTAATGTACATTTTGAAATCATGATCCTGATAAATAAAATAAAACAACACAGTTCAGAGTTATTTACGTACCAAACGCCGACGATCGCACAGAAAACCTTACATCTTCTAGTGATTTATAGCTGTCTAGTAGAAGGCGTTTAATTTCTTCCTGCAGGTTTTCGGAAAGTTTCGACAATACGAATGCTTTTGTGCACCTGTAAAATAGAAATATGATGCAAAAGCAGTAAGTTATTTCATAAGTCAGAAGCAATTGACAAGAGGCTTGTTTTTGCACTTATAATAGCAATTTATTAAACTGTGCGTCCAGCGGCGAACTTTTCCCGTGACCAACTGATCATTATTGTATTGGGCCACCCCTTGTCTTCATTATTGACGAAGATCTCCTTCGCATGGATTCAATTAGAGGACATCGGAGAAGTCAGACCAAAAGTAAGGAAGGGCCCCTTGATAGGGGGCAGATTCATTAGCAGTAGAGGGACCAAGATTTGAGCTTGGGATTAGCTAGGCGACTAAATTCGCGGGGTTAAGGGTTGCGGTTACATATAAAAAAAGTTCCAGATACAGTTAAACTGTTATGCACCTTTGTATTATAAAGCTTGGGCACCTCGTGGAGTGGAATCGCCAAAATTCCACATTCAGCTCAAAGAACTCACATTCTAACTGAGCATTGGGTAGCTCCAAATAAGTGTATATTAGTGTCTTTTCTTTTCCTTTTCGGGATGTCTTAAGCTGAATCTTCACTAGGGCAAAGTAGATTGCAAATTTGTACTTGGTTGCATATCGATAAAACAGCAGTATTGTTTGTACTAAAATATAGTGAAAGAAAATTATCATTTTGATCGTCTGCTTTTGAAGAGCGAATGAGGGAATCAGTGTTTTATGCCAACGAACAATTCTGACCTACCATCTCATTAGCCCCTTTAAAATCTGCAGACAATCTGCATGTACTTCGTTATAAGTGTTGGCGCCACCTGTCTTCTCTCATGGCGCGTCCTGACCACCCCCGCAATAAGGGCTCCCTCTGTCGCCCTACCCCATGTACAGTTCAGATGTCGATACGCCTCCAAGGCACTCACAGCGCGTCTTAGCGCAAGCTTATTACTCTTGTTCAGCCGTCAAGGCACTTGCAGCGCGTCATAGCGCATTTATACAATTGTTTACCTGCCGCCAAGGCATTTGCAGCGCGTCATAGCGCAATTTTTCTTTTTAATAAACTGTTGTTTTTGTTTTTAATATACAGTCCACGCTCAATTTATTCAGGCACCATGCATGCCATTTACATTCTGGTCCGATCTTCACGGAGCCTATTCAGTGAATGTATGAGTTTGGAATACCAACTCTACTATTAAGTTTGTGTTGAAAGTCCCACAACAAGTTTGGATTAACTTTGTATCTCAGTTCGTGTGAAATCTTCCTATTGAATAACACCTATCAGCGCCAACCACGCCCAAGAACAAGGTAGGACATTCTTTGAATTTTGTATTTAGTGTAATCATTACATAAAAAATGGATGAACTTGAAAAATTGAAGAAAAAACGAGCTTCTATAAGAACAAGTGTAACCAAAATAATTACTAAAATTGAAAATTTAATTGTTTCTGAAAATAAAGAAGTTGATGAATTTAAAGAAATATTAGAGCAGTTAAATAATAAGGAAGAATCTTTAAAATCACTCAATGCGAGTATAGAAGATTTAATATCGGTTCCAAATGATTATGAATTCGAAATTAATGCAAGTGAGAAGTACAACGATAACATAATTAGAATTAAGTTCAAGTTACAATCACAAATTAAAAAATTAAGTAACGTTTCAGCAATTCCTCGTTCGAGTTCTACTGTTCAGAATATAACAACTAACATAAAACTCCCGGAGATTCCACTTCCGAAATTCTCCGGAAAGTATGAAGAATGGAGTTCATTCAAAACACAGTTTAACAATATTATTGCGTCAAATGAACATCTTTTACCAGCACAGAAATTACACTATTTAAATGCTGCTTTAACAGGTGAAGCAAAGAACTTACAAACGTCTGATGATACATTTTCATCGTTATTTCAGGCTTTAGAAGAGAGATATGAGAATACCCGAGCTATAGTAGAAATTCACATCAATGCAATTTTGGAAGCAGAAAACATTACGCACGATTCTGCTAAACATTTGCGAAGCCTTATAGATAATGTAAAGAAAAACATTCGCGCATTAAAAGTATTAGAATTCGACAGAAATAATCTCTCCGATGCTTTAATCTTAAATATTGTTTTGAAAAAACTCGATAAGGAGACTCGCAAACAATATGAATTAAGCATAAGTTCAAACGAGGTGCCTAAACTTGACGATTTACTTCTGTACTTAAAAAAGCGGTCTCAAATGTTAGAAAACATTAAGAAAAACACTTCTGTGAAGCCTAAGATTTATCAAGATCGCAACAGTCAAGCTAGAAACTTTTTCATCAAATCTAATGGTTCCAACAATTTATGTATTTCATGCAAGGCAAATCATCCAATTTACAAGTGTGAGTCTTTTTTGAAATTAACTGCTTTACAAAGATTTGACCTCGTTAAAAGGCATTCGCTATGCATTAATTGTTTCGGAAAACATTCACTCGCATCTTGCAGATCCCAGCATACATGCAGATTCTGCTCGAAACGTCACAATTCTTTGCTGTGTCGTGGTGGGGAGGAATTTTCGAAACCCTCTCAGTCTCTCACCCCAGTTGAACTCTTGACCTCAGTCCCCTCGCCAGGCGAGAGGAATGTTCTGAATCCCAGTGTGGGGGAGGAAGCTATGTCTCTCCACTCAACGCACGGATCAATTCAGCGTTCTACGATTTTGCTCGCAACTGCTGAAGTGTTTGTTAAAAATAAGTTCGGGGAAAGAAATAAAATCAAGGCAATTCTGGATTGCGGTAGCCAAGCAAATTTGATAACCTTTGAATGCGCATCTGCACTTGGTTTAAAAAAGGAGAGAGCTCACTCTTCGATTATAGGAATTAATGATAATTCACAATCCATTAAGCACCAAATTCATGGTGTTATATCAAATAAAAATGAAGAATTTGAGTATGATACCCATTTTATGCTTGTTCCGAAAATCACATCTTTGATTCCGTCCACAGTTTTAGATGTATCAAAACTTCAATTTCCAGATAACATTGAACTCGCAGATATTAACTTCTACAAACCTTCTAAAATACAAATGTTAATTGGTGCGGAACTGTTCTTTAGAATTTTAAAGGGAGATCAAATTCAAATTAGTGACTCCATACTATTGCAAAACTCCGCATTTGGGTATATAGTTTCAGGAAACATACCTTGTTCTCGACCTACACCACACTGTTTGTTACTAACAGAACAAGAAAACCTTGATCAATTAATGATCAAATTTTGGGAACTAGATTCGGTCGAAGGAAAATATATTAAATCAAATGAAGAATTGTTTTGCGAAGACCACTTTCAAAAGACGCATAAGAGGCATGAAACAGGAAAATACATTGTCCAAATGCCGCTGAAATATGATCCTGGGATATTGGGTGAATCCAAAGACGCAGCTATCAAGAAACTGAATGCACTTTGGAATAGATTATCAAGACAACCTCAACTAAGAGATTTATATGTGCAATTTATGCAGGAATATATTGCTTTAGGGCACATGGAAATTGTCGAGGAAACTTATGAACCTCCAATTACATACTACATTCCTCATCACAGTGTTTTTCGCCCAGAAAAAACTACTACCAAATTAAGAGTTGTTTACAACGCCTCGGCCCCTTCTTCGAATGGCAGTTCACTAAATTCACTCCAAATGAACGGTGGTGTAATTCAAGAAGATCTCTTCTCTATACTATTGAGGTTTCGGAAACACCGCATCGCATTTGTTGCAGATATAGAGAAAATGTACAGGATGATTTTTATCGATCCATCCCAGAGAGACCTCCAACGCATCGTTTGGAAGGACTGCCCTAATGGGCCCGTAAAAATTTATAAGTTATGTACTGTTACCTATGGCACAACAATTGCTCCGTATCTCGCAACTAGAACACTCAAGCAATTAGCACTTGATGAAGCTGAAAGATTTCCTATCGCTGCCCCAGTTGTACACGCCGATTTTTATGTTGATGACATCCTCTCCGGCGCAACTGATATAGCGTCTGCCTCAGCTTTACAGAGAGAGTTAGTTGAATTGTTACTCTCAGGTGGTATGAAGCTTCATAAGTGGGCTTCTAATGAACAGTCTCTGATCAACTCTGTAGCACACGAAACCAAGGAATATGTATTTCATGACTCTCCAGAAGTAAAGGTGAAGACTTTAGGACTTTCCTGGGATCCCAAATGTGACATATTTACATTTTCTGTGTCTCCTGCAAGTAGCCCATCCACTACTTGCACTAAACGCACTGTTCTATCTCATATAGCCAAATTGTTCGATCCACTAGGATTCTTAGGACCTTTTGTTACTAAGGCAAAAATGTTCATGCAGCAACTTTGGCTGTTGAAACTGAATTGGGATGACCCCTTACCTGAAAGTGAAGCTTTAAAATGGAAATGTTTGTTATCTGAGTTGAACACAGTTAAAACCATAAGAGTTGACAGATATCTTTCCTGTGATGATGTAAAGGTACTGGAGTTACATGGCTTTGCTGATGCTTCAAACATGGCTTATGGAGCTGTTGTGTATGTAAGATCAGTTTCATATTCAAATCAAGTTAATGTCAAGATATTGTGCAGTAAATCAAGAGTAGCTCCACTGAAATCAATCAGCATTCCCAGACACGAATTGTGTGCAGCATTGCTTCTGTCGAAATTAGTTCGCAAATTGATTCACTCCATAAAGATGACATTTCAAAGAGTTGTTCTGTGGTCAGATTCAACAATTACTTTAGCCTGGATTAGAACATCTCCTCATCTCCTGAAGACCTTCATCAGCAATCGCGTATCGCAGATCCAACAAGCTACCGAAGGATATCAGTGGTGTCACGTTCGCTCTACGGACAACCCGGCTGACCTGATTTCGAGAGGCATCAACCCTAACTCTTATTACAATGACATATGGTGGATTGGACCCACTTTTCTACATGATGAGAACTTTTCCCCTTGTGAACAGAACAGTGACTCTGCTAAAGTCTCCTCATCAGAGGAATTTATTTCAGAACTAAAGTCAACTTCAAACCAGACTCTATTGCTTACATCTGATAACAACTTAACTCATTCTATTATAAACTTAAGCAATAATTTTAATACTAATCTACGTGTTTTAAGTTTTGTTTTCAGATTTTGCTTCAATGCCCAGCACCCTAGAGAGAAACATTCTGGTCCCCTCTCTGCTGCTGAAAAAGATGTTGCCCAGCAGTTTCTTATAAAGTCTGTCCAAGAGATAGAATTTCATGATGAAGTTGGAAACTTAAAGACAGGGAAACCTATTCCCCCAAATAGTAAACTTAAAAGCCTCAATCCATTTCTTGATGAAAATCAAATTCTTCGTGTAGGTGGACGTCTTCATCATGCAGATTTAACCTATGATGAAAAATTCCCTATTGTTTTGCCTGCTAAGCAGAAATTAACAAAATTAATAATTAGTCATTTTCACAGAAAACATCTTCACTTAGGCCCGCAATCTTTGCTTTACACCATAAGAAAAATGTTTTGGCCGTTAAATGGCAGAAATCTGTGCAGACAAATTGTGCACGAATGTGTCGTTTGTTTCAAAGTGAAACCAACTACTGCTCAACAAATTATGGGAAGTTTACCCCAAGAACGCGTAACCCAAACGCATTCTTTCAATGTTACTGGTATAGATTTTTGTGGTCCGTTTTCAATCAAGTATAAGTATCAAAGGAAGGGCCTTTTTAGCAAAATTTATGTATGTATTTTTGTATGCTTGATTACGCGTGCTGTCCATCTAGAAATTGTATCTGACTTAACGTCTGAATCGTTTCTAGCTACTTTGAAACGCTTCTTTGCCAGACGGGGAAAAAGCTCTAAGATATTTACCGATAATGGTACAAACTTTGTGGGAGCAAGGGCAGAATTAAAGCGACTTCATGAACTTGTTGCCAATCCTAATGAACTAATTGCAGATTATCTTGCTTCAGAACGCATTGATTGGAAGTTCATTCCTCCAAGAGCACCTCATTTTGGTGGCCTTTGGGAGGCTGGCGTCAAGTCCCTTAAATTCCACTTCAAAAGAGTCGTTGGCGATTCAAAACTTTTGTATGAGGAATTTTTAACTGTTATTAACCAGATTGAAGGTATCCTTAACTCTAGACCCATCTCTCCTCTGTCGTCTGATTCCTCAGACTTAGAGCCCCTCACCCCTGGGCATTTCCTCATTGGGCGCCCAGTAACATCCATTGTTGAGCCCCAATATTTAGATCTAAACGAAACCAGACTCTCGCGTTGGCAACGTGTCACAAAATTTGTCCAAAGACTTTGGAGTCGTTGGTCTTTAGATTATCTAAATCAATTGCAGCAAAGACACAAATGGTATTTTACTAAGGATAATATAAGGGTTAATACAATGGTTTTAATCAAAGATAATCTTCCCCCTCTGAAATGGTTGTTAGGAAGAATTCAAGATGTAATATTGGGTAAAGATGAAAAGGTAAGAGTTGTCGTAGTTAAAACTAAAACAGGAATATTCAAAAGACCAGTGTCAAAAATCGCAATCTTACCATTCGAAGATAACAAAATTTAAAATATTTCATTTTGTGTATTTTAGTATAAGTTTATTTTGTGTATTTTAGTGTAAGTTCATTTTGTGTATTTTTGTATAAGAATTGTTCTTTATTATTTTTTTTTTCAAATTATATTTGTATTATGTTTTGAAATGTTATTTCAACGTGGGGCGGGATGTTGGCGCCACCTGTCTTCTCTCATGGCGCGTCCTGACCACCCCCGCAATAAGGGCTCCCTCTGTCGCCCTACCCCATGTACAGTTCAGTTGTCGATACGCCTCCAAGGCACTCGCAGCGCGTCTTAGCGCAAGCTTATTACTCTTGTTCAGCCGTCAAGGCACTTGCAGCGCGTCATAGCGCATTTATACAATTGTTTACCTGCCGCCAAGGCATTTGCAGCGCGTCATAGCGCAATTTTTCTTTTTAATAAACTGTTGTTTTTGTTTTTAATATACAGTCCACGCTCAATTTATTCAGGCACCATGCATGCCATTTACAATAAGTAATCCCTACAGGGGTATGGATTATAAAGTACTTGTGTTATATAACGACAAGACACTATTTATTACTATAACAATAATTTGATTTTTGTTTTTCTGCTTGTATGATAATATAGTGCAAGTCAATCGAATTAAGCCCATTCAGGCGGTATATCAGTTCCCGTCGCAGACCTCCCATTCCATTGTTAAGGCTGCTGTGTTTTAACCCTATTGGATTCACTCACATCAATATTAACCCGAGGAGAAAATTTGTTTACTATTTACAGTTACAAAAATGCTGATAATCCAGTAAAAATGGTATTTTCAGAGAGCCTGAACTTTTCTGCACCTTGCAACAGGATTCATTTCATAATTTTCGTGCACCAAAGGAATTGATGAGCGTTTAAAATACACTACACCAGATTTTCCCCCCGCATAATTTAAATTTTAAAATATCTGTAATTTTTTAAAACGAAAAATGCTCCAAGGTGTAAAATTTCTTTCTCTATTACGGAGTACAGTTTAAAAAAAATCTTTCAATCCAAGTTAGCAATCCTGGACAAATTTTTCCCATAGCTTAACACTGAGGTGAGCGAATCCAATAGGGTTAGTACACAGCAGCTTTAACACTTGAAGAATTCTCCTCTCCATATTTTTCTAATCACATAATAGCCAATTGATAGATTTGGATTCTGTTTTCTGCAATTCATAGTAATTATGAAAGGTAGCTATTTAAAAATGGCATTCGCGTGTATTTCAAAAATATTTTTATTTTTATTTTGTAGCGACAGAGGTCAAAAATTTATAGCTTTGTAAAAAATATCTACCGAAAAATTAAAATTTTAAAAGCACTGCAATCTGTATTGAAATGTCTACCTTCGTGTTCAGAAAGGAGAAATTGTCATTTGGGTCTGGGGTTAGCAAAATACTAGAGGAGGTAGCTTACGTGGGGATAGAAGACACGTTATGTCAACTGATGCACTACCATAAGCTTGTCTCTTTTACATTGTAGCCTCATATATAATTTTTTTATTGTTATTCTTTGAAAAAAGACAACTGTGAATTTTTGTTTATTTATAAATATTCGTTAAATATATCGGCAAAATTAAAAATTATCGCATGAGCTACATACAAGATTCATATATATTCAAAGTAGCTTATTTCAAGGTTATTATAGGCCGTACTATGTATGAAAGGCTTTCAATATCAGAGTATGGGGCTCTCGCTGTTGGCATATGGTGTTAGTAGTTTATACTCCAACGATGACTACTTACAGAAGTCAAACATTTCAAATAATGGGACACACTACTCCCGAGCGACGTTTAAAAATTATAAACTTTTAAACTTGACAAAATAAAAATAATAAATTGACTTAAATTATAAACTTGACAAAAGTAAACTTCCATGCCATCACTGTAGAATACATTCTACCATGATTATCAGAAAACATAAAAAGCTATTTCCGACGCCTTGAACATTTATTTCTCCACCTTGTATGATTTTTAGGCTTACAATGGGATTCCTATAAGTCTGGAAGGGTCAGGAGTTCTTTCATGCTAAACTAATGGTCCATACACATGCTTAACGGATAGGTCAAAGATCCTAAACGCAATTTGAATATTCGTTAAGCTGCAAGAAGGACCCTGGCTCCAGTTTACTGTCTCATCGTTGCCCCTTCATTTGCCCATCGTTGCCCACTGTCCCACACTAGACTCATTCTCGCCCTTCAGCTGAATTCTGGAGTTCCCCAACAACTTGGAGGCGTTTCACCGTACAAAGGTGACAAAGTCTAAAGCTTTCCTTCCCTTCCTGTATTTCTTACTGTCTAGTAATGTATAGTGACAGTCTGTCACACTTGATACCTGAATCTCATTTTAAATACTTTTGACTACCAGTTAACTGAACAAGTCAATGTTCAGCTTATACTACACATACCAATTATTACGAGGGCTGACTTTGCTGCCATTAATGATGGTTTCATCCATTATAGAAAATGACTGCCGAGTCTGAACTATTCCCGAGTTTAAGCAGTCTTGTTAATATTAGCCTGATTGTACATAGCCACGCTCTGTCTAACGTCCATGAAACTACGTCTGTTTTCCCATATTTCTTCTCTGTGTACCCCGTTATTCTTCGCATGTCTCTTGTTTTCTTCATCAGTGAAGTATCATCAGTTAACTGAGCAATACTTGTGGTGTAGATATTTTGAGCGAAATAGGCTGGCGGAGTCAAAATGGCCATTAATTAGTCAAATAAAGATTGATTAATAACTTATTAATGAGTCAACTAAACGAATAAATATATATATATATATATATATATATATATATATATATATATATATATATATATATATATATATATATATATATATATATATATATATATATATATATATATATATACACATAGAGAGAGAGAGAGAGTGAGAGAGGGGAAAAATATTTAAGAATGTCAAATAGACTTACTTTTCACATTCTTTCTTCAAATCTCTAGTCTCTTTTCTGCTGCAATAAATGAGAATAAAATAATGATTTTACTAAAATATACAGTAACCACCGCTTATAGTGATCAGTGGTTATAAGAATCAACCGTTTATAAGAATCAATATCGCAAAAACAAAAACAAATGTATTATTTCCATGTTAAAATTTTCGCTTTAAAGAATCAATCCACCGGTTTTAAGAATCAGTTTACACTCTTCGCTTTCCTTTCATTTTTTTAAAAAAAAAAGCCACTTAAACCCTCAAAAGGCACGAAGTTCTTTCTTTATTTTTTTTTTAAGAAAGAGTGATAAGATGGGTTGGAAAACAGTCGTAAAATGCATACCTTTCTTTGTTAGACATAACATAATAGTTTCCCTTTAAACGCTTTAAGGTGAAACTATTATGTTATGTCTAACAAAGAAAGCTAAACACTGTCCTATTAGCTTGACCCAGGGGCATCCTACCCATCCGGATCCGATTTCACTTTTCTCCCCTGACAAACAAAGACAGGGACTCTTCTCCCCCCTCCCACATCCTGGTTGCGGCTTCCTGGACCCTGAAACACATAAAACTTCGGCGAAGTGTCCACTATCACTTAGGCAAATGTGGCATTATTAGATTCAGCACGTTATCAAACCGTTAAACGTAAGCTAGAAGGTGAATCTTGGTCTGAGACTATTGGTGTTGAAAGAGGTATAAACAGCCTCCAGAAAACTTCATTACGTCAAACTACCATAGAAAACTATTTCTTGCACCCTTCCTGTAATTGAAATGTTAAACTGTTAAGCAGGTATGTTGTAACAAATATTGGATTTTTTCTTGTCTTATTATAATCATGTGTATCTACTTATAGGTCTAGAAATTAAGTTGTATTTTTAAAATTATAAAGAATAATTTTAATAAAAGATAATTAACGTAAATTAAAGAGCATTTTATGGTAAATTATCTAATATATGAATATATGGGTGTGTGCCTGTCCAAAAACCTAAATTTCGGCTATAAGAATCAACCGCTTTTAAGAATCAAAAACAGTAATAACGAACGTGATTCGTATAAGCGGAAATCACTGTACTTATATGCAAAAGTATGATAAATGTAATAAAATGCTAAATGTGAAGAAATGCGGTGAAAATAAAGGTAACAGAAACGAATTATTTTCGTATGTCTTTTTTGAGCAGACTGGAAACAAACAGAGCGAGTCTTTTTGAAGTAATAGACCTAGTTTGTCACTTCTACGCAGTGAAGATCAGTGTCAGGATATTGAGCTCGTTCTCCTGGTACAGACTGACTCCAAGATTAGCTCTGGGAAGTACAGAATCATTCGGATATTCGAACAATTTGACCAATCCAATTTATCCATGGGTGGTGACACTTTGTCTTCAAGGTCACGAGCTCTGCATGGCCGATTATTTCGCTCTTATTTAAGTTGTTCAAAAATGGTTCAGGCATCAGGAGACTTTCAACGGCTTTATGCCCTTCGCCACTTTTCAATGATAACGCACCTTATCCCCTTCCAGTGATTTGATGCATCTTTCTACATCTCAGTGACTTGATGAACCTTTCCACTTTTCACGACTTTATACGCCCTTCCACCTTTTTTCGACTTGATGAAACTGTCACCCACTTCAGCGAGTTGATACATCTTTTACACTTTTCTACAACTTGATGCACCTTTCCATTTTCCAGCCACTTGATACGCATGTTACACCTAATCCGATATGATGGAGAAGCACGTTCAAAGTCTGAGTGTTAATGTCTCAAATTCGTCAACAGGTTACTGCCTTAAGTTCAGCCGAATTTCAGAAGCTAGAGCGCTGGCATTCGATATCATAGTCAGCAGGTCAGAGTCCCATTGTGTGTTCTTTTTAAGTATTCAGAGTTGGTTTTAAGTTGTAGGACCAGGTCTATTTAGTAAAATATGACCAGGGCGCTCCCGACCCCAAAGTTTAGATTCTCTCTCATGGCATTGCAAGCTATCACTCGGGTGAAAATAAGTCCGATTACGTCATAGAAGAAAGATTTCTCGTTTTATTAACTGTAAAGCACCTGTTAGGAATTAAATGAAAGGGAATTTAGTTAATTCGAACAAAAAAAAATATGTTTTCAAATATACGTCTTACCAAGATGCATCCTTTAGTTTTAGGATGGCATCAAAAACATCTTTGTTTTCCTTGATGTGATCTTCATATGCTTTTGTAGTGATGACAAAACCTTTGGGAACAACGAACTGTAGAATAAAGGAAATAAACACGTCAATCGTTTAGAAGTAAAATTTTAGAATATCCCCTAAAAAGTACCCGAAACATGAAAACGTTTTGAACTATTGCCGCAATCTTTTTTTTAATACTCCCGACAGTCGGAACTACCTTCAAACCTTTTTCAAAGCCTCCTACCGTTCTCGTCTGCTTAGAATTTACGAACATTAAAAGCACCCAGGACACGCGCGGGTGCAATTCAAGAGTGCGAGAGGGAGCACTCGCAGCTGAAGCATGATATGTCATAAAACCTGATCTCGCAGCGTCGATACAACCTCATTGATACCATGAAAGTATTGATACCATGATCAGTATTGGAGTCGATTTTATTGTTCTTGGCATGAATGTCTACAGTCATTCGCAATCAATTTTGCATTGTAGGTCCCATCAGTTTTACATACGTGTGGTAAAATACAGTCGCAGCTCTCTAAAACATGCACAACTACCCTTTATGCTCTTTTTGAACTGTTAAGCCCATGAGACGCGAGCCCAGCCGTTCTGCAAACGTCTCCTGGCCACTTGCCACCTCTGAATGCTCACGAACATTCCACATTCGGAATGCATGATATTATATCATTAATAACGGTATTTCTCGCGTAGTGAATGGGTTTTATCTCTGCTTCCAAGGCAGACCGCACAACGGAAAGACACGCTTATGACAGGTGGTCATGGAAGCAAAAGTGGCAAA
The DNA here is from genome assembly GCA_907164885.2 of Dolomedes plantarius. Classification (NCBI taxonomy): domain Eukaryota; kingdom Metazoa; phylum Arthropoda; class Arachnida; order Araneae; family Dolomedidae; genus Dolomedes; species Dolomedes plantarius. The sequence goes on along the minus strand of OU015496.1, from coordinate 156,042,697 downwards.
TCATCACTTTTGCTTCCATTTTTCATACTCCGCGAGAACGCATCATTTCGGTGCCTCTCATAGCCTTTCACCAAAGTGATTGTGTTTCTCGTTCTCATACGTAGTAAATTTTAAACGAACAGAACGGCATCAGAGAATAACATATATTTGTGATCTGTACACATGGAGTGACTTTGTTAAACGAGTATGCTGAAACTACATTAGTGTACCCGATTCATAAAGGTAGAGATGGCTGAAACGAAAATTTTGGGTATACCCTCTAAAAAGGATGCCACTGTCCAAACAAAAAGCTCAATAGTCCGTCGGTATACCGGAGTATTGAACTTTTTGTTTGGAAGATTGAAGGATCTGCAGGTTATAATCCTTCTGAAGGATTCTAATCCTTCAGAGGGCTTCGCTTAACTCACCTATAAGACAAAACTTGCATAGGTTGGAAGAAGGAGATGGAGTTCAGTCATGTTCGTAAAAGACTTACTACTCATGGGCCCGAAAAGCTGTCTGTTGCTGTGGGGCAGCATATGACAAAATCCCCAACACCAGGTATGATGTCTCTTTTCGATGTGCGCATTTAGCGGAGAAATGACTGATTTTCCCACACAGATTGTGTAAGTCACGGGTGTTTCGAAACATGCGTCTGAAGTGCCGCTTGCCACCGCTTTGCGGATGATCCGCAATTCCCTTATTTACGAGGCTTTAATATTCATTTATCATATTATCTGGGATGTATATCATTTTGAATTTGATTAATTTACGAGTATATTATAAATAGAAATGTGTATTTGACGAACCTGGCGAGTCTCTTGAGCTAGTTTGGTAAGCAGCGCCAAAGAACTGCCTTTTCCGCCTGCAAGAAGGGTACTGCCACACAATTGTTCTTCGAGGCTTAAAACGGGTTTTCCGCAAGAGTAGTACCCTAAATGTAATTGAATATGTTAGAATTGCCACCCTCAACCAACTCTTAGACACGAAGAGTGTAAAAGATCTGTTTACGGTTTCGTAATGCATGCAACGTACTCATGCCAGGACAGAAAAGGAGTCATAAAAGTTAATTGCTGTCTTTTCATTACAATATTTACATCAATTATAAACATGCTGGAACCTTTAAATAAATAAAAAAAAACATAGCGATGAATCTCTCTTTCAGTAAAACTGAGAAATTTCTCTCTCATTCAGGAAATGAAAGTGGATATTTTTGAGCGCATGTAAAGTTTTTCAGTTAATATTGGACAGATACACACACACACACACACACACACACACACACACACACACACACACACACACACACACACACACATACACACGCGCGCGCACACATACACACATATATATGTGCGTGTATGTGGGATTTTTATTATTTTCTCTCTATCTCTCATTTATTCTTTCCTATATTAAAAATATGAATATAAAAAATATTTGTTTAAAAGATGGTTATTTTGGGATTAGAAACTGTTAAATGTTTTCAATAAATATTCACAAATTATATGGATGGCTAAGCGTAACATAAAATTATTTGTAAATATAGAGCCAAAAATTCTGCGTTTCGAGTTACGTGAAAGAAAAATTATGTATAAAAACCCCGACGCAACATTCTACATATATGAATACACTGAATAATAAAACTATCGATAGTTAATTTTAAAATTATAAATATAAAAAATCCTAAGTTTTAGATTTTTAGTTACATTATGGATAGAAAATATTACCCGGATCCTTCAAGAGTAGTGGCGGACGCTGGAAGAAATTTTCTCGTTCAGCAGTTGAACTGAAAGACAAGTACTTACTTAATGCCCGGAAAACAATGTTAAAAATTCTAAAAACGGCGAAAAGTTAATGATAATCAAATCGTAGTAATTAGATGAAATACCATAATCAGATGTGCTCTAGCTCTATTAGTGAAAGAACTAAAAAATTAATTTCTACCTAAGTCTATAGTTGGAAATACAAAAGTAATATTACCTTAATAACAATTTCTAGCATTGCATCCAAAATAACTTTCGAAGTTTATTGAAACAGCAAATGCGTCCGACCTATGCAGACTTTAAAGGACCTACCTATATTATAAGTCGAGTGGCAAAACAGCGGTGCAACCCGTCTATTTACCAGGTGATCATAATTAAACTTGGCCTATTCAGAGCCTTCTGTAGCTGTAATTAAAAGGCGGATTGAGCTGAAATTTTGCAGATAGACAATTCAAAGAATGCGTTGAAAGATTCACAAAAAAAAATAGTTCAAAAAATGTCCGCTAGAGAGCGCAGTACAGCCTAAATGCTTGAAAAGTCATGCTATTGCATGACTTTTCAAGCATTTAAATTTTAAAGCATTTACTGTGCCAGGTGATCATAATAACTGTGCACAGTAAAAAAAGTCATTTAAAACTTTTAATTTTACATTCTCAAGCATTATGATGTTTAAAACTTTTTACATTTTGAAGCATTATGACGGCACAAAGGTTGATAAATGTGGCACTGAAGAAAATAATCTGAGTTGCATAAGCATAAGAATTCAAAGTGAATTCTGGGTATAAAAAGGATGACATCGAGTGAATATCATTCTTTCAGTTACGATGGCAATTAAATTACAAGAACGTGCGTTAATCGTAAAACTTTTTTATCAAAACCAGAGAAATGCTGTTGCAGCTCTTCGCGAATTTCGACTTCAAAAGAAATTGCGTTGGGGGTCCAATGTCTCCAGATGCTGTGAGAGACATGATATCTCGGTTTGAAAACACTGGGTGTTTAAGTGTTCAACGTGGCAGAGGGCGAAAGCCTATCAGCGAAGAAGTCGTTTCAGAAGTAGCAACGGCCGTTGTCGAGCAGTCACTGACAAATGATCATGGAGTCAGCTGTGCACGTGCAGTGTCACGACAATTAGACGTACCGTATAGTATAGTGCAGAAGATCCTGAGAAAAATAGTGAATTTTTTTCCGTATAAGATCAACCACAACCAGCAACTGCTTCTTACCGACAATGACCGTCTCTTATCTTTTGCCCTGACTTTTCTTGCCCGAATGGACGTCGATGACTCCTGGCCGTGGGACATTCTTTGGAGTGACGAGGCTCATTTTTATCTGAACGGAACAGTGAACACCCAGAATTGTCGAATTTGGGCCTTGTAAAATCCACGTGCCTTCTACACAATTCGGCAACACTCGCCTGAAGTTACCGTCTGGTGTGGATTCATTTCCCAATTAATCCTTGAACCATTCTTTTTCGAAAAACTTAAAGATAATGGCCCTGTCACATGTTCTGTAATGGCCCTCAGATATCGTGACGTGCTCAGCAGTTCCGTTTTACCTCACTCCAGCAGCGACAATGCCTTGAGTCTATTACTTTTATGCAGGATGGTGCCCCTCCACATAATGGACTCTGTACGGAGGTTTTTGCGACAACATATTACGGATGATAGGGTGGTGAGCCGATCGTTTCCTACTCCTTGGCCGGCCAGTTCTCCAGATCTCACTCCGTGTGATTTTTGGTTATGGGGCCATTTAAAGAACGTTATTTATAGGGGGAATGTTACAACTTTGGCTGTCCTGAAGGACCGCATTACATTGTATGTTCGACTGATTACTGGCGACCAGCTGCGGTCTGCTGTTGAACACGCTGTTCATCGCCTGCACATTTTACATACTAATGAGGGAGACCACACTGAACAATTTTCTTTACATCGCTAGACAGTGTGTAACAAATAAATTATGCTTGAATTGGAATTTGTAGCTTGTTTAAATTATTTCCATGTAATGCGTTCCCTAGCGGACTTTTTTTTTTGCGGAATCTTTCAGCGCATCCTTTAAATTGTCTATCTGCAAAATTTCAGCTCAACCCGCCCTTTAGTTACAGCTACGGAGGGCTCTGAATAGGCCAAGTTTAATTATGATCACCTGGTATATAAAAAAGTTCCGGGATTGACTGACAGATACCGGACAGACCAAAACGTTGGACCTAAAGGGCTGAAATTTTGCTGATTCTTCTTATAGTGAAGAGGTGCACTAAGAAAGATTTTTGAAAAATTCTTCTTAGATTTTTTTAAATTAAATTTTTAAGCTGTTTGTGTAACTTTTTTTAAGTTTGCATTTAAAATAATAATCTGAGGGTTCTAAAATTTATTAAATGCAGGTGACGAGATTTCTTTTCTTTTGGGGATACTTTAAAATTAGTGTTTCGTGACGTGCATAGCAACGAAATAAATTGATCACAAAAAAGTTAAAATACTTACTAGACTAATTGAGATGGAAGTTTCTTAAGAATTCAATTCAAATTAGTGTGTTTTATGGATATTAAATAAATTCTATATATAAAACAGTTCCGTGACTGACTGACAAACCTCGCACAGACCAAACCGCTGGACCTAAAGGGCTGAAATTTTGACAGTCGATAGACACTTTCTGCAATTCAGATGATGCCGTTAACTATCCGGTAGAGTTTTTAAATTCCCTTAAACCACCGGGTCTTCCATACCATAAGCTCTCTTTGCGGAAGAGCACACCCGTAATGCTCCTTCGGAATTTAAAACCATCAAAATTGTGTAACGGCACTAGACTACAAATCGAAGCCCTGCATAAAAATTTAATCGAAGTCATTATTTTAACTGGGTGTGCTCAATGAGAAAAATTGTTCGTGCCACGCATTCCTCTAATACTCCTTTGACTTTAAGAGACTGCAATTTCCCCTCAAAGTATGCTTCGCCATGACGATAAATAAGTCTTAATGCCAAACTTTAAAATACGCTGGCGTAGATTTAAGAGAAAATTGTTTCTCCCACGGTCAGTTTTACGTAGCTTGCTCCCGCGTAAGTTCGCAGACGAGCCTGATAATATTAGTTGCACTCAATGAAAAAACAAAAAGTATTGTTTATAAGTAAATCCTCTAAAAAGCAATTTCATTATTTTTCATTGTAATTATCCTAAAATGTACTCCGTAGCAAAGCACGGGTATTCAGCTAGTTGTAAGATTAAATAATGTATGTAGAGTTCAAAACAACTTTCAACCATATTTGTACAGCCTATTCTATGTGTCGGGTGACAAATTAGTTTTTTTTATTTTTAAATTCCCCTGACCGGATCAACTCCAGACCAGGTCCATAGATGGCAGCGAACAGAGGAATGTGGCTCCGGTACCACAAGGATGGGAGTTCGACTTGGCCGAATGCCACAACAATTTTGACCGAGCACCTCCAGGGGCGACATAAGGGGGGGGGGGGGCTCATACCTTTTCACATATTCATTGACCTCGTAGAAGGACTTTCCGGTCTACGGATTTAAAGTGCCCATATCCGCCCTAGACATGAAGGTATTTAAAGGCCTTTCGCAGGTTTCAAACCGAGCACCTCCAGTCAGAGGCCAAACGCGCTATCACTAGGCTAGATTAGGGTCTTTGAATTTAGTGAAATAATATAGCAGCTACAACTCTAGTAGTAAGAGAAAACAGAGCGTGTCCAGTGCAAAATTGCTTTCAACAATAGTTGTGTCAATAAAGGTGTAGAAATAATATTTATATAACCTATTTTTCGTGTCTAAAAAAAACAGTTGCGAAGCACATTTGTTGCAAAAAAAGTAATGTTAGAAAGTAATATGCACCAAGTAAACAATAGTCGAGGGCAAAATAGTTTTCAACAACAATTGTATGAATAAAGTTGTAGAAATAATAGTTATAATACCTATTTTTTATATGTAGAAAAAAAACAGTTGCGGAGCATAGTTGTTGTAACAATTTATTTATTTATTTATTTATTACAAATGCCTAGAAGATTGGCTATGACACCATTAGTTCTCTTGCCTTCCAATACCTCTGAAATTTACTGTTTAAGACACAAGTGCAGAGCACGAGTCCAAATGAGTAGCATCAAAAATTTGATCTTGTCCGCCCAAAGGACTTAAAGGGGAGCTCCAAAGTTTGAGCAGGTGCAAATATGCGGACAAACAGTCATGGCCTGTAGTTGTTGTAACAATAGAAGTGTGACATAATAGTGTGTACCGAGTCAACAATAGTCTTCGTCAATGATTTCAGAAACCATAGTTGTATAAACTATATTAAGTGTCGAGTGTTTTTTTTTAACTTTTGCAGCTGCTATAGTTGCTGCAACAACAGTTGTTTTGTAAAATATTGTATGTCGAGATAATAATAGTTTTCAGGCCTCTATTAAATCTGGGAATCTGTCCTACCTTAAATGTAAAAGTAAGTAGCTCGATAAAATCAGTAGCAACCGAAGTCTGCGTTCGGAAATAAAAAAGTGCAGTTGCTATAATAATAAATTATGGCACACACAATTTATCTGAACCAGCCACAAAATTAAGTTTAAATAATTTCCCTCATATGAAAGCGATGCCATAAACAGACTACCAATATATAATATATATATATATATATATATATATATATATTAAAAGATGTATGACACCATTCACGAGAAATATTCTTTTCAAAAGGATTATGAAGTGAGAAAAGTACTTATCGTTTATCTTCGTACCTTACTGTATAATGAAGCATCCCGTATCCTTCGTCGAAGCTATCGATTTGTGCTTTGAATGGCATCAAAGTGACTTGGTATTGTAGTTCGTAGCCCGTATACAGTGTTACATTGGTCCCAGAGAAAGTCGCGTGAACTGTTTTCTTCTCTCCATCTTTATAATTTTTTTTAATAGGAAAAAAAGAAGTGTAAGACAGTTTAACATTTCTCATGACATGGTTTAATGTGAATAGGTCATTATGGGTATCAGTTATCAAGATTTCACTGAAATACTGAACAATATACATGCACCAACCTCTCAGCTCTGAATTGTGAGTCCACTTGCGAGGAAATATGAACACATACGAATATACGAATAAAATTTCAACACCCCTGTTCACTTACATGAAATAATTCTTTTCTTCAGATTTTTCGATAATGTGTACGCTCTCATAAGGAAGTTTGAAATATTTTACTGTCCCATGTTATTATTTATTAAAATGGGATCCGAGGCATGGTATAATCTATATACCGGGTGGCCATAATTAAACTGACAGTGCTCACAGTGTTCTGTAGCGCGATCTATTTGCGAGAATGACGCCGCATTTTGTAGGAAGATTAAACAAGACGGGGGACGAAGGATTCCGCGAAAAAATAAATTAGTTCCAAAAGTCACCGCTAGGGGAATATTTGGCGCTGTGTAATAGAAAATAGAGTGTTAACAAATGCAAATTAATGTAAGGGAATTTCTGTGACTGCATGTGGTGATTTGTCATCCCAAATTCGACAGTTCTGGGTATTCACAGTTCCATGCAGGTAAAAGTGGGCCTCGTCTCCCCATAAGATTTTCCACGGCCAAGCATCATCCACCTCCATTATAGCAAGAAAGGTGAGAGCAAAAGTCAATCGCTTATCATGGTCGGGGTACAGTAACTCCTGTACACGGCTGATCTTGTACGGATAGAAGTTGATAATCTTTCGTAAGATTTTCCATACCGTACTGTAAGGCATATCCATATTCCGAGCTGATCCACTAGCGCTAGAGGTGGCAGCAATATTGTCTGGTCCTCTGTCGACAATCGCCGTGGCAACTGCTTCGATTGTATCCTGTGGTACAGGTTTTCGTCCTCTGCCTGACTGAACCTTCAGAGAACCTGTTTTCTCAAACGTCGCAACCATTGCTTTTAGCCCATTAACTGACACAGGACCGTTACCTTTACGCATTTTTTTGTGCGTTCTAAAAGCACGAAGAGCAGCTGACGCGTTGCACTGGTTGAGGTAAAAGAATTTGACCAGTAACGCACGCTCGACTAAAGAAGGAGACATTGCACATAAACTTTCAATCCGATTGATTTGAAACGTAACACATTGCCTTTTGAAACCCAAGCAGCTGGCACTGTGCCAATGGATGTAACGTGAAATTTGAATAAAGAACTTCTTCTTCTGCTCAGCGTACGTGATATTGCAGATCACGAGACTTTATCGGTGTTTATGTAGATTTTACGCTTTTTTAAAAGTGTTGCCATATTGCACTTGAACTAAATAAGAAAATGTGCATAATAAAAGGTAATTTTATTCCGTATTAATTTGCATTTGTTAACACTCTATTTTCTATTACACAGCACCAAATATTTCCCTAGCGGTGACTTTTGGAACTAATTTATTTTTTCGCGGAATCCTTCGTCCCCCGTCTTGTTTAATCTTCCTACAAAATGTGGCGTCATTCTCGCAAATAGATCGCGCTACAGAACACTGTGAGCACTGTCAGTTTAATTATGGCCACCCGGTATATTAAACAGTTCTGTAACTGATTGAATGACACACAAAGCACAGACCAAACCGCTGGACCTAAAGGGCTGAAATTTTGCATGGTGAATCTTTTAATAATGTGGGGGTGCAATAAGAAAGATTTTTGAAAAATTCTTCTTAGATTTTTTAATTAAATTTTTAAGCTGTTTTTGTAACTTTTTTTAAGTTTGCATTTAAAATAATAATTTGATGTTTATAAAATTTATATCACGAGAAAGATCATAAAAATTTCTTTGAAATGAAATCTTTTTCGAATATTTACCACCATTTTCTGATTTTTGGTGAATATTTAAACATTAATTTTTAGAATTTAATTTATTGAATGCTGATCACTTGGTTTCTTTTCTTTTTGTGATACTACTTTAAATTAATTTTGTGTCACGTGCATAACAACGAAATAAATTGACAAAAAATATTAAAATAAGGTAAAAGATAAAAATTAAACCACTAGACTAATTGAGATGGGAGTTTTTAAAGAATTTAATTCAAAATAGTATGTTTTTTGGATATTAAACATACAAATTAACTGCATACATTGACCGTTGTATTTATGTAATTAGCGAAGTACGGGTATTCAGCTAGTTTGTAAATATGAAAGAAATGCGAATGTGATGTGCAGATAAAGATATTAAAAAAATATACACAAATAATATATATATATATATATATATATATATATATATATATATATATATATATATATATATATATATATAATTATTATTATTATTATTATTACAGTAGAGTGTGTATGTTTTTTTTCAACTACCCAAAATTACAATTGATGTTAATGGGACTCTGAGAATTATAGGTGTATAAAATATGGCGTATGCTTTTCGTTTTTGCATGTAAACTTCTTGGTTCCATCAAAAGACTTGCTTCTTTTTTTTCTAAAACTTTTTTCAACGGTATTTTTGTTAATAATATCACTAGGTATTAACATCTATCATTACCTATACAAGATGACACCACGCCTTAATCCGCCTATCAGCTCGCGACTTTTAGAGGCATCCTTCCACAATGACTCAAAATGCTACTACAACATATTTCGTACAATCTTCATATAATAAAATCACCCAGAAGCAAATGAAACGAGGAAATAATTCCATAGGTGTATTGGATATATTTTCATAGTACTTGTATCTACAAAAAAGATTTCTAACACGGTGAAAAGACTCCGTAATCGATGAAGATTTTTTTTTATTTTGATACCGTGTGAAGCTGAAGGATAACTGCTATGAGTAGAAAAAATTTATCGAGAAGTAGTACTTACTGAGTGTACACGAAAATTCTATTTCCTTATCTTTTTCCTGCATGAGATGAGTTCTGAAATCACATTTTGATATATACCTAATGCTGCCATATGGACAAATCGTGAATCCACTTGTTAAGCTAAGAGAAAGAGAACACAGAAATGTAAGTAAACAACAGTTTCAAATTTACATTATAGAGCAAAGTAGAGTACATATTGGGCCGATGTATAGTTTTGTTCATAACCCATAAATTGATTATACAATTATTTTCTCATGAAAATAAAAGAAATTTCGAGTGTATATTATTAATGTAGAAATTTAAAAAATTTTAAGGACAAGCATATATATATATATGTCACGGCATTTCGCCGCGTACTATTTTATCTAAATATATATACGGATGGAGAGAATGTTTGTCCAGCCTCACGCCAGAAAGACACATAAACGTCACGGTAATTCACATCGGAAAGACTGGTGTTTCAGACAAAATGTTGCTTTTGTTTCCATTTCAGACACCAAAGGAATATATGATTGAAATGTTGCTCGCATCCTTACACCGAATCGTCAGACTACTTCTCGAGCATATGCATAGTGAACAAGGCACGACAGGCACGACACCGTCATACACTGACATGTATTCATGGCCTGAATTCACCGAGTCAACATCATCAGATGCGTGGGTCAAAATGATAATAATGCACATGATAATTAAAAGCAGAAAGGGCAAAGATAAAACAAAACGAAGGAACTTTTGCGATAACCAGATACTGTGTCAGTGATAGTGTGACATTCTAATACGAGATAAAATAGTAGATAACATGGTCAATAAGACAAATTTAGTTGGAAGGAGACGGAAGAGAAAATGGCAGTTCCTTGTCAGGCACGACCTTGTCAGGTCTCTCCAATGTGAGCATCTGGTAGAGAAATTATTGTATTTTTCTTGCAGCTTGTTTGAGTCACAAGTGTTTCATTCAAGCATCTTTCTGGTGCTGGACTGGCCTTAGACAGCTCTTGATTTACTTTGAAACATTAAAAATTTCATTTTCGAGGAGTGCTCTTTTCTTCCAGTTTTGGAATTAAGGCCCGGATCTCAGCTCAAATTGGGTTCAGATTCGAATCTTAGATAAGGCATGGACGTTCCTGTTCTGGGGAATGTTGTTTCCCCTAAATAGTGGTTTCATAATGAAGTAGCCAACAAATTCGCGATGTGAATGGGTCAATGTCCTTAGGTCAAATTGCCTACCGCTTTTTATAAAAATATATTTCCTGATTTGATTTCTAATGCAAACAATAAATATATACGTGCGTACTGAACGTGAAGACTAACGTGAAGAAAAACCAAAATATGAACCCTAAAGAAATAAAATTTAATGGCAACGCCTCTTTATCTACAAAAGTCGATAATAACATTAAACGAGCCATTAGTTCAGAAAATGGGATCTTTAAGATAAATACACCTTAAGGCTACTGTGTACTAACCCTATTGGATTCGCTTACCCCCAATGTTATGTGTCTACTATTGACAGCTACATAAATGCTGATAATCCAATAAAAATGGTATTTTTAGATAGAGTGGACTTTTCTGCACCTCGCAACAGGATTCATTTAATAAATTCGTCCACCAAAGGAATTTAGGAGCGTTTAAAACACACTATATCATATTTTTCCCCGAATAATTTAAATTTTAAAATATTATTTGCATTATTTTTCAAAAAGACGAAAAATGCCCCTAGTTGTAAAATTTCTTTCTCTATTACTTTGTACAATTAAAAAAAATCTTTAAATCCAAGTCTGCAATCCTTGCACAAATTTTCTCCATAGGTCAACACTGAGGTGAGAGAATCCAATAGGGTAAGTACACAGCAACCTTAACACAGTAAAACTCATCTAAAATGTGTTCATTGCTCTGAGAAACATTTTTTTACTTGACAAGCTTTAGGTATCGATTCTTGAGATCTTACGATATCAAGAGTCTGAGGTCGCAATTTCCTAAAGATTTTTGTAGAAATAATAGTAGTTTTTGTGTTACATTTTTCTGGAAGAAAGCTCTTGCGTTTCAGAAGCAAGGGAGTTTCAAAGAAAACAATAGCGGCATCTCTCTGAGCTGGAACGCTTGTTCTTATGGCCACCTTAAGATACACGTTCTAAGACTCTTCATTCGTTATAAAACTTTCCCGCCGCATTCATTTTGTGAGAAATATTGATATTTGCTTAGTCGGGAATTATTTTAAATCACGTTCTCTGTATTTTACCCCCAAGATCAAAATAAAATAAAATTAAAGTACCATTGTATATTAATAAAAAGGAAACTACAGACTGAGACAATTGCTGAAGAACATATACAGCAGTCTGTAATAAACATATAACAATAACAATGAAAAATAAAGAACGTTAATAACAGTTGCTCCTAGTTACCGTATTTTTCGGATGATAAGACGCACCTCAAATTTATGGGAGGATTTTCAGGAAAGAATATTTTGTATTTTGTTAGGTATATGAAGATATTTCAATTTCTTACTTAATAAAGATAAAAAATATATAGAGACAGAATATAATAAATAATGTATATAAAATATATATAATATAAATAATCTATATATATATATAAACAGTTCCATGATGGACTGAAAGACTGACTGACTGACAGATAACGTACAGACCAAACCGCTGGACTAAAGGGCTGAAATTTTGCATAGTGATTCTTCTTATAGTGTAGGGGTTCACCAAAAAAGATTATTCAAAACATTTTCTTAGATTTTTTAAAATTAAATTTTTAAGCTGTTTTGTAACTTTTTTAAAGTTTGCATTTAAAATAATAATCTGAAGTTTATAAAATTTATACCACAAGAAAGATCATAAAGATTCCTTCAAAATGAAATCTTTTTCGAATCTTTACCTCCATTTTCTGATTTTTTGGGGAATTTTTAAAGATTAAATTTTAGAATTTAATTTATTAAATGCGGATCATGTGGTCTCTTTTCTTTTTGTGATACTTTAAATTAATTTTGCGTCACATGCATAACAACGAAATAAATTGACAAAAAAGTATTAAAATACGGTAAAAGGTATTAAATTTAACCACTAGACTAATTGAGATGGAAGTTTTTAAACAATTTAATTCAAATTAGTATGTTTAATGGATATTAAACATACAAATTAATTGCATAATTGGTCGTTGTATTTAATTTGAATATTTTCTTCTACATAATTTTGTCTATAAAAATATCCGCTACGACTTTTTCATAGATATATATTTTTGGCATTAATTGCATACATTGACCTTTGTATTTAATTTGAATGTACTCCGTAGCGAAGCACGGGTATTCATCTAGTAAATATATATAATATATATAATATAACAGTCATTTTATTTCAATGTTACCATCAGACCATAAGACGCACCTAAATTTTAAGTCGACTTTTTTCTATGTAAAAAGGTGCATCTTATGGTCCGAAAAATACGGTATATATCCGAACATGTGATAATATTATAGAAATATTATGGAAAATACTCATATTTCCATTTCAGACAGGAAATCTTTTAAAACCAGGTGTGTTTGAAAACGATGTCATCATGTTAATAAAATAATTATTGGTATCAGACAACATTTCATCTCAACACTTATAACTAAATGTGATCTTTGAACTCACTTCGATATGAAGTTTCGAATGGAAATAGTCTCCACTTTCAGGGGCACCCCATCCTGTGAATAAAAGGGAGTTTAGTGATGTAAGGAAACGATTATACTATTAAAAGAATGGTAACTTAAATGAATCAAAAAGTTGATCCAATTTATACAGAAATAAGTGGTCCGAACTTAACCACTATAATGGAGGGTTTTCTTGTCCAGTGATTACGTCAATAGCCCATATTACGCACATTAGATATATGTATAATTAAATGAAGATAAAACTTAAAGTCTTACAGAAGATGCAAACAAAAATTTAAAAAGACGTGTAAACGGTGTTTCTTTATCATTAGCTCTAAGAAAAATGCAAACAGTCAAAAAGGCGTGTTTCTAAATTGATTAGTCTTTAAGGCAAACTAGGACGCAAAATATACCCGAAAAATATTTTTAAGAAACCAACCTAAAGAATAAGTTTGTGTGAAAAGAAAGGAACGGAATTTCAGAACAAAAGATAACAAATAATATATATTTATTATATTTAAATTAAAATTTTTGACATAAGCTAAATTTACGAAAAAAACCCACGAATTAACTAATAATAACATCACAAATTTGTGAAACGAGAGTTACTGCTTATCATGTAATCTCTAAAGTTTGATTTACACGCTTGAGTATATATATATTTATATACACATGTATGAAAAATTGTATATATATATATATATATACATACACACACCGGGTGTTTCAAAACTCGCGCACATCCACATGGTAATCCTTCTTGCTTAAAAACAAAAAGGGGTGGTTGTAGCAAGACGGCGCAACGTATCACACATCACGGGACAATATGGAAGTTTTAACTGAATTTTTTGATGATCGTGTCATTTCCAAAGGACTTTGGCCACTACGTTCACCGGACTTGTCAATTCCTGATTTTTTCCTTTGGGGATATCTGAAAAAAGTAACCTACAGCAATAATCCCTATACGCTTGAACTTAAGAGTAACATCCTTCATGCAATATCGGACATTACTTCTCACACACTTTGTAAAGTGTCGACTAATCTGGTAAAAAGAGTTCGATTGTGTGTCCAGGAAAACGGACATTATTTTGAATATTTACTGTGATTTGACCATGTCTGACACCTAACAATAAAGATAATCGTTCAACCTTTGTTTGTCCTTTATTCTATTTGTTAACATAATTCATCTGTCTTTAAAACTCAACCACAAAGGTTGATGTGCGCGAGTTTTGAAACACCCGGTATATATATATATATATATATATATATATATATATATATATATATATATATATATATATATATATATATATATATATATATACAGTGGACGCTCGTTAATTCGACCTCGGTTAATTCGAACTTTCGGTTAATTCGAACTAATCCAAAGGCCCCAAAAAACTTGTATTGGAGTTAATGTTAAAAATATCTCATTAATTCGAACTAAATTTTTATCACTTCGGTTAATTCGAACTAAAAATTTGACGAAAAAAATTCTTTTTCCTCGTTTAATGGAGAAAATACACACTGTATTTATTATTTTGTGTCAAAATTTCTTTTCTCTGTAAAGAGGCACATGCCTGCATTCCTAGACTATTACATGTCCGCTAAACGTTAGTAGTTATTGTCCTTCTTATTAGTGCTAAAAGGAAAAAGCAATTTTCCTTTATTTGGATCGATTTTCTTAGAATTTCAGAAAAACTAGCCTTTACTACAGATTCTAGGGAGCTGCGTCACTTATAACTGCAATGCAGACAAGTTAATGTGGTCTAATTTTTCTTCCTCATTGTGTGGTGTGAACGTGTAAAAATTCAGGATGTCTACACGTGGAAAGGACAAAACCCTAACTTTGGAGACAAAGGTAGAAATTTTAAAGAAAGTAGAGAATGGCGAATGTAAAACAAAATTAGCAGCTGACTATGAAATTTTAAAAAAATGCCTTGTCAACTAATTTGAAAAACAAGGAGTTAATTTTAGATTCATGGGAAAATTCAAAATTTGCTAGAGGAAGGAAACGCATGGGAAATGCGTCCCAAGAAGTTCTAGAAAAAGCTCTACTGCTATGGTTCCAGGATGTTAGATCTCGAAATTTTCCGATAAATGGACCCCTAGTGCTGACAAAGGCTGATTAATTGGCAAGTCGAATGGGTATTGAAGATTTTAAATGCAGTGATGGGTGGCTTTCTCGATTTAAGTCAAGGCACAATATTTCTTATCAAAATGTATGTGGCCAAATCTCTGATGTAAACGAAGACGTATGCACTAATTTCGGTAGGAAACTGCCAGGGCTTTTCTCTACTTACCTGCCGCAAGATATTTTTAATGCGGCCATAATGGACAAAGCCATAATGGGATCTATTAAAACTCTGAAAGCATTTATTCAGATGGCACCTTCTTCTGAAAATGAATTGAAATGTTTACTTCAAATCGAGAAGCTGGCTGAACAATGTAGGCATCATAAACAGAACCAAAGATCCATTTTACAGTTTTTCTCCAAAGTGTAATTCATATTTTTAATAAAAGTTTACTTTATACTGCATATCTTCTGCTTCATTTTATGATTCATGTAAGTCTGTATTGCTTCTTAATATGTTTAACTTTAGATAACATAGCATAATATATTTTCTGGGGTTATACATACTAGGAGAGTTTCTTCTTCAGTGATGCACATTTAAAGTTATATATTTTCTCTTAACATCGGATAATTCGAACTTTTTTCTGAGAACCTTTGATTTCGAATTAACGAGCGTCCACTGTATATATATATATATATATATATATATATATATATATATATATATATATATATATATATATATATATATATATATATATATATATTGTGATGTTTGAAATTCAGCCTACCAGTATGACGTTTATACACATTTATACCAGTGTGACGTAATTTTATATTTGCTTGGTTCCTGCATCTGCGATTGTTTGCGTGCATGATACTATATTTTGTGTTATTGATACTTTACAATAACTGAAGATGGCAACTTCTGTAGATACTTCAGTCAATATGATGGAATACGTTTTAAGTTGTAATTGCGCTTTTGCGTTGATATGTTGTGATGTTTGAACTTCATACAGAAAGAAGTGGAACTTCGCTGGGATCGCCGTGTAGGGCATTTCAGTCCGTTGTGATATATATATATTTTTAATGGAGGAACCAGTTGTGTACCAGAAACTTTGCTGGGATCGCCGAGTAGGGCAACTCAGTCCGTTGTGATATATTTTGTTTTTCTAATTCTCAATAAATGTTCATGTTGTTCAACACCTGGAAGTATTTAATACAAAAGAACCAACGCCCCATATATATATATATATATATATATATATATATATATATATATATATATATATATATATATATACAAGTGTTCATATACGTGTATTTAAATATATACACGTATACTCGTCTCTGTATAAACCTAGCTGAAAGCGCTTAGTCCTGCTTCATGTACCTTGCTAGAGGCTTACAGTTTTGGGATTGTTTTATTCTTGTGATACAGATTTTTATTCAATCACTTTTCTTACTTATCCTGAAAACAAACATGCCATTAAAATCATTCCAAAAAGATTTTCTGGGGATTATACTATGCCACGAAAGTGTTAATCATGGGAAATTACTTCTTTCAGAAACAATCCTTTATTTAGAGACGAAAACGTACTGAAAAAACCATATTGTTCTTAAATTTCCCCTATCTCCCTTTGTTGTTTTTATTTAGCTATAGATGTAACTTTATTCTAGAAATATACACTAAAGAGCCAAAACATTATGACCACCCCTACATTTTGCAATGAATTCGCCTGGATGACGTGGAAGGCGCGTGATCAGGTGGAAGTGGTATTTAACTGCTGATGGAGAGTCTGAAGAATCATTCTTTCACTTACTTCTGTGTGTGATGGGAAAGGCTGCGGTTATCTAAGCGATTTTGATAGAGGGCAGATTGTAATGGCTCGAAGGCTCGGAACAAGTATTTCCGAAACTGCACGACTCGTGGGTTGTTCGCGACCTACAGTTGTTAGTACTTATGCAAAGTGGATGAATGACGGTAAAACCAGCAGTAGACGACATGGTGTTGGACGTCCACACGCTATCAAAGAAAAAGGTCGTCGGAGACTGTCTCGCATGGTGAAGAAAAACCGGAGCCAGACAGTGGCTCAGCTGACAGCCCAATACAATGCAGGGACAAGTAGAATAGTATCGCAGCACACTGTTCAGCGGACACTGTTGGATATGGGGCTACGCAGCAAACGTCCCACTCGTGTGCCTTTGCTGACCAAGCGTCATCGCCAACTGCGCCTGCTCTGGGCCCGGGAATATCGGGACTGGTCCATGGATCAGTGGGAGAGAGTTGCCTGGTCAGATGAATCACGGTTTGTCATTCATCACGCCGATGGCCGTGTCAGGATACGCCGTCTTCCAGGCGAACTGTTGCTCCCTCAATGTACAGTAGGTCATACACAGGCCGGTGGTGGCGGTATTATGCTTTGGGGGACGTTCTCTTGGGCGTCTCTGGGACCCGTGGTTGTAGTAGAGCAGACCATGAATGCTACAGGGTATCTGAACATCATTGCGGACCAGTTGCACCCTTACATGGCCTCTGTTTTTCCAGTTGGAAATGGAATGTTCCAACAGGACAACGCCCCGTGTCACAAGGCTAAAATTGTGTTGGAGTGGTTCCAGGAACATGATGCTGAATTCCAGTTAATGTCCTGGCCGCCTAACTCACCGGATCTCAATCCGATAGAACACATTTGGGATGTCATGGGACGGCAGGTCAGAGTTCAAAGACCACCAATTCGCAATATCTAGGATTTGCGTGACCGTTGCTTAAACATCTGGTACAATCTGTCTCCGGCCATCTACCAAGGACTTCTGGCATCCATGCCAAGGCGGGTTGAAGCTGTGTTGCGCGCCAAAGGTGGGCCAACTCGTTATTGACAGGTGGTCATAATGTTTTGGCTCTTGAGTGTATATGACTTGCTAAGCTTTATTATATTTTTATCGTTATCTTAAATGACTTTTACAAAACTAGTATTTAATATCACTGAAATTCCCAAACAGTAGAAATTATCCTGAATATTAGTAAGGTGAAATATTACCATAAAATACATATAAAACTTGGCACTGCATATCTCCTCATTCCATAGTGGGGAATCTAATATAAAAAACAATAAAACTAATTTAAGAAAAAAACAGAAACTTTACATAAGGAGATGTAACAAAAACCTTACAAATCAGGGTACTTGGTAATGAATTCAGATTAAAGAAATGTAGACAACAGTTCGGTAGACATTCTCTTTAAGTAAAGATAGGACGAAACTAAAATAATTACCCATGACACGAGTCCTGATTGACCAAAAGTAATATTCCTTCGTATCGACACCGAAATTGATTGTGCCCATCATCTGCCCCCATTGCTCGCATCTGTTTTGCAGCTCCTGTAAACTAGAGTGTGGACTCAGTTAATACCTTTCATGCATATACATACATACACGAGTGAACACACGCACACATTGCCCTATCATTAATATTCAAACTATTGTTTTTTCAAGAATAATAACAGTAGGGTATATACATATATATATATGTGTGTGTGTGTGTGTGTGTGTGTGTACGTGTACATATTGAAGCTAGAAACCTCGACAAGAAACTTCGAATTATTTTATATTAATCTCTAACTCTTCATTTTTGTATTGTAACTGTCATTCTTTTCATGTATAATTATTTTTTTTCTCCACCTTGCCATTTATATATATATACACTACCCTACAATAATAGACCAGGCGTCAGTGGATTTGTACAAAATCCGACACACCGACACACACCGACACACACACATATCATATTCATATATATATATATATATATATATATATATATATATATATATATATATATATATGTCACGACCCTATCGCCGTGCACCCGTCTAAACACACTAATTACTCTAAATGCAGTCATCAAACAGTAGGCCGGTGGAAGAACTAATACTTAATTAACTTTTAAACACCTCTTTATTAATTAACATTAATCAAATACCCAATTAATCCAGCTAAATCGCCATTTTCAATCATCTCACAGAGCTCCCGACAGACGCACGTCTTGATGCTATCAAAGATTTCCCCGAACTGCGTAATTTCTTTCTCTTCGTTATATAAGCCACATAGGCGTAGATCCTCTTCTAGAGCCCCCCCTCCCTCTGCTCGAACATTCGATGGTTATGTAAGATACGCGCGTGTGGGAGCGAATGACCCTGAACTCTTTCGCTGCGAAAGACAGTCTACTTCCTGAATTGGAGACCACACTAGGACTTTAATAGAATTTTACTCTTTAACGCTCATTAATATAATTAACTATAGCTTATGCTTTAATCATCACAATTTCCCCCCTCTTCCCCCTGAAGGCGCGCACACAAGGAGTAGCTAATTCCAGCAGCACGTCCTCAGAAGAGAAAAACAAATCAGCCAACTGGAAAACATGCTGAGTAGGGACGTCTCCCCACACAACAACCCAGAGAAACCCAACAACATTATTCCTAAATTTTCTCTAGCCAAAATTTTAACCCTAACCTAAAATTAATTCGTACATGCGATTAGCTGGACCAAAATGAGGTGTGGTTACAGGTTACATAAGTCTCCATTTGAGACAGAACTTCACATAAAAGAACACTAAACATTACTTTTTATGTGTGCACAAAACCAAAAAGAAGTACTAAATCACTAGAATATAACAGTTCTGAATATCACAATAACACTAAAAGCTAAAAATGAAAATGTTAAAAATCACTCAATAGAATTAAGAATACACAATAAGATTATTAAAATATCAGAAAAACAGTAAGTTCTATCTTAAAAAGTATGGAATCAAAATTATTTCTTCAAATTTCTTTACAATCTTCCCAACAACTTCCTTTCTTTCTCTTCATATACTTTTCATAATCAATCAATAATCAACTAAAAACTCTAACCAATATGTGAATTGAAGGAAACATGCAAAATTGCTCATGCTTGTTCAAAACTTAAATCCTTCACTTAAATCGTAAAATATGTTATAGACTCACATTTTAAACAATATTGCTTATACAATCCTACTATTACAAAATTAAAACATATCAAAATCCCTCACTCTATATCTATAAAAACAATACTACTATGATTTCCATACCTTATTTTTAAAAAATCACATTTATCAATATAAATTTCATCAATACATAAAAACACTCAAAATATTTTTTATTAAAACGTAAATCAAAATAAAACACTTCAAAAATCACATAATAAAAAAAAGAATGAACCATCACCAGCTCTGAAGAATCTGCAGAATTTTTCTTTTTCTTCTACAAATGCTTAAAATCTGATAGTCTACTTTGTCCCCCCCCCCTCAAGACAACAAAAAGCTGGATTACATAATTTAGTTTCGTAGAATAACAATAACAAAAAATTTTCCAGTGTCAAGTATTAATTAATCGAAAACATGAAATAAGTCTATCAACTCTCAATATTCCAATCAAAATCCTACACATAAACAGCAAAATCTAATTCAGTAGTCCAAAGCTCCACTGAAATTATAATGTCAATGCAAGCCAATTGGGAAGTGCCGTCAGAAAAAGTTAAGTGCCCAAATTCATAGTTGTACCAAAGTGTTTCCTGCTCTTCAGTGAAACCTGGGTGGGGATCATCAGTATAAAGTATGGGTATATTGCTCCCGAAATTTAACTGAATTTAGTTTAGACTCTGACGCCACCTCCAAATAACATTCTATTTTATACATCAAAACAAGCTAGCTATTAAGAACTTCAAAAATCATAGACCCATCTCAGTTACAATAATTAAATCATAATTTTTTGGCTTATCTTTAGAAACTTTAATTTACTTTAATCATCATTATTTTAAAATCAACATGCAAATTAATTAAAAAATAAAATAAAATTACATTTCTCTTAAACTTCTTTTGGTGATCCGGATAATGTTTGATAACAGTAGTATACACTTGTGATGTCTCATATTCTTCAATGTTTTAAAACACGCACGTCACAGAATTCCGCAATGGTTTAATGCCGAATGTTGCCTGTCGAATTCACAAATAAATCACCACTATCTCGAAGACACAATAATTCACGCTGGTTGCACCGGATAATGAAATCATTTTTTTTTCCTATCGGTCATCCCGATGACTATATGCTGCATTAATTACGTTTTGTCTCGCTGAAATCTCAGGGAAAATATTATACACATATATGAAGATCGACATTTCACGGCACTGTATTGAAAAATCTTGTTGTTGAACCAGGAGCAGACACATCCCGAACAAAAGGATGCACACGATGCTGAAAACGAATGGTAGAAAATAGTTGACACACTGCAGCATACAGAATCAACCACCTCACAAGTGGCGGATAATTTCTTTTGAAGATGGTGGAGAGTATCCATCGTGAAAGCACTCATAAATGTGAAGACGGCGTCGGCACCTGCTCGTTGGCATTGAGAGACGAACGACAAGCATTGCAGCTCAAACCAAAATATTCAAACAGATATTTACTTTCCGATTGACATGGCGCTGTCACGGAGATGAGAGATGACGAAAAATGGGAAACATTAAATTTAAATTTTATTCCTATACCTAATTTTAAAAAGCAAGGGGTTTCGAGAACGCGATTCGATATCCTGCTCGGCTCTTGTCACGACCCTATCGCCGTGCACCCATCTAAACACACTAATTACTCTAAATGCAGTCATCAAACAGTAGGCCGGTGGAAGAACTAATACTTATTTAACTTTTAAACACCTCTTTATTAATTAACATTAATCAAATACCCAATTAATCCAGCTAAATCGCCATTTTCAATCATCTCACAGAGCTCCCGACAGACGCAGTCTTGATGCTATCAAAGATTTCCCCGAACTGCGTAATTTCTTTCTCTTCGTTATATAAGCCACATAGGCGTAGATCCTCTTCTAGAGCCCCCCCCCCCCTCTGCTCGAACATTCGATGGTTATGTAAGATACGCGCGTGTGCGAGCGAATGACCCTGAACTCTTTCGCTGCGAAAGACAGTCTACTTCCTGAATTGGAGACCACACTAGGACTTTAATAGAATTTTACTCTTTAACGGTCATTAATATAATTAACTATAGCTTATGCTTTAATCATCACAAGTATTTGAGGTCAAGTATTTGAAGGTCTTGATTTGATTACTAAGTTATTAGCTCCCAAGAAAAGTAAAGTTACAACAGCTCCTATGATTGAAGTTATTGATGGATTAGACACATCTCAGGAGGATGAAGAACTTGATTGGAGTCTTGAACAAACCCCTTGTGTGCGCGCCTTCAGGGGGGAAAGTTGTAAAGGATTTAGTGGGAAAAGAATGATTATTCTAAATTTAAAGGGGGCTTGGGAATTAAATTATATTCGTGGCGTAATTCGCCTCTAATTGTTCGTATTTCAAGACGGGAATTGGGAAAGGGAAATTCCCTTTTAATTATATAATCTTCGCGCGCCTCTGAGTTCTGCGGTCGAGGAGGAGCATTTACATTTTAGCCTTGAAAGATGTCTGGTTCGGGCTCTGCGCATGTCCAAGGAGAGTTGGCTCGCGGAGATGCCCGCGAATTTGGTTAGAGCGCGGAATAGAAGTCGATGCTATCAGATGTGTTTCGCCGCGGCTCTAAAAAAGAAATGGCGAATAATGAAATGCGTAGATCTGGAGAGGTGGTATTATGACATTGAACTGAATAAACTCTACTTAATTTAGACGATGCTGAGTACTTTTTGAGTGTATGCCTTCCCTCGATGCCATGGACTATAAAACAAGAAGACTGCAAACGACACATTAGCAGGCAAAAGCCAACGCCTGTCATATATATATATATATATATATATATATATATATATATATATATATATATACTAGCGGCCCGTCCCGACTTTGTCCGGGTTGAACAATTATCTATATTAAGTAGATATTAGGTAAGTATAATTTATTTTAAAACTTCATGGTATACCACTTTTTTGTTTCGTTTTTCTGAGTTTTTAAAATAAATTGATTCTCCGCATTTCCTGACCTAGGGAGACCAACATATAATTGTCCACGTGTAAAGCAATCTTCTCGTATGTCAAGTCCAATATATTTGTATGTTTGACCTTGGGATTTGTTGATGGTGAGGGCAAAAGAAATTTTTATTGGAAACTGTAACGTCAGGCACTGAATTGTGTCCAGGGCCACCCTCATGTCGATTTTGATATGATTCGGCCTAATAGCCTATCCGCTGCAGAGTCCACACACAAAATAACACGAAAAAAGCACCAAAAATGGCAAAAAAAATTTAATAACTTTTTTTAAATTAAAATTAAAAAATCCGGCTACGTTAGGCACTGAATCGTGTTCGGGGTGATCCGCGTGCCGATTTTAGTACGATTCGGCCTCATAGTCTCGCTATCAGAGAAGATAGCCGCGGAAGCTGTCGAAATTAGCAACTTTTAAAGGGCAAAATCATTTAAACATTAATTAAAAAAACTCCGGGGCCCAATTTTCAAAAAATAATATTCCTATGTTTTAATCTGAACTATCAACTATATCTAAACAAAATTTCAGCTCAATTGAATCAATACTTTTTCACTTATAAAGGAACAAACTTAGGCCTATTCGAAATAATAAATTTCACAGTTTCAATCAAACACACTGATTTTTGAACAAAGTTCAATAATTCAAGTTCGATTTACGCAAATTGTGCATAAAATTGTGCATAAATTCAAAAACATAAAGTTAAATAAAGTTCTGTAATATTATACCAATAAATTTCCAGTTGATACCCTATAAATTGTAAATATTTTTTTACCTTAAATGTCCAATAAAAAGGCGTATTTCCTAATGTAATTTTCTTCAATAAACCCTTAAACGTTGCCAGTTTCAAAAATCCTTTTTGTATTTATCAATATCTCCTCCACTTGAATCTTTAAAATATTAAATGTTTTACTGATAATAAATGAAAATTTCTTTTTATGTCTTGCTATGGTTATTTTACTATAGTTGACAACGAAATTTCAAATGTTAAATGTTTTACTGATAATAAATGAAAATATCGTTTGATGTGTTGCTATGGTTACTTTACTATGGTTGGCAAAGGAAAAATTGTAAAGGGGAAGCATCAGCTCAACATTTAGGCCCCTAACTTTCTTTTTACTGATCAGATATACTACATAATATATAGCCTATGTCCATCTGGAATAATGTACCTTTCAATTAGTGAAATAATTTTTCAAATAGGTGCAGTGGTTCCGGAGATTACCCTCCACATACAAAATCCGCCCTCTCTCTTTATATATTAGTATATATATATATATATATATATATATATATATATATATATATATATATATATATATATATATATATATATATACATATATATACAGTAGAGCCCCGATTATCCGCGGTGCGGATTATCCGCGAGAGCGAGTGCGCGAAAAAAAAATTTTAATTACGAACCTCAAAAAAGCCAATTTTAATTTTTAATCCAAGCCAACTTACAAGGGAAATACAATATACCCTGTACGGAGATCTACGATGTTTAAGAAAATAAGCACAGTGGACTGTAAATAATATAACATAAATTTTATAGCGAGGCATTGTTTGCCATAGTAAACTCCGCTTGTTGCAGGAGCTCCGTGCTGGACAGATACAAAGTTCGCTCTGATGCATTCTTGCCACTAGAGAGCGTACATTGACAAATGGGTGGAGACGTTACGACATACATTACGTATGAGACCCTGCAGTGCGAACGTCGAAAATTTTTCTGTACATTCTCTGATCACTGACCTTGATGACCCGAGAGGGCGAGTCCACTCTGTGAAGTTCATTAGCCTTCCCCTCCCCCACTACGTATTTTCTCGACCTGCCAGTGGTCTCAGTCGTCAGTAAGCGTGCTTATTGATCAGTCGTGTTTTGTGTTTCTTTATAAGTTTCTTTGTAAGTTTCTTTATAAGCTTAGTGTTTAGTTAGTTCTTGAAATTGTGTAATACATAATGGCTGAAAAACGAAAGAAGGTTGTGTTAACGATTGCACAAAAACTTGAAATTATTTCTAAAATAGAAAGTGGCGCTTCAAGGAAGCAGATGTGTTTGGATTACGGGATTGGGGAAACAACCGTGCGAGACGTTTTAAAACAAAAAGACAAACTTTTGACTTTTGCATCAGTGTCTGAAAGTGCTTCTGGGATGAAAAAACGAAAAACAATGAAGAAATCCACCTATAATGAACTTGACTCGGCATTAACGGAGTGGTTAGCTCAGGTGCGAAGTGAGGGCACACCCGTGTCTGGTCCTACAATTGCCGCTAAAGCGAAAATCTTTTTTGATTTGTTAGGCCATGAAGGGAATTTTGATGCTTCGTCCGGTTGGTTACATCGTTTTAAGAAACGCCATGGAATTAGAGAGATTGGTTTACACGGAGAGAAGCTGAGTGGAGATCAACAAGCAGCTGAGGATTTTCAACGTGATTTTGAAGATTTTGTGTTGTCTGAGGATCTGTCTTATGAACAAATTTATAACGCTGATGAATCGCGGCTTTTTTGGAAGTGTCTTCCCACTCGTACTTTAGCATTTGAAAGTGAACATCAAACAGCAGGTCACAAAAGTAGCAAGGAAAGAATTACAATCTTGCCATGCAGCAACGCTGCGGGTAGTCACAAACTTAGGCTTCTTGTAATCGGTAAATCTAAGAAACCGAGGTCTTTTAAGGGGCCAAAAGTAGAAAATTTACCAGTTGATTATTTCAACCAAAAAAAAGGTTGGATGAACCAGCAGATATTTCAAGAATGGTTTGAAAAGATTTTTGTACCTCAAGTACGTAAACATCTTGACTCAAAAAATTTGCCAAAGAAGGCTGTTTTGTTAATTGACAACGCGCCTTCACATCTAGCTGCAAGTGTGCTTAAATCTTCTGACGGACAAATATTCGCAAAGTTTTTGCCCCCAAATGTTACTGCGCTGATACAACCTATGGACCAGGGAGTCATTGCAACCATGAAGAGAACATACAGGACAAAGTTGTTACTGTCAAAGATCGAGGAAGGCTGCGATCTCAAAGAATTTTGGCGGAATTATACAATTTTGGATAGCATTTACGATATTGCGTCTGCATGGAATTACATCAAACCCTCAACCCTTGTTAAATCATGGAGAAAACTCTTTCCAAGTATCGAAACAAATGTCAACCAAAACATTTGTGAAGAAGAGAATGAAGTCATGCCTACCGCTACACTTGTTGACCTAGTGACATCCGTTCCGGGAGGTGAGAATGTCGACGAAGAGAACATTGAAGAGTGGCTGGAATGCGACGCAAGTGAGTCAGGGTTTGAACGACTGACTGATATAGAGATAACGAACAAAGCAATGGGAGTGAACGAGAATGAAGTACAAAATGAAAGTGAAGACGAGGCGCTTACGCGGATGACACACGAAACTGCTTTGCAGCACGTAG
Source organism: Dolomedes plantarius (assembly GCA_907164885.2). Taxonomy (NCBI): domain Eukaryota; kingdom Metazoa; phylum Arthropoda; class Arachnida; order Araneae; family Dolomedidae; genus Dolomedes; species Dolomedes plantarius. The sequence goes on along the minus strand of OU015496.1, from coordinate 156,016,051 downwards.
ACGGCTTGCTTCAATATTTAGAGGAACAAGACGACGATGCACATCTGGCAGAAAAAATCATGTTAAGGAAAGTACAATTTAGAATAAAGAAAAGGTGTTTTCAAAGCAAGAAGCAAAAACGAGTGACTGATTTTTTTAAAAAGGTGTAACTGAACACTTTTTGTACATACAGTATGTATGTCTTGTTTTTTGTTTACCGTTCTTTATATTAGTGATTTAGACATAGAGCAAATGTGTCTGCTGTACTGTACATATGTAAGTATTTTAAAAGTTTTATTATGTTTTTGTACAATAACACATAGTTTTTATGTTGAAATATTTTTTTTTCGTGTTTGCACCTCATTTTTAGAGATTTTCGGGTTATCCGCGATTTTTGTTATCCGCGGTGCTCTTGACACCCAATTCCGCGGATAATCGGGGCTCTACTGTATATATATATATATATATATATATATACATATATATATATATACATATATATATATATATATATATATATATACCGGGTGTCCCAAAAATGACCGACGATTTGAAAAATCAATTAAAGAAAAACGGAAGGCGATAGAAATGTCTTTTCCACTGCAGGGATGATTAAAAAAAAGCCTGTACGAGGAAACAATATGATTGAAAAAGAAACAGTAGTTACTAGGCTCCCTTCGTAATACCATAGCAAGTCTTTTTCTCCAATAACGCGATTTTCTTTAGTAAAGGCGTTCGCTAATTCGCTTTCACTGTACGACAGATCCTGTTCCTGTGGGGCAGACATGGCGAGCCATCTGAAAAAGAATGTTTCTAAGCGTTATTAAAAAGCTAAACTAACAAAACAACAAATAAAAATAAGGAAAAATCCTATTATAGGACTAATAATTATTATATACAATGAAAGTAATTATATACGTGTATAGAACAAAATAATTGGAACACATGTGAAAGTATACAAATTTTTTTCTTGTAGAGGGTTGGGCCACCCCTGGCCTTAATTACAGTTGACATTGGACGTGGGATTCACAAATAAAGTTCATGCGCAAAGTTAAAGGGAATTCGCACCCATTCCTCATGCAGAGCAGTCTCGAGCTCAGGTAGTGTTCGCGGAAGAGGAAACTGAGCACGGACTTTGTTCTCTAAAAAACCCCACAAAGGGCCAATGATGTTGAGATCAGGGGACTGAGAACACCACATGAAATGTTTCACTTCATCATCATTCTCATCTAACCATGCTTGAACACAGCGAGCCGTGTGATCAGGGGCGTTGTCATCTTAGAACACAGGACGTTCTCCAGGAAACAGTCTGAAGCATAAGGTGGACATGCTCTGCTAGAATACTGCGATCATCCCCCTCAGGACTACGAGTGGCCTCAAGCCACGCGAAGATATCGCACCCTACATCATTAAAGAGCCCCCTCCATGCTTTACAGTAGAAACCAGACAGTCAACATGAAATGCTTCTGTCGGTGTTGGCCAGACAAACACAAGTCCGGTGGTCTGAAATATTGTAAATGAGGATTCTTCACACCAGATGACCTGTTCCCATTGTTTTTGTGTCCAGTTTTGATGTTCTAAGCACTACTGTAGTCGCTTCATAGCATTCCGCGGTGGAACTAACGGCTTTGGAATAGCCATTCTGCCGTGAATGGTCCATAGGACCGTAGGAAAATGTGGTTTAACTGAGTTCCCTAGGCCTTGCCCTCTAACACAGATATTTCGGATTGTGCTAACGGGGAACCAGTATGCAGCTAAGAAATAAATGGAGTAAGCTGATTGGTCGGCTCCAGGATCCTCCACTTTTGCTTCACCAGAGTGAGCAGCTTTCGGTGTGGTCTGAACTTGGGTAAGAGACAGTCTTTGGCTGACTGTGTAAGCTGGAATCCAATTGGCAAAGGAGGGAAAAGGGGAAGAAAGTGGTTGGTCAGTAAAGAAACAATAGATTCAGGGTTCAGGATCCGTAAGTTCAATCACTATAACTTGGATCTTCGCCACAAATGGATCCGTTCCGCAATTACGAGAGTATTAAGACTAGTGCTATACTGGAAGGAATAAAATGCGAGAAGGAAGTTTTAGGATAGAACACACATATTTTTATTTACATTTTTTGTATTTTTGATTCGTGCAGCTTCCGTTGAAAAGTTTGGTGGATATGAAGTTCTGGAGATGGGTGTTCATCTCGGAGGTTATCTGCGGCAGTGTAATCTTGCGTTTTCTGGCAACTAACCTCTTCAACACTCGTCTATCCCGGTCGGTCAACTTCGACTTTCGCCCACTGTCCTGCTTCGCAGAGAACACCTTTCCTAGGATTGTGTAGAATGTCATAACCCTTGACAAAGTTATCCTTGAAACACCCACAAGGTTGACTGTTCTCAACACGGACGCTCCAGAGAGGCGAGCTCCAATGATCATGACTCTTCGCAAGTCGGGCAGGTCGGACGTAATGGCGCTTTGCTGGGAACAGAATTTTTTCATACAACTGTCACACTGGCAAATGCTCGACTGATACCTCCCCTTTCGCCGCCACTAGATGGAAGACTGTTGCGACGAATGGCAGGGTTGTATTGGACGGTCAAAATACGACACATTTCAAAATGGATGTTCATATTATTTTGTCCTGTACCTGTATGCAGGGTGATCATAATTAAAGTTGAACTTTCAAAAAGTTGTAAGAAATGAACCACTGGTCAGAATCACCTGAAATTTGACCTTAATATACACGAAGAAGGAGGGAAAGGGTAAGGTATAAGAAAAAATTAGTTCAAAATTTTAGCAATAGATGGCGCTTTATTCGTCATAACGTAAATGGGTTCGGCTACCACTGACATTTGAATTCCCCCAACGGCTATTATTTGATTTGCACGTTAAACCAACTGCAATGTTCATGACTGTATCGGATTTTTACTGAAAAAAATGACTTCTAAGTCATTCCAGCAGTTATGGCACTCTTAGTGGAAAGCCCATCCACCACGACAAGTTGCTCGGACGAACAGATAAGGAGGCACCTGACAAAAACAAAACCCTCCAAGTGAAGCCCCCCCCCCCCGGTGAGAGGTGAAAGCCACCCCCGTGGAAGCGGAAATTGACCAGGAACGGTGGCTGCCACCGTGTAAAAAACGCGGGAAATTTCTCCCGCCGAACGGAAAGATAAGTAGGGGTGCCTGAAAATGCCCCTGAGTTTTGTGTTGAACCTTACAACAGTCCCCCAGAGAGAGCAGTGACGATAGTGTGCTGTGCAGAAACCCGCAGTTCTGCGGTGACAAAGTGACAAAGTGAAGACCAGAAGGGCCCGCAGCCGGGATCCACATCAGCGAAGGTTTGGGGAAAAAGCCATCCCAGCTGCTAGTCCGCGCAACCGTACCTCTGTTAAAGTCTTCGTGGCTATTTAGAGCAGAGATCCCTCGATTAGGGGCTGTGAGAGTGCCCGAGTGCCTCGGCCGACGTTTCTGTGAAAATATTGGGACGGGACGGTCCCAGATTGCTAACCGGTGAGATCCGAACTCTAGGGACTGTTTTTTTTTAGAATATCTCTGCTTGTATATATATATATATATATATATATATAAATGCGGATGTTTCTGGCTGTTCAGGATCAGGTTAAAAACAGGAGGTCTTGGTCTATTTTGCCTTTGTGTAGCAGATGGTGCTTCCAACCTCTATTGGAGTGAATGCCAACAACATCTTGCTAGAACTATTAAGCCAAATAATTACCCATACTCTGTACAAGGAATGGTAAACTTACATAAAAGAGAATTTAGTGTGAGTCAATTCGTTACTTGCTCCTGTGGAACCTTGCCTCCTGAAAAGAAAATACGTTTTGTTACTCATACGCTTCTAGTAAATCGATTATTAAATGATTACAGCAAGTACATTTAAATAATCAAAGTAAAAGATTTATTAAAGAGTCTAATTAATTTTAGGAGCTAATTGTTGGAGCCCTTAGGGAACCTAGAATTCATTCATAAGTCAAAATTAATTTATAAAAGAAGATTTTTATTTGCTTTGCTAAAAACAGAACTTTTAGAATCAAATAACATAAACTGCCTTGTCTTTTCTTAAAAGACTTGTTCTTCTGGAAAGTAAAATATTTCATGGAGTTATTTCACGCTCTTTGGAGCGGGAAATTTAAAATTGTATGCCTTTCCTCTTTTTTTTTTTTTGTACATCTTCACAGATTCAAATAAATAAATAAATATATATATATATATATATATATACACTACGTATTCCGAATGTATATACTATAGATCTTTCTATTAGAAATTGATATAACGTTGAAATATGATGTTATTATGAGTTGATGAACGGGTTATAAAATCCATTAAATGAGAAAATATTGTAGTAAAGGTATAATAATTGTTAAGAAAGTACTAGTGATAATTGTAGTGTAAGAAGTAAAATAAAAAGGGTTATAATGATATTGACTGAAACTGTAAATGAAGAGATTAGTTGTGATATCATAATGTATTAATAAATGTATCCGTTATTATATCAATCGGATAATCTGTCATTCTTCAAAAAACACAACGCAATACTTAAATCTACATATGTAAATCATATCATTGGGTATTATAATTAATAGCCCCAGTAATACCATTACATTGCCTCCCCCCCACACACACACACGAGGGTCGCCCCATTTTGCTTGCATTTTGTCATCTGAAGAACCATCTAGTCTGGTCCAATTTTATGCCATCTCCGATACGCTATTGTTAAATCTGCTATACAGTTCGAACATGCGTAGACTATGAGCCTCCTAAGGAACCATTTAGTCGGATCCAAGAGTATGTGTTCGCCTATGTGCCGTTGCTGGTTGACACTTTAGAGCAATGTAGAATCTGATCCATATAGAGAACTGTATAGTTTCCATTACTTTTACTAGTTTTCTGATACACCGCTGTTAAATCTAATAGACACTTTAGAGGTGAGTAGAACCTAGGCCATCTGAAGGGCTATTTAGTCCGCAACAAATCTACATGTCAGCCTATACATCGTTGTTAAATCTAAGCTGTGTCAGTGCCCCCTCCTACACGATATTGAATACATTATTCTAATACCGAAGCTTAAGAATGAAGCGTTCATGAACAAAAGAATAAAATTTTTCAAGGGAAAGAGTTTACCGTAAGAGCCCGTTGAAAGAAATCCTCCACCTCCTGAAAGGGCTCAAGCATTTGATCTGTAGTCCAGAGGAGGAGAACATGCCTCCATTGGAGACGTAAGGTTTTCTGCTATCAGTGGACGGGAGTCTATAAATAGTGCCGTCTGGCAGCTTCAGCATCACCCAAACCGAAGCCACGTCTTCGCCAATCCTGTTGATACAAACGTCAATCACGCTATGGTCTGAACTGATTCCCACAAAATGGATGCCATCACAGTGCTGAAAAAAAAATATTATGTTGCGGGAACAAAAGATTCTCAATTGAATCAATCAATTTAATTGTAATTATCAATAAAAGAAATGCCGGACGTGCTGTCGTGTAGTTTCGTACAACAGAATTACGTAAATACGATCGCGTCAGAAATCCAGAGAATCACCATCGAAATGTTTCGTGGTTTGATTCATGGGGACCACTGACTTACCATCGCCGAGTTTTTGCAGGGGTTCTCCAACTCGTACTCCCCTGCTGAGGGCACTAGTCCGATATCCTCCGCTGACAGGTCAGTTCGCTTCAGATCCGGCCACGACTTTATCTTTTTTTCTTGTCTCTCCAGGTAACCCTGGACTGCCAGCCTGTTAAGGATGTACAGCTTACAAAATTTCAGGTCTAGAGGGGGAGGAAAATGCATTTTTAACCACTGATACATTGCGCAGGTATATCACACACATTACATATATATATATATATATATATATATATATATATATATATATAACATTAAAAACCCCATACCATTTTAAAATCTAACATTATTCTAAATTCCCTTGGGCGTACGAGCTAAATTTCGCTTTTGATTCTAAGTTCTAATAACCTCAAGAGAAAATATTAAATGGCTTCCTTTTTCAAACCTGCGCGGCGTCCCCCAACATTTTATATAGGCTCTGAGCAGATTACATAAAACCACATGTGACTTATCGACAACAGCAAATCCCTAATCGCTATCATGATCACATGACAAAGTTTATATAAGCCACCTGAACAACAAACCTGTGCGCTTTTTTCATTTGTAAGTTGCCCCGAGAAGTTGTATTGTGTATCTTAAAAATAAAAGATGTAGTTAAATTAACGTTGTGGTGTTCTATGTGTCCGAGGGTGAGATGAAAAGCGGGAAAGAAAATTAAACATATGTGATGCACGGCCGGGCGACATGATGAACCATTACTCCAAATTATACCACTCAGCCCTTCCTTCGTCGGCCCGCGCCCGTGCTATTACAGAAGTCGGCTGGATTACCTCCCCTCGGATACAGGCAGTAATGTTTAGGCCGCCGTGTCGATCCCAACAGAAACTAAAATTCCTCGACTTTCAAATGTGCTGCGAAAAAAATATTGTGCTGAGTGTGTCGCGGGAAAATCCCGTGGATTCCCACGAAGTGAACTTTCATTGAGTCTGAAAAAGAAATTTTTATGTCAAAGAGAGTGTCAGTTTTGGATTACATTAAGCCAAGATGATGTCGTTGACTTCGGAGTGTGGATTACCTGCTATTAATGATTTTCAACGACGAGTTGTCGACCACCAGTGTTATTTTGTTTACTGCAATATGAATATTTTTCAGTCGTCGAATCATGTGTGAACTTCCGGAGTTTCGTGGCAGAGATTTCGTGAAAAAATGTTTTCAGATTAAGTGAAACGTCGATTTTCACTAATCGTTGACCTGGGGATAAAAATATCCCGAGAAATTCTGCGAAAACATATGCTGTGTGCAGTGTAATAATCTGTTGGATACAACGTGCGAAGTTTTGAATTTAATTGACTGGAAATTCACTTTTATGAGAGACTGTCATCTAGTGTCATCTCCAATTGGGATACTGAGTTCTAGGACTATTTCGAAATAAAAACTGTCACCTTGGGACTAGCTAAGCTAAGAACTTCACCAAGATAAATTCAGAACCGAGCTGCAAATGTTAAAATTATGAAGATATGTAATGGTGAAAATTTATAAGGATAATGGTAAAGAGTGTGAATAACCACTTCAATTGGTAAGCTAAAATTTACGAATTATTGTTAAGGGTGAAAAATTTTAATATTAATAGATACTGATAAAAATTTATTATAAATGTGTTTCGGTGAAAGTATTTTCAAATTATTGATTTAATTAAGTACCTATGATAAAAAATAAATCGATAAAAAGTAAGACGAAAGTAAAAATCATTGGTTTAAAACGTGTATTTTGTTTTTGATTTTAAAATGTTTCATTTTGATTTGCATTTTGATAGAATTTTAAGAGTATATTTTTTCATATTATAAGATATTTGAATTTAAAGAAATTTTTGAGACTTATATGTGATAAATTTATTATGAGTGTGTGTTTTTAGTGTAATTTTATAATATTTCCATGTTCTTTTTCTGATAATGAATATTTTAGTGTTTTAAGATAATTAATGATCCTTGGTTACGTTAAACTGAAATATTAAATGAGTAAAGTAATGTTATGAGTATCTAATTTTGCACGCAGTTCTGAATTGTCGAGGAGAAAAAGAAAAATAACAATTCATTTCCGTTTTCGAGCGCCGTTGTATTACATTTCGAAGGTCGCCTCCGCAATAAATTTGAATGCTCAGCATTAGTTTTGTAAACACGATCATGAAAAGAGCCAAACTTGTTTTGATTCATTTAACCTATAGATTTTACGGTTTTCATATAAACGGAACGTCTTTATAACATGACTTAGGGTGCCAAAAACCACAATTGGATAATTGAAAAACCATTGTATGTTATATTTGGTTCATCCGCCCCAGAAAATTCTCGAAATAGAAATAATGAAGAAAAATAAATAAATAGAAAAGAGAATATTATAATAAGGGATATGTTTTAAGATATTAAATACAGATGATGAATATTTAGGAACTATACAGCGAGGATTCATATCAAAATGTGATATAAGAAAAGAAAAATTAATTTTGGTTTATCGATTTCATGATTAACTTAATAAAACTGAGATGGGTATTGGTAAAAGAATTTTGATTATTTGTGTCAATTGATAGAATAATAGTTTCGAAATTGAAATTTGGACGTTAACATTAAATTATGGCAATTGGTACAGAATATTGAGATATTATTATTAGTATTAGAAATATTTTATTAGTGTGTGTTTAATACTTTCATATGTTGTGTATTTTGAATTCTATTCAATATAAAATTGATAAACAAACTTTCACACTAAACGAGATTCTGAAATTGTCCATGCTTGCAGATTAAGATATTATAATGCACCAGAGAACTTAAAACTACACCACGAATAATGACAAACATTAGATCCATTTTTTTTTCTTTTCTATGTGATGCTTAACATCATTATATTTTTTTAATTGATATAATTAATTATGTGTTGTCCTACTAAAGATATATATATATAAAAAAAAAAACTGTCCAACTTAAACTTTCTTCTTAAGAATACTATTATATGTGAATTTTTTTTTGGATCTCAATTTAAACACCGACTATGACAACTCTACTTCTTTAACCTTTCAGTAAATTTTCTATTTCTTGAATACACTTTCCTATCACCACCTCTACAAGCGCGTTGGATGCCGTACCAACTGTTTAAGATCGTTTTTAATTTTTTTTACTATTTGTTTTTAATTCATCAACTCAGTCACTTAAAGTGCTGAAGATCATATGCTTGAGTAATGACTAAAACAGGGCTGGGATGGCCACTCCTTTTGTCCTCCCATTTCTATATATTATACTCCCACAGGTATGACAACTGCACCTTTTCCTTTTTCTCCATCTTTGTACTATGCAAGATGCTGTTTATCAATGCAGTCATATTCTGTTCGGAGATTTACGGTTAGTCCACTGTACGGCTAAAGGACTCTTCCTCCTTATTAGTCAGAGAACAATAGGGAGAAAGAAAAACCCACTTGTTACACAAACATAAACACAACCCTCACTGCTTAGAGGTAGAATTAAAAAATTTGAAACTAAGAGTTTGGGTAACACACATATAACAAGGTACCTTCAACACAAAAAATTGGATATCCACGTAGAATTAAAATAAGTGTACACAAATGAATAGTAAATAAATAATTTGAAAATAAAGTGAAAAGTATTGAGAATAAATAAGTTAGAATAAATATGAATAAGTATAACTAAAGAATATTGGATAGCATTTTGGAATGAATAAAAATTGTAGGAATAACAAATGAATATTGAAATGAGAGTAATAAGAAATATAAGGATATTGAAAAGAGAATTTTTTTGATAATAAGTAATATTGAAATAAAGGAGATAAGAGATATTAAGAAAAAATAATGAGATAAATAAAGATACGAAAACTAGATAATGAGTGATATGTTTTGTAATTTTTATATACAATTGATATATTTGAAGTGTGATTTTATTAAAACTTGTGATTTTTATTGAAAGTGTGATTTTTATTATAAACTGTGATTTTTGTTATGTAACTAAAGGACTAATTTTCTTTATATGTAAACAAGTCGAGATAATGTGATATTTATGCATTCTACGTTTGTGAAGCAGAAATAACACAGCACTAAAAAGACTGTGATTTTTTTTAATTTGTGTATTTTCCTCAACATACTAATGACTGTGTGAAAGGACTAAAAATGTTGCACAGATAAGTCATTACAAGATAAGTAAATAAAAAAATTTTTTTTTGGACTCACTCCATAGTAGTGAACGTTGAGGAAGAATTTTTGAATTTTTCATCCTGTTATCAAAGTCAACTTCATTTACTTAATTTTTGTTTGTTTTTGATATTTTTATTACTATGTTTTGTTATTCTGTATTATTCAAATCGAGATGATGGTAGATATTGTATTAAATGTATGTTTCCAGTGAAAATTTTTGGTAGTTTACAAATTTTTGGTTATGTTAATTGATTTTTTTTTCTGAGATTGTGTTGTGTGGGGACTGCAGCCCTGCTCAACATTGTTTTCAGTTGATGATAAATACATTTTTAAAACTTAATTTTTTTTCACAGCAACAATATAAGAAATTTACATAATTTACAATTTTCTATAGTTGATCATTAATTACTATAATTTTTTTTGTTTTTATTGTGTTCATAAATTAGTAAATCATTAGTGTATTTTTGTGTATTCAATATTGAAATGTACAATGTCTTGCCATGTGATCATCATACTAAATTAACTTAAAACATATGTTCCTTTTCAAACTTTTCCAAATTTGTGGTCGACGCCCATTTTCCTCGCATGGTCGGGTGAGTCTGTCCTCCAATGCAGGCATTGTTGGTCAGCCTCTTCTCGGACGGGGGGGATATTCTGTAACATTAAAAACCCCATACCATTTTAAAATCTAACATTATTCTAAATTCCCTTGGGCGTACGAGCTAAATTTCGCTTTTGATTCTAAGTTCTAATAACCTCGAGAGAAAATATTAAATGGCTTCCTTTTTCAAACTACGCGGCGTCCCCCAACATTTTTTATAGGCTCTGAGCAGATTACATAAAACCACATGTGACTTATCGACAACAGCAAATCCCTAATCGCTATCATGATCACATGACAAAGTTTATATAAGCCACCTGAACAACAAACCTGTGCGCTTTTTTCATTTGTAAGTTGCCCCGAGAAGTTGTATTGTGTATCTTAAAAATAAAAGATGTAGTTAAATTAACGTTGTGGTGTTCTATGTGTCCGAGGGTGAGATGAAAAGCGGGAAAGAAAATTAAACATATGTGATGCACGGCCGGGCGACATGATGAACCATTACTCCAAATTATACCACTCAGCCCTTCCTTCGTCGGCCCGCGCCCGTGCTATTACATATATATATATATATATATGTGTGTGTGTGTACATATATATATATATGTGTGTGTGTGTGTGTACATATATATATATATATATGTATGTGTGTGTGTGTACATATATATATATATGTGTGTGTGTGTGTGTGTACATATATATATATATGTGTGTGTGTGTGTGTACATATATATATATATATGTATGTATATATATATATATATATATATATATATATATATATATATATATATATATATATATATATATATATACATATATATATATATATATGTACATATATATATATATATATATGTATGTATATATATATATATATATATATATATATATATATATATATATATATATATATATAGAGAGAGAGAGAGAGAGAGAGAGAGAGAGAGAGGGGGGGGGAGAAGGTCCAAATATAGGCTAGGGTCTAAAAACGGGCTAGGTGTGGAATTATATACAAGAAGGTTCTGCCATCTGGCAGCGAGGTCATCAAACAATCACATGTTGCCAAGGAAGAAGATATTAAACAGATGATACATCTTTGCCGTTTGCGTATAAAGCAGTCGCCATTTTTTTTTAAAATCACATATTTTCAGACTTCGAAACTTTATCAGGTTAGTGTATTCGAATTTTTGTACATTTTAATCCTTAACTAGTGCATGTTTTGTTGCTACCACGTTACTGATAAAATAGTAAGCTACTTTTTGAGATAATTAATCAAGGGATATCTTTAACTGATAATGGCTGCCTTTCAGTAAAAGTTGAACATATTGTTGGTCTAAAAATGGGCTAGCAGAATCGGTCTAAAAACGGGCTACCCCATATTTAGACCATTTTCTCACCTATCACACATCTTTTTATAATTTTTTGGCTTTTTATTCTAAATCTAAAGTATTTTTTCAAATTATATATTTTTTAAAATTATCTTTGGGTGTTGATTTTTTATTTTCTGTAATTATTTGAATTCCAGACTTGCGACTACTCGAGGTCGCAAGTCCTCAAAGGAATGTCTTGTGACGAGCATACCCTACCGGAACGGGTTCACTCGGTCCTTGTGCAAATCAGCACTAAACAAAACAAAGAAGAATCTAATTCTAGGGTCTGTAAGTGATGTAGAAGACGTAAAAACCAAAAAAATTAAACCCAAAACTGGGCAAACTAGAAGTGGTGCAAAGAGGGCTACCAAAAATCAGCCTTCCGATTCCTAGGAAGAACATAGTAAACTCACCTGGATTCTCCACCAGGAGATTACCCTATTGAAAGCGATTCAGCCTGCATCATTTGTAAAGGACTTTTTTCAGCTGACACAAGAGGAGAAACGTGGGTGCAATGTTTTCAGTGTCAAATGTGGGTACAGATAGAATGTGGAGGGAGGGGGGCAGAAAAAGTGGTATATGTGTGCAACTTCTGCAAATAAAATTAAAAGGTAGCATTTTCCCGATTATTGTTTGCTTTTATTATGTTTTATAATTTTTTTACACAAATGTTATAGGTAGCTCATATTTAGACCACCATTTGAACAACTACTAATTTCCCAACTTTTGTAATTAAATTTATTGTAAAATACACAGAATGTTGTAACATTCTTCTGCCTTCCTATCTTGATCCTTACATGGTTTAGGATGTATTAACATATTAACATCTTGAAAATAATGAACATATAGCTGGCCTGACCTCAAAGTGAAACATGTAGCCCATATTTGGACCTTCTCCTATATATATATATATATATATATATATATATATATATATATATATATATATATATATATATATATATATATATATTAAACAATAACAACCTCACCGGTCAATTAAACCTCACCTGTCAAGTGACCATTTTTAAATTTCTTATTGAAAATTTTGCATTTATTGTTATCGTTTTTCCTAACTTCACGAATTTTACTATAATACTCATATAACAAATTTTTTAATATCTATCTTCTTTCGTTTCTTCTGTATATTATGTAGTTTAAGTTATTACCGGTAGAAAAATTTATCTGCTCCGACGCGACGTCTCAATTCTAAACCTTCTCATCTATACATGCGACGTGTGCACATATTGCTTCAGCTTGCTGTTGATGTTTACACCAGTTGTTGCAGAATAAGTTCAGTCTGAAATAGTACTGCACAAAAATTCGAAATACGAGTATTATTTTAAAGTAAGAAAAGGCGAATGAAAACTAAAAGTACCTAGTTGTTAATTAATTTTTTGTATTTTTAGTGTATTATTTTATTCCTTATGTTTCCCCCTAAAAAATGTCAAGACGTTCAAAGATCTACCAAGGTCTTAAAAGAAATATATAATATAAGCGAAGAGTGTTCTGAAATCGATGAAGAGGGCAACTTTCTGAAAGGAACGATGACCTCTTTTAGAATGATAATGATCAGTTGGACACAAAGTATGAGTCCGTAGACGCTGATAGTGCAGAGGAAAACATTTTGATGGTACACTGTGTAAACGAAATGCTGGTTCGGGTTTAAAAAGCTACCTGGTGTTTGCTGTTGTTCCTAATGCCCCCAGGCCAGAAGTTCTACACCAGGTCCATATAGGCTTCGGGCAGAGAATTACGACTGCGGTTGCACCACAAGGGTCGGAGTCCATCTTGACTAGATACCACCACAATTTTGGCCGAGCATCCCCAGGGGCGACATCTGGGGGGATCGAAAACGTTCCCCACCCACTGAGCTCAAATAAGACCTTTTCAGTCTACGGATTTACAGAGTAGCTTATAGTCAGCCGACGGGCTAACTATAAGCTACTCTGGCCTATGCCATCTGTTTCAGGATGTAATGTTCCTGGGTAGCGGACTAAGGGCCTTGTTCATATATAAGAGTCCGGTAGCGGAAGCGTTAACGTATTGAAATATATTTAACCAATGACAAACCTCCAAACGATTAGCAACGAAATTTTTAACGCCTATGATTGGTTTATTTCCGTCTCAGAGCAATCTTTTCTTTCACGCTTCCCCTACCGGACTCCTATGTGAACAGGTCCTTATCTAATTTGCGTATCCCACTTTTGTATTTTAAATAGATCTTCTTTCCCTTAGTTATTATAATTCTTTCCCTTAGTAGTTATGCTTCCATTTTTGTAACATCCCCAAAACAGCATATCATTTTTACGGTGTAAGTAGGGTACAAAAGAGATTGACATTGCTGTCAAGTTCAGCGGACCAGAGTGAAGTATCATGAATTGAAATTTCTGTTGCTGGAGCTATTTTTGGGGAAAACTCACAAAGGTTCTAGACCTGGAAGAGCACCTCTTCATAATATTTTTAAAGGAATTATCAGGTTCAACGGGATATGCAAAACGAAATATTATGAAGGGTTAAGTAAGGACTGCATTTTCATTGAGAATTGACCACAGTATTGTGAAATATGCAGGAAGAGGCACAGAATCAGAAGCACTTCGAGGTTTAGGAACCAAATGGAACCTAACTGAAACTAAATAATATGAATTTATTGTGATTTTATATGCATATAGTGAATACGAAGGAAAAGATTTGATGGTTTTATATACAGTAGAACTTCTCTCCTCAAAAAGGACCTCCTTTTTCCGGAACCATTACTGGTCGCCATAGAGAAATCGACTCATATATATATATATATATATATATATATATATATATATATATATATATATATATATATATATATATACGGTCACTTTTATTTTGGAACCGTGACTGGACGTCTAAGAGAAGTTTGACTGTATATGTAAAAATAAATGGGGCCCGATATTTTTTTCACAAATCATGAAATTGTTTCAAACAAAATTCAAAGATACAGTAACCGCCGCTTATAGTGATCAGTGGTTATAAGAATCAATATCGCAAAAACAAAAACAAATGTATTATTTCCATGTTAAAATTTTCGCTTTAAAGAATCAATCCACCGGTTTTAAGAATCAGCTTACACTCTTCGCTTTCCTTTCATTTTTCCAAAAATAGCCACTTAAACCCTCAAAAGACACAAAGTTCTTTCTTTATTTTTTTTTTAAAGAAAGAGTGATAAGATGGGATGGAATACACTTGTAAAATGCATCGCTTTCTTTGTTGGACATAACATAATAGCTTCCCCTTAAACGCTTTAGCACAACACTGTCCTATTAGTTAGACCTGGGGGCTTCTTTACTCGTCCGGGTCCGATTTCACTTTTCTCCACTGACAAAGAAAGACAGACTCTTTTTTCCCACCTCCCACATCCTGGTTGCGGATTCCTGGACCCTGAAACGCACAAATCTTCGGCGAAGTGTCCACAATCACTTAAGCAAATGTGACATTAGTAGATTCAGCACGTTATCAAACCGTGAAACGTAAGCTAGATGGTGAATCTTCGTCTGAAGCTATTGGAATTTAAAGAGGTATAAACAACCTCCTGAATACTTCATTACGTCAAGCTACCATAGAAAACTTTTTCTTGCTCCCATCCTGTAGTTGAAGTATTAAAACTGTTAAGCAGATGTATTGTAACAAATAATGGATTTTTTTTCTTCTCTTACTATAGTCATGTGCATCTACTTTTAGGTCTAGAAATTAAGTTGTATTTTTAAAATTATAAAAAATAATTTTAATAAAAGATAATTAACGTAAATTAAAGAGTATTTTATGGTAAATTATCTAATATATGTGAATATAGGTGTGTGTGTGCCTGTCCAAAAACCTAAATTTCGGCTATAAGAATCAACCGCTTATAAGAATTAAAAACAGTAATAACAAACGTGATTCTTATAAGCGGAAATCACTGTATATATACTTTTTGATAATAATGAAACAAAGAAAGAAAGAAACAGTGTGCGAGGCTGGCGTTTACTAACGGTTAATTTTGCTTTCACCCCAGATGTATAGTATTAAAAAGAAGAAAAATTCTGAAGATGCTAATTTTTCACGACGCGAGCAAATGCGCAAGACGAAATATGCAGATTTTCCTTTGCTACACAGCATTTAAGCTCAAGTCTTGCTGCCAATTCATCAGTTCGCCACTGCAGAGTTATTATCGTTCCCGTTCAAACTGCACTGCATCCACAAGAAGCAACTTACTCAACTTTGCACCTTCTTAACCTGCGTTATGAAAACTGAGATCTTATTTTGTTATACAGTTTTATTAAAGTTAATTTATTAGTATGGATGTTTCTTTCCTATTCGAGAGTTCATCACATCTACTAGACTTCCCCAATGTACGTTCATTGAAAATGACCAAAATCGTTACAAATCAGCTGCAGACGTTACTGTTGATGGACAGCTATTTTCATCTAAATCTAGATGTAGATTTATGCAATAAATGCCGAACAGTGGAGCTCTCATAATGAAGAATCCAATGAATCCGTGGTATATGGGTGAATGTCTCTTGACAAATGCTTACAGCATTAAAAAAAAGCCGAACGAATCTGGTAGGTTTGGAATCAAATTCTGGTTGGCATCAGACTTCAATAGTGCACAATCCAGTCAGATTAATGTAACCACCTGTCAAAAGCCAGAATGTTGCTAGACAGGCAAGAAGAGAGTCAATGATGTTTTGGAAGGTACTCACAGGGATGTGGAGCCATTCCGATTCCAGTTCCCTGGCCAGCTACCCTAGGTTGCGCGATGGAGTATCCATGGCGCGAACAACCCAATCGAGGTGGTCCCACGGATTCTCGATTGGGTTTAAGTCCGGGGAATTAGAGGGAGGGTCGTGGGAGTACAAGTACGGTAAACTCATTCTGGGACTCTTCGAACCACGCACGTACACTGCGAGCTGTGTGACACGTCGCATTGTCCTGCTGGAAGATACCATCCTGCTGAGTAAAAACAATCCGCATGTAGGGGTGGACATGGTCCACAAGGGCATATGCATACTTCCGTTGATCCATCGTACCTTCCACAATGATGAGTGCACCCAGGGAATGCCAACTGTTGGTATCCCCTTGGTTCATCTGGGCGGTCAGTTGGTCGGCGGTTGTACGTCTATTCGCCCGAACGCATCTCCGCAGCCGTCATTCTCCTCTGTCATCTACGGCCCGTGGTACACCACACTTGCCACGTCGCTAATTTTGGATAGTGTCATTTTGCCATGCACGGTACACTTTTACCACGGCAGCACGCGAACAGTTCACAAAATTAGCCGTTTCGGAGATGGTGCCATCCTTGACCCGGAAGCCAATGATCATGCCCTTTTGGAGTCAGAAATATCTCTCCGTTTCTGCACTACTCCAACGATTGCAATGTTTTCCGCCATAGGACCATAGGAAAAATGTGATGAACTGCGTTTCCTAGGCCACGCCTTCTAACGCAGATATTTCTGGTAATAACATCGGAGAGCGAGTCTTCGTCGTTGTGGAAAAAAGAATGAGCTGATTAGTCGGCTCCAGGATCCTTCAGATTGCTTCACTATAGTGAAACAGCTTCGAGTTCGATCAGTACTTAGGTAGGGAAAGACTTTGGCAGCCTGTAAGCTGGATTTCTATTGGTAGGTAGGAGAAGGAGGAAAGAAAGTGATTGGTTAGAGAGGAAAGACTATATTCAAGGTTCAGGATCCGAGAGTATGTTGTCCGCTGCAGAGGTGAGTTTTTAGAAGTAGGGTGCCTGACCAGCTGGTTATAACTCCTGTCGCAAGAAAGTATGTAAATGTGCTCAGTAAATGTGCTCAGTATTAAAAATCAAAGTAAATAATCAATGTAAATATCAATGTAAATGTGCTCAGTATTAAAAATCATTAAGGTAGTTAAAGTTTAAGGATACAAGTTACTTAAAGATTAATAATAATTAGTTTAATAACTTCAAGAGTTGAAGGGTAAAATAATAATAATTAAAATAATTAAGATTAATAAGGAAAGAATAGTTTAAAGATTAAATTAAGTTTAAAGAGTGAAATAATTAATAGGAAGATATTACAGTGAAAAAAAAATTAACGAGTTAAGGTAAAGGTGGCCCTCAGCAAACAAGATGTTAAGTTTGCAAGCAAAAGAAAAAAAAAGGCCCTGTTCAGGGTCATACAATTCGTAATGTGATGATTGCAGATTTCCACGGGGGAAAAGTGAAAATATCATGATAAGGAAATTTAGACTAAGCGACACCACCTAGACCCGAACCCACATCGTAGGGTTTACCATGTGGGTTCGGGTCTAGGTGGTGTCGCTTAGTCTTCCATCGGATCGGAACAAGTGTTTAACTGTGTTACCTAGGCCCTCCGACACCCTTTATATACCCTCCACTGTTAGTGCTGCCACGTGCCTTCTGCGATTGGTTCTTTCGCGACGACGTCGAAAGTTGGCAGTGGTCACATTATTGTGACGAGACCGTGTATTTAAATGTATTACTAATGTACCTCCACATTTGGTAAAAGATGGAACAAGACGGTCGTCAATACCAATTCATTAATTTCTTGTTCTTACTGCCTGTATTGCATTGATTAATACCTGCATTTAGTTGAAAGAAAATATAGCTTTTATTTAAAAACCGGTCGCTTGACGGGTTCGCGGTAGATCGGTATATATTAACTGTCGGTAGTTTTAGTGTTAGTATAAATGCTTGCATAATGAGGAGCAGATAGTAGAACTATCCTATGTTGAAACAAAATTATATGAAAGTTAAAACTGAGAAAATAGGAACTAACAGTATATGAAAACAAACCAACAGAGGGTGACCAGGAATTGTGTGTGCCTAAGCTGTATATAACGAATTTAAAATAAGCACTGAAATTCAGAGACACAAAAAAAAAATTGGGATTAATAATTGTAATTAAAAGAATATGAATTTTATGATTCCAAATCTCATATCTTAAAGTATAGTAAAATTTTTTGAAAAAACCAGTAGTAGTGAAGAATTGAAAACTCAGTTTCTTCTCTATTAGAAATCAGCCCTTTAATAAGCTTTGTAATGTTTTTCTTAATTCAAAATTTGAAACGTGCATTTTCAACGCGCTCTTACGATTTTATTATAACTCGAAACCGAAAAATAAATCTCACTATAGATAATATAATTCTCATTCATTTCTTATTCGTTTGATGATTTTTCCTTTCACATTTTTAATCGTAACACTGATAAATCTGGAAATTATACTAAGAGTGATGGAGCTTGTTTTGATAATAATAATTCTAGTATAATTTCCTTTAACATATGTTTACAATAAATATAAGTACTCAAATTCTAAGTATGACTACAGAAATAGGTTTTGTTTCAAAAGAAAAAAAACGTGAATTTTGTCATTTGTAATCGTAATGATAAAACTGAAAATTAGATTATAAGTGTCATCCCAGTTATGAAAATGTATTTGATGAAGCCAATAATTCTGATGTCTGTAAGGGTAATACTGGCAATTTTTTCTGATTGTAATAAGTAATCTTTAAATTGAGAATTCTGATATTTTTGATAATGATGTTAAAATTCGTGAAAATAATAATATAACTGCATGTAATGATGTTTTTCTAAAGTATAATATAGGAGTGCCTGAAAGAAAAAGTAAAACTGGTTTTTCTGACCTATTGATCTCCTGCCATGACTTTTAAGGAAATTGTACCATAAAAAATACCACAGAGAGTTGGGAAAAATTAAATCTCCTTTTGAAAAACTTCAAACTTTTTTTCTGTTGATCAGTATTATGATGGGTGTATAAATTTAGAACTCCAGAAGATCTGTTTAATTTATGAGCTACCCATTTCCCTTCGCCCTTACATGACTTCTCAAAGGAAAAACTATAAAATTGTTAAACCAAACCAGTCTGATAATATGAATACTGATATGGTACGTGCCACTAAATTACGATACTGATAAGCTTTAACTGAAAGGGCATGAATCTTATAATCTTCGGGTTGAACAAACTTTTGAAGTCGAGTAAATAACATAATGAATTTTTAAAAAGTAACAATTGCAAAATTATTATGGGTAATTATGAGGGTAAATTTGAATATTAATTTTGATACGACTGCAGTGGTATATTTGATTTCAAACTTTATTGGGCTCTAAATTAAAATTTATCACCAAATAAAAATTTTCCGCCCATGTTAAACTTTTTTATTAACATAATACAGCATTATTTGAGCCTTTGATTTCACTTAAGAAACGTTACTAGTATAATTTCTCAAATGTGGAACACTTAATTTTATTTTTTGTTTTATTATTGTGAGAAATCTTCATATTTTATGTTTTGATGTAATATTGGATTTTTTTTATGTTACAATATTTTTTAATGACTTGTTTGGGTGATATTATAGATAGAATTACGCGAACAACAGTTATGCCATGTTATCATCCGTGAGACCTTCAAATATTTAAATCAAGTGATATGATTTCGCTTGAGAAATCCCTGACAGACAGTAACTGTAGCCAATTGATAAAATTGCTAAACCAAATCAATATAATAATAATACTCATATTGTACATGCTACTAAATTACAAAAGTATACCATCCCGCTGATTAAGTTTCATTTGAAAGGTCATGAATCTCGGATTAAACGAACTTCTGATGTCGAGTAAATACTATTGGGTTGGCAAGAAAGTAATTTCGGTTTGCACAAACAGATGGCGTTATGTTTGTTTTGTTATTCTATCAATGTTAAATTTTTTTTTCTTTTGAGATTTGGTAGTTCGCAATTTCAGGTTACCATAGAAACAAATTCCCTGTAATTTTGTTTAGAACTGTTCGATTACGGCCAGTTTTAACATGGAGTGCAAAAATAAACATTATCAACATATTTTACTTTTTTATTTTCATAAAGGAAAGAAAGCGGCTGAGGCTCACAAAGAGATATGTGAAGTTTATGGTGTTGATTGCTTAACAGAACGCACGCGTCAGAAGTGGTTTAAAAATTTTCGTCCTTGAGATTCACATAAAGATGACCAACGTTCTGGTCGACCTTCTGAAGTTGATGATGACAAAACGAAAGCCATGATCGAATCGAATTGTCATATAACTGTGCGATAGATTGCAAAAATGTTAAATTAAATACACAGAACAATTGAAAATTACATAAGATGTCTTGGACTCGTTGAGAAGCTCGATATTTGGGTCAAAGCAATCAAAGAGAAAAGGCCTGAATTGGCAAATCGCAAAGGAATCGTGTTCCACCATGACATTGCGAGGCCTCATACATCTTTAGTAACACGTACGAAAGTATTGGAGCTGGCTGGGAAGTGATGTCGCATCCCTCATTTAGCCCCGACCTCGCACCATCGGCGGATTTATTTCCAAGTTTACAAAACTTTTTAGATGGTAAAAATTTCAGTAATAACGATGACCTCCAATCGCACTTGGTTGAGTTTTTTGCTGATAAGGACGAGAAATTGTATGAGCACGGAATCATGAAGTTACCAGAATGAAGGCAGAAGGTCATCGAACAGAATGCAAGATGTTTGACTGATTAAAGTTAATTTTATGCATAGAAAAAATTGAGTTTTTTTTTCACACTAAAAGACCGAAATTACTTTCTTGCCAACCCAATATAATGGATCTCTAAAAAGGATAATTTGTAAAATAATTACAAGATAAAAAGAACTTTTTATATATCATGTTTTTAAATTGTTTGTTGAATCATATAAACTTGACAATTCTATGTATTAATGAATAATTTTTAAAATTTTTTGATGAATTATCCCATCAACTAGAAAGAAAATGAAGTTAATTGGAAGTTAACTTGCGTTTAACTTTTCGTTCCCGTTCCCGCCGATAGATGGCTGCACCAGTCAACAAAACAAAATTAACTTAAAAAGAATTCAAATCTGCTTAAAGATGGCTAAAAGTATTAAAATAATGCATTGCCATCGTGTTCTGAGCTACTCTAAAAGTTTTAAATGTCTAGCTAGTCGGGAAGTTAGCTAAAAACCGATTGCAAGATTTGTACCGGACTGTCACACACACACACAAACAAACAAGAAAGCAAGTTAATAAAAACATCGTAATAAAAAATTTATTGCAAGATTTGTACCGGACAGTCACACACACACACAAACAAACAAGAAAGCGAGTTAATAAAAACATGGTAATAAAAAATTTATTGCAAGATTTGTACCGGACAGTCACACACACACACAAACAAACAAATAAGAAAGCGAGTTAATAAAAACATGGTAATAAAAAATTCATTGCAAGATTTGTACCGGACAGTCACACACACACACAAACAAACAAGAAAGCGAGTTAATAAAAACATGGTAATAAAAAATTGATTGCAAGATTTGTACCGGACAGTCACACACACACACACAAACAAACAAGAAAGCGAGTTAATAAAAACATGGTAAATAAATAAATAAATTAGTATGGTAATTATGGGAATAAATTTGAATATTAGTTATAATAGGACGGCGTTGGTATATTTGATTTCATACTTTATTATGCTCCAAGTAATGTGTTGTGATAAAGAAAATTAAGGTGCTAACGTATGTCATATGAAATCTTTAAATAAACAAGTGTACAACCTATTTATGTATAAAGAAATTTTTGCTGTATTAGGAGCTCTACTTCAACCAGATGTAATGTAACAAAAGAATGACTGTAATATTCTAACTATTTTTATCAAAATTTTGACCCTGAACTTTGAAAATTTTGATCACTTTAGGACTTTGTTTACAAGGAAATTATGCGGTAAGACTTTATTTTTGAGGTCTGTTAGGAGAATGTTCTATGCTAGTCTCTGCATTCCATATCCTTTATAATTGATTTTTGATCATATTTTTAATTCTTATTTAGTTGAATAATATTTAAAGATCTTAAACGTTAATAAGTGATACATTTTGAGCTTATTTTTCCTTTATATGTCATATTATTACTTGTTAATTAAGCCTCTAATGTTAATTAAGCCTCTTTTCATGATATATTCAGTTTATTCATTATTATACAAGTTTTATATTGATTAGCAATTTTAAAAACAAACGTCGATTATAATCCTTCTAATTATGTAACTGTATAAGATTTGGCACTTTTGGAAATTTATAAAGCACATAATTTATAAAACACATTGGAAATTTATAAAGCACCTTGATATATATATATATATATATATATATATATATATATATATATATATATATATATATATATATATATATATATATATATATATATATATATATATATATATATATATATATGTGTGTGTGTGTGTGTGTGTGTGTGTGTGTGTGTGAGTGAGTGTGTGTGTGTGTGTGTGGGTGGGTGTCTGGGTGTGGGTGTGGGTGTATGCGCGTGTGTGTGTGTGTGCGAGCGCGCGTGTGTGTGTATAATGTGTGTGTATAATGTATAGAGCACCTGGACTATACATACACATTGCGATGCAAGATGCGACATAAGCCTTGATATATATATATGTGTGTGTGTGGGGGGGGGGGGGGTGTCTGGGTGTGGGTGTGGGTGTATGCGCGTGTGTGTGAGTGTGTATAATGTGTGTGTATAATGTGTGTGTATAATGTATAGAGCACCTGGACTATAAATACACATTGCGATGCAAGATGTTTAGAACATCTCTAAACTCAAAGAAAGAGCTGAATGAAAAATTCTTACCTTTAACTTTGAACAAGATAAACAAGCAGACAATAAGAGTCACAATGGTGAGTAAAACAGCATCAGGGGTGAAATCGAACACTACTGTCGAAAACATCGTTATATTATTAATATTACAGGAAAGTCCTCACGAATCGGAAGAATGTAGTATCATCGTCTCACCCAGGCTCAGTTTTGACTTACGATCGAACCAGACCTAAATCTTGGTGATGATAAACGTCAGTCGGCTAGACTCTTGGCGAGTTGTTATTTGGCGAATTTCATTTTAGCGCCGCATTTGGCTAAACTAATGCGAAAATTACTAACGCCACGTTTATTGTTTGTTTGCTGATAACGCGTTAGTTTTGATTGTCTGACACAGGGGAAAAGTTGCGCACACTTTGAAAGTGCCATATTACAAACTTATATACCTATGAACTCCCCCCCATACACATTTATATATATATATATATATATATGTGTGTGTGTGTGTGTGTGTGTGTGTTTGTGTGTGTTTGTTTAAGTAACGCTGAATTTTCTCACTAATCTTTCATTCATAAGCAGTAAAAATGAATTGATAGAAAAAGGTTTATATGTACACTGCTGACCATTAAAATTGCAATACCATGAAGGAGGGGTGATAAAAACGTCGAATTTGCATGAAAGATAGATGCTGGGATATGCAAATGATTAGCATTTAAGCGTAATCGAACGACGCAGGAGGGAGAAACGGCATCTCAGACTCTGTATAAAAGGAAAGTTTGGGCAGCGGGTTTCTCATTCGGAAATCGCATTTGAATGTTGGTTGTTTGTGAAAACATGATCTTCTCACAAAATAAGAAGGAGATGCCTCGTATAAGAAGGAGAAACGTCTACCAGCACGTGTCGGAATTCGATAGCGGCAGGATCGTGACCTTACGATAGTGCGGTTTATTGTTCCGCGATATTGCTACTCGCATTGGCTGGAATCCAACGACTGTCATGCGAATATGGAATATATGGGTTCAAGATACCATGCAGGATCTCAACGTCATCCCGCTACTAACGCCCAAGAGGACAGACATGTTGTCAGGTTGACCTTACAGAATCGTACAGCCACAGCTAGGACGTTGAGTCCCGAAATGGGCTTGTTTTCAGCACGACAAGTATCTGCACGGACAGTGCGACGACGCCTGGAGCAGCACGAATTGTCTGTACGGCTACCATTACTGCGGCTTCCCTTGACGCTGCAACATAGAGACGCGCGGCGACAGTGGTACGCCCAACGACAAAACTGGAGTGGCGCCACGTCGTCTTTTCAGACGAGTCCCGGTTCTGAGTGCAGCATCATGATGGACGTATTCGTGTCTGGAGGCACCGACGAGAACGCACGAGGCCTGCTTGCATTCGATATCATCATACGGGTCCTGCACTTGGTGTGATGGTATGGGCAGCCATTGGGTACACGACACGAATACCTCTTGTTCGCGTCGTCGGTAATCTGAACAGCGAGCGATATTTCTCAGATATTAGGGACGGTGGCTGTGCCCTATCTCCGAGGTCTCGGAGACGTCATCTTTTGACAAGATAGCCCAAGACCTCATGTTGCCCATCGTGTACTGACCTACCTCGACACAGGGTATCGACTGTGCCCTGGCAGCGTGTTCTCCAGATCTCTTACCCATTGAAAGCATCTGGTCAGGGACTTGCTGAGAGACTTGGCCGCCACCGCTCTCCAGCCACTGCGATTGATGAAGTGTGGCATAGATTTGAAGAAGAATGGAATGACTTGCCCGTATCTATTCAAACCTAATTCGATTCAATGGCTAACCAGGTTAGAGCCATTTTAGCTGCCACAGGCGGCAGCTATGTGTACTAATTTCGAACCCTGTATATCCTCAAATTGCCTACAAATTTAATCATGTTTTCTTCCTAATATGCTGTATACGTACAATTAGTAAAGTTTTGTTATTTGCTTTCCTTCCTCGTGTTGCAATTTTAATGGTCAGCAGTGTATACATAAGTGTATAATAAATTTTTAAATCTTCAGAAAAAATGGCAAAGTAAACAATTTTATGAAACGAATAAATAGTATAATTTTAAAGAAATGTTGAATTGCAGTTTAGTATAAATAGACGCATAGTAAGTCGCAGATTTCAACACAATTGCATCTGAGAAGAAAGATATATTGGATTTATTTTTCCTTGGCCAAGGCTGCTGGCACTTGTCCTGATGAAATCTGCTCATCCTCCCCGCGATATATTTATTGGTTACTTTATTATAGGAGCTCCATATAAGCGAACCGAAATTACTCCCTATGAAGGAACAACACGGGAACGACAATATGTTAGTCCGGATTCGAGCCCCGAGCCCATTCCGAGGGAACTCGCTATGCTATAGATTGTGGGCATCAGATATATTGAAGTTGAGACTGTATATTTTATGAAGACAAAACATGAAGATAAACTAAAGATGAACAGAAATGAAGCAGTTTAGTGATAATATATTTTTGCAGCATCGAATATATACTATATATATATATACTAGCTGAAGTACCCGACGATGCCCGGGATTTTAAGAATGTTTGTTGTTAACCAAAATCAATTTAAAAATTAACACAGTAGAAATAACATAAAAAATATATGTGAAATGTTATACACGTCTCAGAATTTCAGCCTTTCATCATTTTAATACTAAAATCTGAAAAGTAAAAATGTCAAATTCTCTAATGTTTGTTAATCAAAATTAATTTAAAACTAAGCACAGTATAAATAACATAGAAAAAAAACCTTGTGAAATCTATAAATATATAAATTTATAATAAACTCCTCAGAATTCAGCTAGAATTAGCCTTTCATCATTGGGGTAAAAAAAAGCTGCAATTACAGGTTCAGCAGAAATTTCCAATAGAACAATGATATGACTGCAGCGTTAAAAAAATGAAGCCTCTTAAAAAAATGAAGTGTTTGATTGAGGGCTGCAAACCATTCAACTCCTCTCCACATTTAACTCCTATAAACATCCTCTACATATTAAATTCCTTTTCTCTCCATAATAAACTCCTCAGAATTTTGGTATATTCAGCCTTTCATCATAGTACCACTAAAATCTGAAACATCCTCTCCAGAAATATAAATTTATTAATTTCAATAATTAAACACACACAAATATATAAATTACGCAAAAGTTTTTTAACCAACATTTGAATAATTCGTAAATGAAAAAGCATATGAAAATAAAGATAAGAACTTCCGGAATCGAAATTAATTACCCTTAATTTTTAATTAATAAAAAACCAACATAATATGAATAAAAACGATAGTTGCTTAAAACCATATGAAAATAAAGCTATTATAAAGATGATAATAATAAAAAAAGCATAAGAAAATAATGCTCGCGCATGAAGTTAACGTTACGATATAAAGATAGTAATTATAATATAAACCGCGTGCATAAAATATTTAGCTTTTCAAGCGAAATAAATTGATTTTTAGAAAAAAAACTACTTTTAATCGAGAAATTAAAATACATTGCACAAAATTTTAATTTTACCAACTTTCCACCCTACAATTTACACCCTACTTCTTTTAAATAGGATGTAAATATAAAGTTTTAACAGCCAATTGAATGCCAGTTAAAAATAATGTGTGCGCATGAAGTTAACGTTACGATATAGAGATAGTAATAAAAATCTATATATATATAAAACAGTTCCGTAACTGACTAACTGACTGATTGACTGACTGACATACAAAGTACAGACCAAACCGTTGAACCTAAAGGACTGAAATTTTGCATGGCGATTCTTCTTATAATGTAGGGGTGCACTAAGAAAGATTTTTGAAAAATTCTTCTTAGATTTTTTTAAATTAAATTTTTAATCTGTTTTTGTAACTTTTTTCAAGTTTGCATTTAAAATAATAATTTGAGGGTTGTAAAATTTATATCACGAAAAATATCATAAAAATTCCTTTAAAATGAAATTCTTTTCGCATCTTTACCTCCATTTTCTAATTTTTGGTGAATTTTTAAAGATTAATTTTTACAATTTAATTTATTAAACGCTGATCATGTGATTTCTTTATCTGGTACTTTAAATAAATTTATCGTCACATAACAACGAAATAGACACAAAAAAAATTAAAATAGTGGCGCCATCTACTGTATGCTTGTGAATCGAGAGTTGTTATTAATTAAAAATATTGGAAAGTTCTTGTGGATCTGTAAATATACATGTGGTAACAGTTTTAAAATTTATAAATTATCAACCTACACAGGTGATAATTTATCCGGCGTTGCCCAGGATTTTAAGAATGTTTGTTAACCAAAATCAATTTAAAAACTAAACACAGTATAAATATCATAGAATAAAAAGCATGTGAAATGTTATACACATGAATAAAAAGAAAACCCAACATAAAAAACCATAAATTTACAATAATTTCTTCAGAATTCAGCTAGATTTAGCGTTTCATCATTGGAGCAAAAAACCCTGAAAAGTAAAGCATAAAATATATACATTTTTAATAAACCACTAAAAGCTGAAAAGGAAAAATGTCAAATTGTCTTTAGGAAAGTAAAGCTGAAAAGTAAAAATGTCAAATTGTCGAATGTTTGTTAACCAAAATCAATTTAAAAACTAAATACAGTATAAATAACATAGAAAAGATTTAGCCTTTATCATTGGAGCAAAAATTCCTGAAAAGTAAAACATAAAATACATAAATTTATAATAAACCTACCAAAATCCATTAAAAAAATAAACACAGTATAAATAACATAGAAAAAAAAGTATACGAAATGTTATACACATTAATAATATGAAAAATAAAATAAAATAAAAATAATAATTTTTAAAAATAATAAAATAAAATAAAAATAATTTAAAAAAATAATAAATAAAAATAATAATAATAATAATTTAAAAAATAATAAAATAAAAGCTGAAAATACAGGTTTAGCAAAATCTGTACGATCCGTATTCGAACCCGCTTCGTGTAGTATAGTAAATGAACGCTCTTACCGAATGCGCCACAATAACATGCTAGTGTATTGTGCAAATAGGACAATATTTGTACTAAAATTACTGGAAAGTTGCTATGGGTTGGTGAATATACATGTATTTATGGAGTAAGAGGAGTTTTATGTTAGAAATAAGTTAGCAGGATAGAAGCTTAGTCTTTAACTCTTCAATAGACACAAAGACATAAGCGAGGGGGGTTGCAGTAGCGATTAAAAATGATCTTGTGACACTTAGCGTGGTTGATTCGAATTTTCCATCGCGTGTGATAGTGTCAATATGCCGTTGGATCCGATTTATTTTAGAGTATAAAATCTGACTTGAAAGATTATTATTTTCATTTATTATTCTGGCTTAATATGTAACTTGAAACTTTTTGATTTTATTTATTTTTATCTTTTCGCTCGCTGTTCGCTTCAGCTAACCCTAACGTGGACGCCATATTCAGAGCGGTGATTCCACAAAGTGTAACAGCTTACAAATTGTTGGTTTTTTATTAATTAAAAATCAACGGTAATTAATTTCGATTTTTGAAGTTCTTCAGACCCTCGGCTGTTTTTAAAGACGCCTGTATGTAAAATTTCACGATCGTTGCTCCTAAACTGTGGATTTCTATACAATTACAGAGATACAAACATTCATTTTTATATATTAGATATATATATATATATATATATATATATATATATATGGGGGACGGGGTATGCATTGGTAAAAATCTACCATACGCACAAATGC
The DNA here is from genome assembly GCA_907164885.2 of Dolomedes plantarius. NCBI lineage: Eukaryota > Metazoa > Arthropoda > Arachnida > Araneae > Dolomedidae > Dolomedes > Dolomedes plantarius. Next base: position 155,986,966 of record OU015496.1, on the reverse strand, counting down.
GCAAATTTTAAAAAATCAAGACAAGCCATAGTATTAAGAACAAACACGAAGTACGTTGTAAAAGACAGGTTACGTTTTTCTATAAAAAAAAAATCACTTCTGTCAATTTCGGCAGCCGTAATGAGATTCGTCGCCAAATAATAGCCTACGTATCAACTCAGCAGGATTTCTAGAATCACGCAACCCGACAGCAAATTCGCATTTATCAAAATATTGCTCTTAAGTTAATGTGATATGTTATCTGTCACGGGAGAGAGGTGCATTCTTATAAACTTTTTTTCGTGCTGCAGCAATGAAAATTTTATCAGCTCGTAATCACTGGGAAATAATTCCGATTTCCCTTTTACACTTTTCATCTCGAGTACGATAGTGAGATTTGACCTTATTATTGAATAATAAAAAAAAGTCGAAAGTTCCAGTTCTGAATGTTTTTTTTTGTTTGTTTGTTTGTTTTTGTTTGTTTTTTTTGTCTGGATATAAATTGTATTGATACAAGAGATCGTTAGAGGGAGGATGATAACCCGGCCATTGACATGAACAATACTTTAAAACAAAGGAGAAAATGTAAAATTTTGTATTGCTTTTAATTACTTATTTTGCAATATTCATAGGTCTATATTTAAGTTTCTAGAGGAAATTTTACTTGTTGTTTTTGTTGTCGTTTCTAATGCCCCCTAGCCTGAAGTATTCCAAACCAGGTCCATTTAGGCTAGTGGGTTGAAGGGTGAGGCTCCGGTTTATAGTGGCACCACGAGGGTCGGATTCCGATTTAGCCAGGTGCCACCTCAATTTTGACAGACCACCCCTAGGGATGACATATGGGGAATCGTACCCTCTCTGATCTCATAGAGGGACTTTCCGATCTACGGATTTAACGTGCCCATATCCGGCCTAGACACGGAAGTATTTAATGGCGCTTGTCGGGATTCGATCCGAGCACCCTCAGCAAAAGCCGACGCGCTACCACTAGACTACCTCGTCCCCAGAAATTTTAGTATGAGAGACATGAATGTATATGGGAGAGATTAATTACTTCATGGTGAGATATTAATCGCATTTTAATTTTCTTTCTATGAGGTCAAAGTCATTTCAAACGAAACCAAGTAGCAATTTCTTTGTCAACTAAAGTTTTTATCATTATTTTTTTAATGCGGAGGCACTTGTCCTGAGACATTCGCACATAGACCGCTGAAATTGCTGACTACATCTGCGTTGGGATCACCATACAGGTGGGTCACCATTACCCACTGGTGCCTCCTCAACTTCGAGGGCTCGTGCCTTTCTCCCCTCCCTCTGAACACATGAAAGGACTTTCTGGCCTACGGATTTAATGCGCACATATTCGGCCTAGTCACGAAGGCATTTAATGACGTTCGTCGGGATTCGAACTGCGCACCCTCCGACTGAAGCCCAAAGCGATGCAAATAGGCTGCCTCCGGCTTGTCAATTAAAGTAAATACAAGAATCATCTTAAGTTTTGAAATTTGACGTCTTCATCTTTGTTTCTCCATAGTTACGATTATTTCACACACACACACACACACACATCTATATATCTATATGTGTGTGTGTGTGTGTGTGTGTTAGTTAGTGTTAGTTAATTGATAGCATCCACTCACAGGCAACAAACGAACGGTACAGTCGGAAGAGTAAATCAAACTATCCTTACGAGACTAAAATGTAAATTTAGAGCATATCAAGGAAAAATAGCAAGGACAAAGCTGTTAACTCAAGTAACTTCTGAATACGTATATAATTATGTCCCTCATTCTGACTCTAAATTTCCTTCTTCGATTCTAACGTATAGAAAATTGTCTTCGGATAGTTCAATTCATGACCCAGCGATAGATATCCATCCATAGAGGAAAGAAGGAAAATGAAGGAAAAATGAACTACCCAGTATCATTCGCGCAAAAAAGATAAATACGACGCTCATTTTAAATAGCTGATTTTAAACATGGGGACTTAGTAATGTATGAAGAATTTCAATATTCAAATGCTCGTAAACTTGCATCACCTTATTCTGGACCCTAAGTAATTTTGAAAGAGTATTCCAACGTAACGTTTGAAATTAACAAACCTAATCTGACTAAGAAATTTTACACTCAACTAGATTTTAAAAAACTACACTAGATTAAGCCCTCAAGTAAACTACGAAAAAAAGTAAAATTCCAGTAGCAATTAAAACAGGGCAAAGGATGATAAGTGGGCTAATTAAAAATATTAATGCACTCTGCACGACGGACAGTTAGGAATCTCAACAGAAAAGAGGTAGATAGAGCAAATCGTTCTCTAAAGCTGGCGAGGAGCTCAAAGCTAAATGGAATAGATAAAAGGGTATGATGCAGTAGAAAGAGAAAGTATAAACAATTTTAATCATTTCCACGGATGGCAGAAGTATCTTTGAAAGGGAATGAATCAGGCGTGGAACAATAAACAACGAATATGGGATAAACGAAATACAGTGGTACCTCGGTACTCGTCGTTAATTGGTTCCAGGTGGCACGACAAGTACAGAACAAATTTTTCCCATAAGGGGTAAAGCAAATTGAATTAATTCGTTCCTGGAAACCAGAAATTTCACATTTTGCTAGGCAATTTCTAAATGGATGGGATTGTTTTTTTATACAAAATCTTTAAATTAGACAGACATAATTTAAAACAATAATTAGATAAAATATAATAAAATGTATAATCCCTCAATCTGTACTGAAAGGAATTGATGGTCTAATGGAATAATAGCGAAGTAGAGGAGGAGAGGGGTTATCGCTTGGAAGGGGAGTCTCCTTCCAATAAAACACCAGGCACAGGAATTCATTTTCTTTTCTGTCTCTTAACACCACCGATTCTTGTTGTAGACTCAGGGAGTTTCACTACAAACCTATTGTAACAACTTCTGGCGACTGGACGAGGCGTTCCCGCATTCTGATTGATTTCGTGGTAAATAGTAAGCAATGTCCGAGTGGTTTCTGATGATTAAATAATCAGGCCAGAATTTTCCTAAAACTTAACAAATTGAATATTGAACTGAAACTTAACAAATTTAACTTTGATTTGAACAAATTACAGTTGAACTAGACGTCTGGTTACAAAATATTTTAACAGCAGCTTCTCTTCTCAACTGTAGTTTAGTTTTCAGGTGGCAGAGTTCGTGTGGCCACCCGGTCCGGATCTTAAGGGGACTCTCTAGAAAAAACAAAGAGTCTGGAATATTGTCCTGCTGAGAATTCCTTTACAGCGCCGTGTGAGTCCTTCTGAGAAAAAGCTTGTTTTCGAGAGGGAAACGTGGAATTAACTCCCAATGACAGGCCACGTCTTGGATCGGTCCGATGGGTCGCTAAGTGAAAACTTATGTCTCCTGTAACGTCAAAATTTCTGAATAACGGCAACCAAGTGACGGGTTTAGGAATCCCAAGGCGGTCGATGATTTTTAACACACAGTTTTTCCCAAGCTTTCGGGAAAGATGAGACTCGCGGGCTTAAGGTCTTGGATCTAAAGAATGCTAGAATTCGATGGGGGACTCATTGATAGTTTCTTCAAACCGACAGATGTTTTTTTTTTAATCTCCTGCTGCAAGTGATTGTCCCACAAGGTTTTTACATGCTGCAACACTATCAAGAGAAACTTGCTTTTGCCTACGTTTCAAAATGTTGCTAAAGTGAGACATTGTTTGATCATAAAACATGCCCCCATTTCGGTTTGCCAGAGCTTTGTCAGAACGATACTCTTGAACAAAATTTTGTAATTCAACCTATTTCTGTCCTTCTTTTCATCCGAGGATAGAGGATGCGCGGGCGCCGTTTTGTCTCATACAGGTTTTAGCATGCGTGACGAGCAACAAGCAAACGGTGAGTACCGAAGTTTTTTTCGCTTAAAAATGCGACGAGTATTGAGCAAATGTTGAATTCATTTTTTCGCGTCGAAGTTCGACGAGTACCAAGGAATGACTGTGCGATGATATAAAAATATTTTTGGTCATAGTGGTTTTTTTTTTCCCGCAAGTCCTCTAGATTCAAAATTTCGAGTTGGTGCTAAAGGTCGGAAGTGAGCGCTCTCACACACAAACACACATGAAAAAAAATTTGGGGTTTAAATTTGAACTTTTTTCCAGAAAAATATCTTTGATTTTCCATCTAAAATTATTGCATATTATAAGAGTAGTGAATCATCATAATTGTTGTATATTTTAAGTATATTAAAGTACAAACAGTGCTAAATTATTGTCTTAATCTTGTTACCATGACACTGTACTTTTTTATGAAGTATGCTCTCTGAAACACGCTATCAAGTGCCACCGTAAGTTTCGATTGACTGAAGCACTACTGTTAATTTTCATTGGACTTCAATCAGCTTTCAAAAACGACTTAAAACATATTGCATTAGTGTTGGTTTACGGCTCGTCAATCCTACTACAATCTGATTTCACTTTTTTTCAACTCCAACCCAAACGGTCGAGCTTTCTGAATTCCTACATCTTCAAAATATGATGGAAGCTCTGTCCCCAAAACCTACTTCTGCCTACATTTAAACTAAACTTTTCTTTTACCAGAACTTGAAACGTGTTCCCGCGTCTTTCCACTCCGAGATTGAGGCAAGAAAGCATTCCAACCACCTTACGATGGACCCATCTACGTCCTGGAAAGGACACTGAAGTACTTTATACTGGAAATCAATAACAAGCTATCTGTCTTCAGCTTTACCGTCTGAAGCCAGCATTTTTGAACGTTGATAATTCCTCCAATCTAACTGCCTCGGCTTCATGCAGTTCTCCAGCCACTACATCAGCCTATAGACATCAGCCATAGAGAACATCTTGAGAACCTAGTGGAAACTTTATATATATAATTAGAAAAACTCAGGCATCCAGTAATCAGTGATGGTCACACACCTTATACTGAGACAAAGCTTTTTGTATGGTAGCCTACTCTTTATAAATATGAACAGCTGTTCTCAAACACATCCCAAGCGAAGCACTTTTACTGATATTCGTTTCTCTGCTCCTAGCACCCACAGTCATCCCTCACTCAAAGTCCAATAATTTATATTTTTTTACCCATTGCTTCACAAGCAATACATTTCAAATCTCTTTAAAATCATCAATCAACTCATTTTGTGCAAATCTGATCCTCTAGCAGCAACAGCTCGATGTCATATCTGATTTCCATAAAACTGTCAGGTGGAAATAATAAAATGGCCATTCAGTGACGATATCAAGAAAAAAAAAGACCGCACATGGCGAAAAAAAGTGCTGTTTCACCAAGACAATTGACCGGCTCACACATCAGTAAAGACGATGGTAAAATTGAATAAATTAAAATACGAATTGCGGGGCTTGTGGCGGCCCTGTGGTACAGCGTGCTGGTTTTCGGTGCTGAGGTAATCATTCCGACATTACGAAATTAAAAAAAGGAAAAAAAAAATGGCAAGCTGGCCGATATGTTACGTCATACCATTTAAATAAGAAATCGAATAGAATACAACCCGCTATAAAAGTAAATTTAAAAGTAAATATTAAACAGGAATTAAAACTCTATCATCGAATAGAATGCTTTACGAAAAATCACATGAAAGCCACATGTAAGCACGTGAAAGCCACGTGTGTTGGCAATTTAGAAATATTTATTTCTACCGTACACAGTTTTGAACATATCACTACGCATGCGTCGAGTTTGCAACTTTATCGAATTCAATTATAAATTCGAACAATAACAAATGATTTTTTAATTTATTTACTGCACTATCTAGATAGTGCAGTAAATATCTTTTACATATCACTATTTATTCAGTATTTACCATTCAAAAGTGTCTGTACGGTAACGTGCTTTTCAAAGCGAATACCTAATATAACCGCAAAATTTTCTTACATTTTTTTAAAAGTGTTTAATTGAATATTTCTAAATTGCCAGCACACGTGGCTTTCATGTGCTGACATGTGGCTTTCATAGGATTTTTCGTAAAGCATTCTATTATGATGATAGTGTTTTTAATTTCTGTTTATTGTTGTATTTTTAATATTACTTTTAATAGTACTTTTATAACGATTTGTATTCTATTTCTATTTCTCATTTAATGTAACAATTTAATTTAATTCAATTTTAATTTAACAATTTAAAATTAACAAATCAGACTAAAAACATTCAAGTAAATTTAAATGTTCTAAATTGCAACACGTTGGATTGCAAAACAGATAATATTTTGTAAAAATTTCTAATATTTCAATTACAATTTATGTATTTTATTTTTGCGTAATATATTTATACATAGCTTATTTATACATATATATATATAGCAGAATATATAATATATGTAGGTTAAGTTATATCCAACTATTTCTAGAATTTTAATTGTAACTGAATACATGGCTTAATTACTCGGTTGTATTATATATTTAATCTATTACTATAAATTAATTAATCTAATAGTTGCCGTGTTCTGTGTATGGATCTGTCAATCAAAGCTTCCGGAGCGACCGCTTCATAAATATATCAGCCTATATTAATCTCACGTGCAAAAATACAATAATAAACAGAAATATTAACGATATTACTCGGTGGTATTATATATTTAATCTATTACTATAAATTAATTCCCCGAATAGTTGCTGTGGTCTGTGTATGTATCTGTCATGTAACGCTTCAGGGGCGACCGCTTCTTAAATATATACGCCTATGGCATCCATTTTGTTTTATGAGTTAGGCTTAACAAGTTAAAAGTAAAGTTCAGAAAGATTATTTGCTATCTAAACCCAAATAATTTTAATTAAAACAACGTAATATCGACACAAATCAACTTTATTTCGATTTTTAGACGGCTGTAATACAAGTATTCATTTTATATACTCAGAACTTGAAAATGTAAACACGAGTGAGTCATTCATTCGCCGTGATTCATTCATCATCGTTAATTTAAGAAAAATTGAATCAGAGAATCTTCTTCACAATAAAACAGTGTTTCATTATATTATTATTTTAATATATATATTTATATTTTAACCATATAATATATATATTTTAACCAGATATTGCAATAATGTCAAATTTTGTAATTTCGGAAAGTTGCAAGCTCGAAGTATGCGTAGTGATATGTTAAAAACTCTATACAGTAGAAATGAATATTTCTAAATTGCCAACACACGTGGCTTTTATGTGCTCACATGTGGCTTTCATGTGATTTTTCGTAAAGCATTCCATTCGATGATAGTGTTTTAATTTCCGTTTAATATTTATTTTTAATAGTACTTTTATAACGGTTTGTATTCTATTCGATTTCTTATTTAAACGGTGTGACGCAACATATCGGCCAGCATTTTTTTTTAATTTTCGTAATGTCTGAATGATTATATTTGGATGTAAATTTCAAGCTAAGTTACTGAATTTAACATTTTAATTGTGTTTAATTGAATATTTATTTGCTTAAAATTATTCTTTTGTTCATACCGATTTTTCGTAAAGCATTCTATTACGATGATAGTGTTTTTAATTTCTGTTTATTATTATATTTTTGCACGTGAGTAATTTGTATGGTTTTTTATCTGATTTTCTTTAGTTTATATATTTTATTTTTGCTTAATATATTTAAACATATCATATTTATACATGTATATAGCGTAGTACATGAATATATAATATATTTATATTAAATTGAAATAGATTGAATTAGATTGTTAAATTTGAATTTATTCTTATTTATTGAAATAGACTGCAAAAGTGTTTTGCATGTGAGTAATTTGCATGATTTTTTAATCTGATTTTCTTTAGTTTATATATTTTATTTTTGCTTAATATATTTATACATAGCATATTTATAGCATATTAGTTAGATTGTATACATAGCATATTAGTTAGATTGTGCAAGTCGGATTGAAATATCATCAGTAAGCATGCTTTTTTTTTCCAAGAGGAAAGACTTTTTTTAATTATAAACTTGGATTATTACAACACTTTTAATTATAACATCGGATTGAAAAACAGCCAATATTCTGTAAAAATTTCTTATATTTTAACAAGGTTATGAACCTTTTTAAATTGCAACTGTTCAATTATTTACCGTCAAGTTTTGATGGGTACTATCTAGTACAATAATAAACAGAAATTAAAAACACTATCATCGTAATAGAATGTTTTACGAAAAATTATATGAAAGCCACATGTGAGCACATGAAAGCCATGTGTGCTGGCAATTTAGAAATATTCAATTAAACACTTTAAAAGCAATGTAAGAAAATTTTGTGGTTATATTAGGTATTCGCTTTGAAAAGCACGCTACCTTACAGACACTTTTGAACAGTAAATAGTGAATAAATTGTGATATGTAAAAGATATTTACTGCGCTATCTAGATAGTGCAGTAAATAAATTAAAAAATCATTTGTTATTGATCGAATTTATAATTAAATTCGATAAAGTTGCAAACTCGACGCATGCGTAGTGATATGTTCAAAACTGTGTACGGTAGAAATCAATATTTCTAAATTGCCAACACACGTGGGTTTCATGTGATTTTTCGTAAAGCATTCTATTCGATGATAGTGCTTTAATTTCTTTTTAATATTTGCTTTTAAAACTACTTTTATAACGGTTTGTATTCTATTCGATTTCTTATTTAAATGGTGTGACGTAACATATCGGCCAGGGTGTTTTTTTTTTTTTTTTTTTTTTTTTTTTTTTTTTTTTTTTTTTGTTTTTTTTTGTTTGTTTGTTTGTTTGTGTGTGTGTGTGTGTGTGTGTGTGTGTGTGTTAGTTAGTTAGTTAGTTAGTAATGACAGAATGATTATATTTGGATGTAAATTTCAAGCTAAGTAACTGAATTTAACATCTTAATTGTGTTTAATTCAATATTTATTTGCTTAAAATTGTTCTTTTGTTCATACCGATTTTTCGCAAAGCATTATATTACGATGTTAGTAATATTATCTGTTTTGCAATCCAACGTGTTGCAATTTAGAACATTTAAATTTAGTTGAATGTTTTCACACTGATTTGTTAATTTTAAATTGTTAAATTAAAATTAACAAATTTTGGTGGTAAAATGATTTTGTAGGTTACGTAAGAGAAGTCGTTACTTGACAGATCGTTGCACAGAAAACGGCAACTATTAGATTAATTAATTTATAGTAATAGATTAAATATATAATACCACCGAGTAATTAAGCCAAGTATTCAGTTACAATTGAAATTCTTACAATTAACATTAACTAATTAATTTCAATAGTTATGTACAAAAGTAAACGCATTCAATTATAGCTCAAAATCATTAACAATTTCAGTAAACAACTGAAAGTCATATACAAAGATGCGTGCGTTCATTTAAAAAATCATACAAATTACTCAAGTGCAAAAATTTTTTGCACATGCATTTCAATTTAATGTACATATATTATATATTATGCTATATATATATATATATATATATATATATATATATATATATATATATATATATATATATTATATATATGTATAAATAGGCTATGTATAAATATATTAATCAAAAATAAAATACATAAATTAACAATTTCTTCTGTTAGTTCAACCATTCTATTACAATGAAATTAACAATTTCAGCATATATTAATTTTATCAATTTGATCCGATAGAAAATGTTTTTTTAATTTATTTATTTATTTATGTGTTGTTGTTGATCTTTGTATTTTTGCACGTGAGATTAATATAGGCTGATATTTGGTTAGTTTAGGTACACAATTGGATCCGGTAGGCAGCGTTGCAATCGCGTTTCATATTTTTTTTTTATTTCCATGAATTTTAATGATGTATACACGTGCTTTCAATAATTGGATCCGGTAGGCAGCGCTGCAATTACGTTTCAGATTTTTGTTTTATTTTCATGAATTTTAATGATGTATACACGTGCTTTCAATAATTGGATCCGGTAGGCAGCGCTGCAATTACGTTTCAGATTTTTTTTTTATTTTCATGAATTTTAAAGCTGTATACATGTGCATTGAATAACAATTAACTTAACCTACAAATTTGTTAAACAAACGATTTTGGTGTTTTTAATTTCTGTTTTTTATTGTATTTTTGCACGTGAGATTAATATAGGCTGATATATTTATGAAGCGGTCGCTCCGGAAGCGTTACTTGCCAGATCGTTACACAAAACACGGCAACTATTAGATTAATATATACACTCTGTCACAAAAAATATATGCATCCCAGAATGAAACGAGCTACTATCATGAAACTTAACATGTATGTAGTGTATGAAGAGATAAGCAAATGACCGTTAAGCATCAGCATTGAGACTGAATCGGGATTCATCGTTGAAGATTACACGCCTCCAGTCGGTCACACTCCAGCTTGCCCGAGGTTGGCAAAAATCCAATCGACACTGCCTATATTATGGGGTCAGGGGTAGGCGTCTTAATGACCGTCGGCTCCTTATACCTGCGTCAGCCAGTCGTCTCCGAATGGTTTCCCTTGATACCACCGGATGTCTGGAAGGTGATAAAGGGCGTCGAACTGATTCTAGCGACGTTGTTGGTGCGGACGTGACCACTCTTATGATTGCTTGATCCTCGCGAGCATTTGTGTTCCTGGATCGCCCTCACCATCCGCGACGGTAGACTATGCCTTCCGTGATCCATTGTTGCCAACACCGTGCAACTACCATATCGCTCCGACCGAAGTGGCGGCCGATACGCCTGTTCGATCAATCTGCTTCTCTGAGGCCTACTATACGCCCCCTCTCAAAGTCCGACAATTGTTCGTACTGTCACCGGTTACGTCTCAGAGGCATCTCTAGTCACAATACCGTCCAAGTCGACAGATTTGTTTGAATAATCCTATGGAACGAGGAATCATGCTTTCAAACTCTCCCAGCTGCGCATCTCATATACGCATAGCGCGCTTACCTTTGTCTCATTGGCGTCAAAATTTTAATCATTTGCATATCTCTTACCAGACTACATTCCTGCCAAATTTCGTGATAGTAGCTCGATTTCTTCTGGGTGCATATATTTTTTGTGACAGAGTGTGTATATACATACATATATATCTATATCTATAAAGGAAGAAGTCCTGACTTATATATACATATATACATACACGTATCAACGCCCAGCAAAAACTATTGGAGATACAGATATCAAATTTTAGGAACTTATTACTTTTGTGCTGAAGGCGTCATTTAAGAAGCGATTTTTCAAAATTCGCCCCCCAAGGGGGGGAGGGGGGCAAAACGTGTTTTTTACATATTCCTTCATATCTCAAAGAAGGATATTGATATCCATAACATTCTTGCTTTAAAATGTAAGTAACATGAATACCTAAAAACCAATTTCAGGATTTTTCAAAATTAGGCCCCCAAGGGGGGGAGGGGGGAAAACGTGTTTTTACGTGTTTTATCACATTTTCCTTCATATCTCGAAGAAGAAAACAGATATCCATAAGATTCTTGCTTTAAAATGTAAGGAACATAAATACCTAAAAACCAATTTCAGGATTTTTCGAAATTCGGCCCCCATGGGGGGGGGGGAAACCGTATTTTCCCATATTCCCTCATATCTCAAAGAAGGAAATTGATATCCAAAAGATTCTTGCTTTAAAATGTAAGGAACTTGATTACCTAAAATCAGTATTTTTTCAGGATATATCAATTCAGGATTTTTTTCAAAATTCGGCCCCAAGGGGGGGGAGGGGGGCTAAACGTGATTTTACGTGTTTTTCACATGAAACGGATATCCATAAGATTCTTACCTTAAAATAAAAGGAAGCCGAATACCTAAAAATCAGTTCCAGGATTTTTCAAAATTCGGCCCCCCGCAAGGGGGGAGGGGGGGGGGCAAAACGTGTTTTCCTTCATATCTCAAAGAAGGAAATTGATATGTTAAAGATTCTTGCTTTAAAATGTAAGGAACATGAATATCTAAAAACCAATTTCATGATTTTTCAAAATTTGGCCCAAAAGGGGGGGAGGGGGCAATACGCATCTATATCTATAAAGGAAGAAGTCCTGACATATATATATATATATATATATATATATATATATATATATATATATACATACACGTATCAACGCCCAGCAAAAACTATTGGAGATACAGATATCAAATTTTAGGAGCTTATTACTTTTGTGCTGAAGGCGTCATTTAAGAAGCGATTTTTCAAAATTCGCCCCACAAGGGGAGGAGGGGGGCAAAACGTGTTTTTTACATATTCCTTTATATCTCAAAGAAGAAAATTGATATCCATAAGATTCTTGCTTTAAAATGTAAGAAACATGAATACCTAAAAACCAATTTCAGGATTTTTCAAAATTCGTCTCCCAAGGGGGAGAGGGGGGGGCTAAACGTGTTCTTACGTGTTTTATCTATATATATAAAGGAATCAACACCCAGCAAAAACTATTGGAGATACAGATATCAAATTTTAAGAGCTTATTACTTTTGTGCTAAAGGCGCCATTTAAGAAGCGATTTTTCAAAATTCGCCTCCCCAAGGGGGGGAGGGGGGGCAAAACGTGTTTTTTACATATTCCTTTATATCTCAAAGAAAGAAACAGATATCCATAAGATTCTTGCTTTAAAATGTAAGGAACACGAATACATTAAAACCAATTTCAGGATTTTCAAAATTCGGCCTCATGCGGGGGAGCGGGCAAAACGTATTTTTTACATATTACCTCATATCTCAAAGAAAGAAACAGATATCCATGAGATTCTTGCTTTAAAATGTAAAGAATATGAATACCTAAAAATCAATTTAAGGATTTTTCAAAATTCGGCCCCCAAGGGGGTTAGGGGGCTAAGCGTGTTTTTACGTGTTTTTTACATATTCCGTCATATCTCAAAGAAGGAAACAGATATCCATAAGATTCTTGATTTAAAATGTAAGAAACAAGATTAAATGTAACAAATACGATCAATGTCACGATTTTTCGACATTCGCTTTAGATTTTGAAAAAATTGCTAGAAACAATCCAATAATTTATATTTCCTATTTATCACCATTTTGAACACCAAATTGGTGGTAGGAGAAAAGAGAGAGATCAACCTTAATTAAATGAAGTGTGGAAAGGTGTGTGGGTGTGTGAATTGTATATATTTCGGTTGTTAGTACGTATACATCTAGAGCTCAGGTTAACTCCATTCATTTTTATTATCCTAGGCAACGTCAGGTAATTCTTTGTTTATGAAACCAGCGATTTTCACAAGGGTTTACGGGGAAGCCCTCAAACTCCTCGAAGGGCCGTGTAGCGTACTGGAAATAGAGGTTATTTTTTCCCGAAAACCCACAAGCACTTGGAAAACACAGCTGCGTGTTTTCAAGGAATGTGTTGTTCGGTTCCACCAGTTTCGGAACCCGTGGGGGAATTAAAGACCGTTTCCCTCACAAGACAAACCACTAAAGCTGTCAACTTAACGTTTCGAAAGGTAATAAAGTTCGGCTTCTCCAGAAGAACTGTCAGCCGATAATCTGGCGGCTCCTCCACCCCTTCTGAAATATCCAGACATTTAGAGGAGACGTTCCATAGATCCCGCACAGGGTAGACGTGTTTTTACTAGGCTCCTGTGTTGTTGGGCCGAAAATGGGCCCGGGAGCGCGTATCTTTAAATCTGCACCCAACTTAAGTGAATTTGTCGAAACGTCTAATGTTTAATTTTTTTCTTGTAAATAAATTCTTAAGTTTGTTTTAAAAATTTGGCTTTCGTTTTTAATTAGAACTCTGTCTTTCTTTGGTATGGATCAATAGTTGTGAAATGGAATTAATGCAAAATGCCTCAGAGAGAATAGCCTTACTACTTGTCGTGACGCCACAGCCGGGATCCAGTGGGTTATTAAAATTGAAAGAAACATTTTAATGCTGACATTAGCATGGGGGGGGGTTATTATAATATGCTGATGGGATGATGACCAGTGGAGAGGGGTATAGATTGCCATAAAATACAAATATACATATCATACAAGTAAGCTTTATTAAGGGTTCACCCGTGCAACGCCGGGTATATAAAGCTAGTATATATATATATATATATTCTAAAAAAAAGTAACTGGCGCTGCCGCCGCCGCCGCCGCTGTCAAAAGCTTGTCACGCTATCTCCTCCGAAACCGCTGGGGGTATGGGGTCGAGACCGATACCAATCGATGCAGAACAATGTGGGGAAGAAAGTAAGACATGTCTCATATTCGTCGGACTTTAAGTTTTTTTTTATTTTATGTTTTGTGGTAAAATATTGACTTTTTCATGTTCAGATTACGATAACTCGCCAAAAAAGGATCGTAGAATTTTTTTTTTTTTACAATCTAAGACTACAGACATTTCTCCTTCAAATAAGACCTCATTTGTTTAAAAATAATTTAAAACAGACTGATATTTTTATTAAAATTGAAAACCCACTTTTTGGAAAAATTTATGCGTTTCGAGATATATAAATTCGATGCTCTCAGACTTATTATGTTTCAAAGAAAATATTTATATCAACTGGAAGATGAAAGCTTTCTCATTCATATAAACTTCATTTCAAGTCTCTATCTTAAAATTTCGATTTTTAATTGAATTTTAAAGAAATACATCAAAAAAATCTTCTCATTCGCTTCCTTTGCAGAAGGACATGAAAGAAGATCCAATTTTTCACCCATAGGCGGGCTTCATCCATTCCGCCGGGAGGGGGGGAAGCTTCAACTGTAAACAAATGAATGACTCAATCGCTGTAAACAACTATTGAGTCATTCATTCACTTGATTCACCAGAGGAGCGAGCGTAGCGAGCCTAGGGGCTAAGCCCCTAGTATATTCAAAAAAAGTAACTGGCGCCGCCGCTGTCAAAAGCTTGTCACGCTATCTCCTGCGAAACCGCTAGGGGTGTGGGGTCAAGACCGATACCAATAGATGCAGAAAAATGCGGGGAAGAAAGTAAGATATGTCTCATCTTCGTCGGACTTTAAGTTGTTTTTTTTATTTTATGTTTTGAGGGAAAATATTGACTTTTTCATGTTCAGATTACGATAACTCGCCAAAAATAAATCGTAGAATTTTGATCTTTTTACAATCTAAGACTACAGACATTTCTCCTTCATACAAGACCTCATTTGTTTAAAAATAATTTAAAACAGACTAATATTTTTATCAAAATATTAAACCCACTTTTTTGAGAAATATCCTCACATATGTGGATGTAATATCGATGCTCCTCGAGTTTTTATCTTACAAAGAAAATATTTACATCATCTGGAAGATGAAAGCTTTCTCATTCATATAAACCTCATTTCAAGTCTCTATCGTAAAATTTCGATTTTTAATTGAATTTTAAAGCTGAAACAGTGATTCCCCTTCAACAGTAAATACATGGAAGCTGTTGCATTGCCCAAGAATCACCCCTATGTATCTCGCTATTAGCAACTTATTCCTTCAACTTGCTGTGCCATGATTGGCGCTGTGCTTGAGCACGCTGCTCGTATGCTATAGTCCCCGGTTCGATCCCGGTGAATGCTCATTTTTACTAATTATTCTAAATTTTTCAATTTTATTCTTTTAATTCTTATATTTTTTTATTTTACTTATCTGAAGAGGGCTTAATTTTTATTTTACTGCTGAGCACATATTTTCTGATGTACATATCTTGCTACTGGAGGTAAAGTCGTAAGACCATGGCATTCCAACTCAATATGCCTTGACCTTGACCCTAACAGAGGAGCGAGCGTAGCGAGCCTAGGGGCGAAGCCCCTAATGCTGTCATGCCCATCAGCAAAATCCACTTGAATTAGTATATATATATATATATATATATATATATATATATATATATATATATATATATATATATATATATACTAAATATATATATAGTATATATATATATAGTATATACCGGGTGATCCAAAAGTCAGGATGAACTTTAAAAATGAATAATTCGAAAACGAATATCTTTATTCGCTTTCGAATTATTCATTTTTAAAAAGATGCGGTTTGCACCAAACAGATGGAAAAGAAGCCGGGTTTTGTGTGGCAACGGAAAAAAATAGTTCTGTTGGCGACCAACAGATGGCGCTATAGTTTTTTATTTCACCAAAAGATGATTTACAAATGAAAAAATGCTTACAAGTTACAAGTCAGCTTAATTACAGTTAATTACAGTAAATGTTCAATGTGTTGTCCATCATTCAGAAGTACCGCTGTGAGACGAGTCACCACACCGTTCACAGCATTGAGTAGAATTTCTTGCTTTATGGCAGACACATTTTGGCGGATGGCATCTTTCAGTGCTGCTAGTGATGTCGGTTGGTCGCGGTACACTTTTGACTTCAAGAATCCCCACAGCCAAAAGTAACAGGGTGTCAGATTGGGAGATCTTGCTGGCCATGCGTGATTAAAGCATTGACTGATAATGCGATCCTCTCCAAATGTTGAGCGTAGCAGGCGTCACAGGCAGAGCAATATGAGGTGGTGCTCCATCTTGCAAAAAGGGGACTGTTTGGAGTGCCGGTCACGCTTGCAGTCCAGGATTAATGTTGTTTGTAACAGTGCTGCATATCGCTGACCAGTGACAGAAACTGTTTTGAAACCCGTCTTTGTGACTTCCTCGAAAAAAATGGACCAATTATGAAATAATCAGTGAAGCCACACCAGACTGTCACTTTAGGCTGTGGCAAGGGTACCTCAACAAATGCATGTGGATTTTCTGTGGTCCACACTCGACAATTGTGGGTGTTAACAGCGCCAGAGAGTGTGAAATGCGTTTCATCTGTCCAAAGCACAGTGTGAAGCCATTCGTGCTGCTCTTCTATCTTATTGAATACCAAATTCGCAAAATCTTGGCGAGAGTCGAAGTCAAGAGGTTTCAGTTCTTGGTTATGTTGCAACTTGTAGGGATACCGTTTCAGTGCTCTCCAGACACTTACGTACGACACTCCTGTCTGTCTCGAAACTTCTCGAGCACTGCACTTCCCATGTGCAGAAACCGCCGACATGGATTGCACCGTCTGCTCCACTGTCATGAGGGGCGTCCACTTCTTGGACGTGACGCCAAAGAACCTGTACCTTCAAATTTCTTCATCATTTTGTTCAATGCAGAAGACTTTATTGGTCCTTTGCTATCTCGCATACCCTTCATGTAGCGATATGCTCGCAATATCGCAATGGCACTTTCCGAATTCTTATAATACAGTTTAACTAACAGGGCTTTCTCAACTATGGACAGCATTTCGATGCATATAAGCTTCGACTACCATTACCTGCTGCAGTTGCTCCTTTTTGTATTGTTTGTTGCTTTGCATAATCCTATATCAGAAATCCGACAGCGCCATCTGTTGGTCGCCAACAGAACCATTTTTTTTTTCGTTGCCACACAAAACCCGGCTTCTTTTCCATCCGTTTGGTGGAAACCGCATCTTTTTTTCTATATTCGTTTTCGAATTATTCATTTTTAAAGTTCGTCCTGACTTTTGGATCACCCGGTATATATATATTAGAATATATATATATATATATATATATATATATATATATATATATATATATATATATATATATATACACACTAATAACCGTTAAAGATAAATGGTTCAAACTTGGAACATGTCTTTTATTTTACTTTAATTTTTATTCAACAAATTTGAAAAATATATTTGCTTTTGAAAATATATTTTTTTAAAAATAAGTTACATCATTTTTTTTTAATTCTCTAAATATTTTTATTTTTTTTAAGATTTATATTTAAAAAAACGCTGAATCGAAATTAAAGCATATATTTCTGTTTAATTAAATGAAAAAAAATTGAAATTCGACAGATAATATTTCGAGTAATAACGATTTTAAATTACCCCACTTTTTTTAAAATTTAAAATTTTAAAATTTTTTTTAAACTTTGAGAAGTTTTATGATGTGATTTTGTTTGCAAATTATATGATTAACCATTACAAAAAATTCAAAATTTTAACTCAATAAATGTATTGTACCGTAATAAGCTAATTAACAGGAAAAACAAACTTTATTTTATATCGAAGAGACGAGGGGCAACACAATACAAAAATTGGTGTGGAACACATCACACTATATCGGTAGCATAATATCTCAACAGAATCGAAAAATGATACTTCTTTTACTCTGAAACACGAACAACCGTTCTTTCTCTCTCCGCTCGTTCCAACCTTTTTTTTTCACTCCAGTTCCGTTCGCTCGAATCGGTGAGTCGTCACAACTCCACCCCCCTTGAAAACTTTTCTAGAGTATTACGAAGGAAAAGTTAGTCAGATGGTATACAGGACCATCAAATATAAAATGATCACCGTAGAGTTCATTTTCCTTTACTAATAAAGTTCACACAAGCAAGTACCAAGTGATTAAAGTTATTAGGGGTCCACACACAAAAAAAACAAAAAAAAAACTTAAATGTAACATATAAATAACGGAACTTCAACTGAATAAAGATAGTAGATTAAATTCAAAACATTACCAATTCTACTACTACATAGCATTATTCTGATTACAGAATCATAATTCTTTTACACAATATTCATTAAAACATAATATTTTCACATTAATGTATTATCCAAAACAACAACAAATTAAATGAATAAAACAAAATAATCATGGGATATATAAATATATAATAACAAATGCACTACTACATTTTTGCAATACCCTTTTCCGGTATAGGTATAGCCTTGTAAATTTAGAGAGGCTGTACTCATTTCTTCATGCATACGCTGTAAATATTTATAGCAAGCATCTACATCTTGCTTTGGTCTACGAATAACAACCTTGCCAGGTGAACCAGGTTTCGGAAAGTTTACGATAACCTGATTGAATTTATCCCTAACCTTTCCAATTTGTTCCCCTTCAAATCGAACATCTCTGTCATCTGATAGAAAGTTAATTAAAGATTTTGTCTCCTCCTTCGGACGGTTGATATTTGTGCCATGTTTGCCAATTATATGAGGGTGGAAAACTGGTGTTATCGTGATGTCTGCATAGGCAACTTGTGTTTTAAGTTCTTTAGTCACTTCCTTTAATTTTCGGCAAGCTTCCTTAACTTCATCAGGGGGTCCTTCTACATTAATGCTGTCATGCCCATCAGCAAAATCCACTTGAACTTTAGTTAAATCATTAGCGATCTTCTTAATATTAGCTCCTCTTTTCCCAATAATGTGCTTGTGAAGCTAACGGGGAGCATCTACATGTTCAGTAACAACACTGTTTGTCTTCGAATACACAAGTGTATGAGCAGGTCCAAACTTGGCTTTCTCACCCCTAAGTTTTATTGTATTAGATCGGAAGTCAGGAAGTAGCATCTCAACAGATACACCAGTTTCAGCTAAAATTTCTTGAATTGTTTGGCCACGTGATCCAATTATATTTTTGTACTGATTTTTAGAAACTTCTACTGATACTGCTAGACAATTTCCTTTCCTTTCCTCATAGATTTTTTCATACCCAGCAATAGTAAGCTCACTTTTGTTTACTGATGGAGGAGGGATATCCACTCTGGCACCAGTTTCATTTATAATCTTATTTTCAACTTCATTGAAAGGTTCGGAAATAAAGGGATGGTAATCTCTTGGAATATCAAGATGTTCCAATGCCAATTTGTCCTGTTTCTCTGGTATGAGCTCAATTTCACGCCCAGCTTTGTCAATACCATCTTTAGTTCCAGTAATCTTAATAAAATCCTTATATTCTTCTGGGTGGTCTTCCTGACATTTGAATAGTAGACTTTTATCGATCATAAGCTTCGATCCTTTGTTTTGGCCTTTTGAATCTTCGTTAACAACCTTGAAAATGGACTGTAATTCTTCACTATCATTCTGGGACTTAGAAAACTGCTCATGGTCTGTCTTCAAGAGAGAAAGCTCATTTGAATTGGTTTCCACTGGGGGTAAAAATTCGTCATCTACACTGAAGTGCCACTGAATTAGGGATACCTACCTAGTAACGAGTTGGGCCTCCTCTGGCCTTGATAACGGCTGCCACACGACGAGGCATAGATTCAACAAGTTTCTGGAAACGTTCCACGGGAAAGGCTTGCCAAATATTGGCTAAAGCTGTCCATAATTCAGTAAGGTTCTTTGGTGCTGTGTGATGGCCTTTCACGCCTTGTTCCGAAACATCCCAAAGATGCTCAATAGAATTTAAGTCTGGGCTTCTAGGTGGCCAATTCATGACAGAGAAGTCAGAGGAATGCTCATCCAACCAGCCAGTATCCAACCGGGACTTGTGAGAGGTACAGTTGTCTTGCTGGAAAACTCCATTACCGTGCGGATAACAGAACAGCATAAACGGATGGAGGTGATCACCCAGCAACTCTACGTACCGAATTGCATTGAGGGAGGTTGGTACACGCACCAAAGATACCAAACTGTGCCACGAAAAAACACCCCAGACCATGATTGAGCCACCATGCCCTTGTACAGTTCCAGCCAGTCATGCAGGATCCATGGCTTCATGAGCCTGACGCCATATTCTCAGCCTCCCGTCGGCGTTAAGTAGTCGGAATCGAGACTCATCACTCCATGCTACTCGTTTCCAGTCCTCTACACTCCAGTCTCTGTGCTCTCTTGCCCGGGCAAGACGTGCAGCCCGATGGCGAGTATAGAGCAATGGTACTCTCGTATGTCGACGGCTCCCGAAACCCATACGGTGAAGCGAGCGTTGCACAGTCCATTTACTGACTGTACGACTGGCACCGTCATTAAACTGGGTGGTAATTTGAGCTAATGTTTGGCTTCGCTGGCTACGTACAATACGCCTGAGCCGTCTCTCACCACGCACTGTCAAGGCTAATTGTCCTCTGCAGTTTGCCCGATCGCTAGTTTTTTTCCACCATCCATGTATTCTTGGTATACTCTTGACACTGTCGACCTTGAAAATCCTAGCTGTCTGACGATTTCGGAAATTGAATGGCCCATGCGTCGCGCACCTACGATTTGTTCGCGATCGAAGGCGTCTAAATCAGGTAGTTTACCCATACTGGCAATTCCAACAACTAATTCAGAACAACCACAGTACGCGCTATATATGCAGTTACCACAGCGCCCTCACTTGCGCATACATGATGCGCAGCGCTACACAATTTGCATAGGCTTTGCTATCCCTAATTCAGTGGCACTTCAGTGTATGATTATAGAAGTGTCGTTTTGCTCTTCGACCTCCATTACAAATTCCTTGCTGGATTCTTCATTTTGAGCACCCTTATTTGGCTTAGATTCTTGTACAGGGCCTAAACTATCTTCATTTTCTGTATTTTCACTTTCCGTTTGGGCGCGAGTCTGCACTGCGCTAAGATGAGAAATCGAAACCTTTCCCACCTGTAAATTCGATAATCTGGCTGCAGTTCGATTTCCTAAGATATAGCGTCCCTTTTCTAATTCACAACGCACAACTGCGGCTTTGCTACCAAATTGTCCAGAGATTCTAACTTTTGCCAACGGTAGACCTGTCGGATTTTCGTCTAAAGGCTGCTGTACCCAAATAGTTTCGCCTGTGTACATCTCGGGAGAGACATATTTCCTACATATGACGTCTATCGTGACACCTGAATCTCGAAGAACAGGCATGGTAAACCCATTTGCTTCCGCTAATGTTGTAAAAGGACTTAGCAAATTCTCCTCATCTTGTTCCTCACAAATTTGGTTCACTTGTTCTGAAGTTTTCTGAGCCTTTAATTTAGGACAAGTCGGTCGCAAATGGTCCACCGACCCACATTCATAACACTGCAAGGGTTTTCGCCGATCAAAATATTCATATCTCTGACCTTTCCACACGTCTTGCTTTCCCTGATCCCTTTCATTTTGTCCAGATTTAGCCGGAAATTTCTGATATTTTCGATTTCCCTTTTCGAAATTATTGCTAGTCTTCCTTTGTTCATTGGTTGGATAACTTTTGGATTTCCTACTCTCCCGAACACTATCATATTCGTTCAACATCTCAGACAGTTTTGTCGCTGAAGTTATTTTAGTTCAGTTGTCAAGAAAATGTTCCCAAACATCATTGGATACACGTTTTTTTATCTGGTCTGTAACCATCAGATCCTTCAGCAATTCAAAAGTATTAATTTCCAATCCTTGTATCCATTCTTCAAGATAGTTTCTTAATTGAAAAGTAAAATCTCTCCATGAACTATCAGACTTCTTTTGATGTTGCACAAACTTAACACGAAATTTCTCGGGGCTAAGTTTAAAACGCTTTAGGAGCAACTCTTTGACGTAATCGTAATTGTCAGTCTTTTCCTCCTGCTCTCTCGCTATAAGCTGGATGATATCCGGCGGAAGAAGGGGTAGCAACTGTTTCACCCAATCCTGTTTTCTAACATCTGTCCCTTTTGCCTGGCGTTCGAAAATACTCAAATATAGACTAATATCTTCCTCTTTTGGATCGAATTTTTGAAGAATTTTCTGAAGTATAAAATTAGTTCGCGAATTCGTAATTTGCTCCTGATGAGAAGTCCCAGTAACGGATACCTGCATAGTTTCAATTCTTAATTTCTCCATTTCGAATTGGAGCTTCTTTTCTTCTAGTTCGAATTGGCGCTTCTTTTCATCTTTCTCCAGTTCGAATTGGCGATTCTTTTCTTCTAGTTCAATTTTTAACCTTCCAAGCTAAAACTGGTTTTTACTCTCTTCTAACCGATTTTCCGTTATACCTTCTAAAAGATTTTTTACATACTCCTCTTCATAGTGCCTAGATTTTTTATTATTATTATCAGGTCTGTTATCACTAATTCTTCACTTATATTTTCCCCCATCTCAATAGCCAAAGTCTGAAGATCACTTTTTCTTGCTTTGCAAAGAAAAGCCATGGTAAAATAGTTCAAGATTACTTACACTCAAAATTACTTAAAATAACACTTGAGTAATTTTTTTTTTTTGGGGGGGGGGGGGGACACAATATAAATTTTAGCATAAGATACAGAAACCGAAAGTAAGTACAATTTGTTTCCTAGCAGGAGTTTCAACTCGAACAATTACATGCACAGAGTGTGCTAAACCGAAAGTAAAGATAATTTATCTCCTAACAGGAGTTTTCCCACATAAATAAATGTTGCTTACAATTACATCAGCACATGGCGTGCTACAAAACCAAAAATATAAAAACAATTGTACAACAAAAGCGTGATGCTTTCAAAACCGAAAGTAACGCAATTTATCTCCTTGATGGAGTTTTCCCACTTAAATAAATGTTGCTTACAATTACATCAGCACATGGCGTGCTACAAAATAAAAAATATAAAAACAATTGTACAACAAAAGCGTGATGCTTTGAACCAAATAAGCACGTGGTGTGCTACAAAAATTTTAGTTACACCAGCACATGGCGTGCTACAAATTTTCATCTATATCAGCATATGGCATGCTACAAAATATTTGCTATACCAGCACATGGCGTGCTAGAAAATACCAGCACGCCACAGCACAACTACAAATACAGCACAACTGTATTTGTAGTTGTGCTGTGCTACAAATGCAGCACAACTGTACCAGCACGTGTCGTGCTACAAAATTTCAATTATACCAG
Organism: Dolomedes plantarius; assembly: GCA_907164885.2. Taxonomy (NCBI): domain Eukaryota; kingdom Metazoa; phylum Arthropoda; class Arachnida; order Araneae; family Dolomedidae; genus Dolomedes; species Dolomedes plantarius. The sequence goes on along the minus strand of OU015496.1, from coordinate 155,963,496 downwards.
CACATTGCGTGCGACAAAATTTCATGTATATCAGCATATGGCATGCTACAAAATTTTTGCTATACCAGCACGTGGCGTGCTACAAAAATCAACTGCACCAGCACGTGTCGTGCTACAAAATTTCAGTTATACCAGCACATGGCGTGCTACAACAATCACTAGTGAAATAACAATTTATTTTATTTATCATACTAGCGGCCCGTCCCGACTTTGTCCGGGTTGAACAAAATATTATACCAGAACATAGGCTAGTATCGAACCGCTATCGTCAGAACAGAAGCCCACTCTTCAGAAGCCCACTTTATTCCCAGCAGAAAAAAGTAAGCCCCTAACTTCAGAAATAAAGTAAGCCCCTAACTTTATTTCTACTGATCAGATATACATAATATATAGCCTACGTCCATCTGGAATAATGTACCTTTCAAACAGTGAAAGAATTTTTCAAATAGGTGAAGTGGTTCTGGAGATTACCCTCCACGTACAAAATCCACTCTCTCTTTATATATAAGTATAGATGATCAGATATACATAATATACAGCCTATGTCCATCTGGAATAATGTACCTTTCAAACGGTGAAAGAATTTTTCAAATAGGTGAAGTGGTTCTGGAGATTACCCTCCACGTACAAAATCCGCTCTCTCTTTATAGATAAGTATAGATGATCAGATATACATGATATACGGCCTATGTCCATCTCGAATAATGTACCTTTCAAACAGTGAAAGAATTTTTCAAGTAGGTGAAGTGGTTCTGGAGATTACCCTCCACATTGATCAGATATACATAATATACAGCCTATGTCCATCTGGAATAATGTACCTTTCAAACAGTGAAAGAATTTTTCAAATAGGTGAAGTGGTTCTGTAGATTACCCTCCACATACAAAATCCGTTCTCTCTTTATATATAAGTATAGATGATCAGATATACATAATATACAGCCTATGTCCATCTGGAATAATGTACCTTTCAAACAGTGAAAGAATTTTTCAAGTAGGTGAAGTGGTTCTGGAGATTACCCTCCACGTACAAAATCCGTTCTCTCTTTATATATAAGTATAGATGATCAGATATACATAATATACAGCCTATGTCCATCTGGAAAAATGTACCTTTTAAACGGTGAAAGAATTTTTCAAATAGGTGAAGTGGTTCTGGAGATTACCCTCCACGTACAAAATCCGCTCTCTCTTTATATATAAGTATAGATGATCAGATATAGATAATATACAGCCTATGTCCATCTGGAATAATGTACCTTTCAAACGGTGAAAGAATTTTTCAAATAGGTGAAGTGGTTCTGGAGATTACCCTCCACGTACAAAATCCGCTCTGTCTTTATATATAAGTATAGATGATCAGATATACATAATATACAGCCTATGTCCATCTGGATTAATGTACTTTTCAAACGGTGAAAGAATTTTTCAAATAGGTGAAGTGGTTCTGTAGATTACCCTCCACATACAAAATCCGTTCTCTCTTTATATACAAGTATAGATAACATGCTTCAATTGACACTCAAAAGAACGTAACCAAAACCAAAAAAAAAATTTTGTATATCATACAATAATTAAATTTCATCATTTCCCCTAATAACAAAATCACTTTTGGTACTCATCCCTCACGTGGAATGTTCTCATACCGAGGCTGCCACCATTTTTAGCTGTACCGTAATAAGACAACGAATTAACAGGAAAAACAAACTTTATTTTATATTGACAAGACGAGGGGCAACACAACACAAAAATTGGTGTGGAACACATCAAACTATATCGGTAGCATAATATCTCAACAGAATCGAAAAATTATACTTCTTTTACACTGAATCAAACAACCCTTCTTTCTCTCTCCGCTCGTTCCAACCTTTTTTTTTTCACTCCAGTTCCGTTCGCTCAAATCGGTGAATCGTCACAATATGTATCGTCAATCGGAAGTAGTTGAAAAATTTCAATTAATCTCTCCTTAATTCAGTCATAACCGTTTGAAAAGATCCCAGACAATATCTGTCCTTAAATTAGGATGTACCCAATACGTTCTATAAAGTTTTTTAATGTTGCTTCGACGACGACGATACCAGTACATTACAAGAAAGGTATTTACGTTCATCCTGCAAAGTGAACTACACTGCAATGATTGCAAAGATGTTCTGTGCGGACGGGAAAACCGTATGCGGTGAAAGAAAAACCGAATTGTGTGAACACAGCCTTTGGTTGACACCGAAACGATTATAAAACCGAAACCGTATCGTGTGTACGAGGCCACAGCGCATGCGTCAGCTGTTTTCGTGCGCATCGCAGCGCATGCGTTGAGCGTTCTACTATGAGTCTAACTAGCATTTCACTATGAATGTTTCATTTGACCCGTGTTTCTTGTGTTGCTTTTCGTTCGCATTATTTCTGTTTTTCCCCCAGTTTCGATTTACTTTCATTGTTTAAATGTCCACTCGGCTAGGTAAGTGCGCTGATTAGTTCTTTATCGTGATAATGAATTAATAATTTTGAGAAATAGTTATCTTTTCCCTCATCATATTTTGTTGCCGCCAACGATGTCGGTTAATAAAAAGAAGTATTGTCAATACAATTCCCCGTACTTGAAGTTCGAATTTGTTCCTTCACCGTCGAACTCGCAACTACCTATGTGTTTACTTTGTAACAAAGTGTTATCTAATGAGGCAATGAAACCATCTCGTTTGCAGGAGCATCTGCAAAAAATTCATCCTGGCAAACAAAATAAAGATTTGTCATTTTTCACGAACACCAGGAACAAGTTTCTGAAGGCACCGTCTATCTCAGGCTTATAAGCAACCACATCAAAAAAATGCGACGATGGTTTGATAGCCTCATATATACCGGGTGGCCATAATTAAACTGACAGTGCTCACAGTGTTCTGTAGCGCGATCTATTTGCGAGAATGACGCCACATTTTGTAGGAAGATTAAACAAGACGGGGGACGAAGGATTCAGCGAAAAAATAAATTAGTTCCAAAAGTCACCGCTAGGGGAATATTTGGCGCTGTGTAATAGAAAATAGAGTGTTAACAAATGCAAATCAATACGGAAATTACCTTTTATTTTGCATTCAAATGAGGTTCAATGTGGCTGCCGTGGTTGTGGACCACATATTGCATTCTCTGCACAGTATGCACAACAGCAGAAAGTAACATGTCTGCAGGAATCTCCCGTACAGTCCGTGATATGTTATCCTTCAACGTAGCCAGGTCCTGGACCACTCCTTGATAGACCTTGGACTTAAGGTAACCCCATAGCCAGAAGTCGCATGGGGTAAGATCAGGCGACCGAGGTGGCCATGCAGTTGGAAAGTAGCAGCTAATGACTCTTTCTGTTGTAAATTTCTGTCGTAGCAGCTGCTTCACCCGTACAGAAACGTGTGAAGGGGCTCCATCTTGCATGAAAATCATTTCCCCCAGGCATTGTCTTTGCTGAAGTGCCGGAATGACAAAGCTGTTCAACATGTGGCGATATTTCTCTCCGGTAACAGAACAGGTTTCCGGTCCTGTCGGGGTAATGTTCTCATAGAAGAATGGACCTACGATAAATTCCGCTGTGAACCCACACCAAACAGTTATCTTTGGTGAATGTAAGGGAATTTCTGTGACTGCATGTGGTGATTTGTCATCCCAAATTCGGCAGTTCTGGGTATTCACAGTTCCATGCAGGTAAAAGTGGGCCTCGTCTCCCCATAAGATTTTCCACGGCCAAGCATCATCCACCTCCATTCTGGCAAGAAAGGTGAGAGCAAAAGTCAGTCGCTTATCATGGTCGGGGTACAGTAACTCCTGTACACGGCTGATCTTCTACGGATAGAAGTTGATAATCTTTCGTAAGATTTTCCATACCGTACTGTAAGGCATATCCATATTCCGAGCTGATCCACTAGCGCTAGAGGTGGCAGCAATATTGTCTGGTCCTCTGTCGACAATCGCCGTGGCAACTGCTTCGATTGTATCCTGTGGTACAGGTTTTCGTCCTCTGCCTGACTGAACCTTCAGAGAACCTGTTTTCTCAAACGTCGCAACCATTGCTTTTAGCCCATTAACTGACACAGGACCGTTACCTTTACGCATTTTTTTGTGCGTTCTAAAAGCACGAAGAGCGGCTGACGCGTTGCACTGGTTGAGGTAAAAGAATTTGACCAGTAACGCACGCTCGACTAAAGAAGGAGACATTGCACATAAACTTTCAATCCGATTGATTCGAAACGTAACACATTGCCTTTTAAAACCCAAGCAGCTGGCACTGTGCCAATGGATGTAACGTGAAATTTGAATAAAGAACTTCTTCTTCTGCTCAGCGTACGTGATATTGCAGATCACGAGACTTTATCGGTGTTTATGTAGATTTTACGCTTTTTTAAAAGTGTTGCCATATTGCACTTGAACTAAAAAAGAAAATGTGCATAATAAAAGGTAATTTCATTCCGTATTAATTTGCATTTGTTAACACTCTATTTTCTATTACACAGCTCCAAATATTCCCCTAGCGGTGACTTTTGGAACTAATTTATTTTTTCGTGGAATCCTTCGTCCCCCGTCTTGTTTAATCTTCCTACAAAATGTGGCGTCATTCTCGCAAATAGATCGCGCTACAGAACACTGTGAGCACTGTCAGTTTAATTATGGCCACCCGGTATATTAAAATTAATTGCTAAATCGGGGAAAACTCACACCATCAGCGAAGAGTTGATACTGCCGGCTGTCAAGGACGTTTTAGAAACGGTTTTACACCATCCATCCGCATCCAATGTTATAAAAAATGTCCCATTAAGCAACGATACAGTGCGACGACGAATTGATGAGATGGCTGAAGATGTTGAAGCTTCCTTATGCAAACTTTTAATACACACCGAATTTTCTCTTCAGGTTGATGAATCAACCTTGCCAAGTACTAATGAGGCTTTACTGTTAGCGTACGTCCGTTTTGTGAAGGAAGGAAAAATTATTGAAGAGATGTTTTTTGCAAGAAGCTTGATTTCAGATACTAAAGGTGAATCTATTTTTAATACTGTCAAAGATTATTTTAAAGAGAAAAATATTCCCCTTCCGAACATTATGTCTGTTGCCACCGATGGAGCTCCTGCAATAGTGGGTCGTCATCGTGGATTCATCGTTCTTTTGAAGAAAGACTTACCAGGTATTTTAGCTGTTCACTACGTGATTCATTGACAGTATTTAGTTGCACAAAACCTCATCGACTGTTTGCATCAGTCATTACAATATGTCATCTCTGCTGTGAACAAAATTCGCAGTAATGCTCTCAACGATCGATTATTCGGGCAGCTGTGTAAGGACAACGATGAAGAATTCAATCGCTTGCTTTTACACACCGAGGTTCGCTGGCTCTCCAAAGGCGCCTGGTTCAATAGGTTCTGGAATCTTTTCAACTCTGTAATTGAGTTCCTCGAAGAGAAAGATGTATCTCTGAGAGATAGATCGCTACAATTTAAGATTGATGTTGCTTACATGACCGATTTATTCGCAAAATTTAATGGAATAAATTTGCAGCTTCAAGACGAAGAGCTCATTTTGATCACAACAAAATCTGTTATTTCTGTCTTCCTAAAAAAACTCACTTTGTGGAAGCAGAATTTTAGTCGCAACGAGTTCAGCCAGTTTCTAATCTTGTCGGATCTGCATAAGAGCAGTGAAATCCCCTTCGATGAAACACAAGTTTACCTGTCAATACCTTGAGTCTTTGCACAAGGACTTTTCTGAGCGCTTTGAATATATTTTGTCCCTGGAAGTCCCTCAATGGGTCATGAACCCTTTTATGAATATTGAGACAGCAGAGGTTCAGATTCAAGAGAAACTGGGTGAACTTTCAACTATTGAAACTTTGAAAGCCAGCTTCCAGAATGGTTATCGTCTCACAGAATTTTGGCTTCAAAGTAACATCAGTAGCATCTACCCAGGACTGTGGACTATCGTCAAAAAGTTTTTTATTGCCTTCCCTTCCTCCTACCTTGTCGAGCGAGGATTCAGTGCTGTGACTGATCTAATTGCAAAAAAGAGAAGTCGACTCCAAATCGTGAAAAGAGGGGACTTGCGCCTTCATCTCTCTAAAAATATTGAGGCGAACGTTCAGAAACTGGCTCTGAGCCATCAAGCACAACCATCCCACTGACGTACTTGATTGCTTCATTCCTATTACTCTGTTAGTGTAATTTTTTTGCTGTTCTTTTTTAATTATCTAATTAAGAATATATAATTTTTAAACATAAAAGAGCATTTAAGCTTTTTTGCGCTACTCATTTTAATTTTAATAAAAGGAATGAAATTGCCTTCTAAGGCAAAATTATCAAGTTAAATCAAACAAATCTGGTGTGTCAATCTATTGAAAAAAATTACTCAAATTTTTGCTTTTTATAATTCTGTAACACTCTTCCCCTTCCCCATACTCTAAATTACAGAATTTTCCCAAAGGGGGGGTTGAAAAATGTTTTCGCCTCTTAGGGGGGCGGCAGCTATAAAAAGGTTGAGAATCACTGGTCTATTTAACCCAGGTCATGCGAATTTATAAATCATGACATATATATATATATACACACAGTTGGCTCTCTGTTTAACGACGCTCTACTTAACGACGATCTTTATTTAAAGACGATATTTCCCAGTCCCGGCCCCTCCGACGTTATGGGAAATGTTATTTTTTCACAAATTCTGTTTAAGGGCGATCTCTACTTAAGGACGATTTTTCACGGTCCCTTAAAAGTCGTTAAACAGAGAGCCAACTGTATATAAATATATATATATATATATATACCGGGTGATCAGAAAGTGAGTATACATTTGAAAAAGTAATAATTCACGGAATAATGTAGGTAGAGAGGTAAAAATTAGCACATATGCTTGAAATGACATGGGGTTTTATTGCAACCACAAAAAAAACTTTAAAAAATCACCGACAGATGGCGCTTCATGTGATAAGAAAAGAAATAACTAGCATAACAAATTTTGACAAAGCAAAGACGATGTTCTTCAGAATAAATGCTCAACATGTCGACCGTCATTCCTCACCAATAGCTGTAGTCGAGGGTCAATGTTCCGAACAGCACTGTACAGCATATCTGTATTTATGGTGAGACATTGGCGTTGGATGTTGTCTTTTAGCATCCCTATTGATGTCGGTCCATCGTGAACTTCAAAATCATTCTCTTCACAGCTGCAATTGTGATAGAACCTTTACCCTTTCGAATACCCTTCCTATGGCGATAGGATTGTAAAGCTGCTGTAGCAGATTCCCCATTCTGATAGTACAGCTTCACTAACAGTGCCTTTTCTGGTAACGTCACCATATCTGCGATTGCTGGTGCATCTGATTCCCTGAGCAGAATTGGATATGATGACCGTAGTGCCTTGACCAGCTGGTTTTAACTCCTGTACGCAAGATGTTATGTAATCAAAGATACATAACATCTTGCGTACCTAGCCTTAATATTTTAACTGTGCTCAGTAGTCAAAATATTAAGGCTAGGTTAAAGTTAAAAGTTACTATTACAATCATTGTACAAAAATTTTAAGTTTAACACTTTCAATAGTTAAAGGGGGAAGAAAAAATTTAAGATATAAAATTAAGCAATTATTAAGAATAAGAATTTAAGTTTAAAAAGTTAGATTAAAAATTTAGAGAAGGTAAGATGAAAAAATAAACAAGTTTAAAATAAGGTTGCCCTCAAGAAAAGAAAAAAAAGGCCCTCTTCAGGGTCATACAATTCGTAATGAGATGATTGCAGATTTCCGCGGGGGAAAAATGAAAATATCAAGGTAGGGAACTTTCGAATGGGCGGTACTGCCTAGGACCGAACCCACAACGTCGGGTTTCGCAGGTCAGCGCGATGCCACTGCGCTACGGCAGGAATGTAGAAAGAATACCGCGAATGGGAAGTTAATGTTAGTTCCTAAGGAGACACGCCCTGTCATAATGAAATCATTGCAGAATTTCCTGATTACGATTATTGTCTCCCTGCTAATCGTAATCAGGAAATTCTGCAATGATTTCATTACGGATGTTCGGTAGGCCATAAAATTTCTTAGAAATTTTATGAGCCTGTTTCGTGAGTGTAGAAATGCCGAAGTCTCTTCTAATCGTCTCATTCGATATGTACCGGAAAGCTCGGCGGATTCGCTTGAGACTCTCATTACAGCTCCTTTTATACACGATTCTAATGCAGCGTCACTGACGGTTTGCTGTCCAGCGCCATCTGTTGGCCATTTTTTAAACTTTTTGGTAGTTACAATAAAACCGCATGTCATTCCAAGCATGTGTGTCAATTTTTACCTCTCTGCCTACACTATTCCGTGAATTATTACTTTTTCAAATGTATACTTATTTTCTGATCACCCGGTGTGTATATATATATATATATATATATATATATATATATATATATATATATATGATAATATTATTAATAACCTATAATCGCACTATGTGAACTTTCTCTACCATCTGGTAACACCTTTCCCGACGCGTTGGCGAGATACTTCGCCTTTCCACATGCTAACTTCCTCCGCCAATTCTGGCAACCTTTCTGACCTAATGCTATTTTCGCGCTTTTACGAAGAGACGCGAGCTGGCTCCGAAGTGATTAAGATGTGCAACTTAATTTCTATTATTCGTTATGATTTGGAATCGTTTTGTGACTGCTTCGATTGCAGTATTTTCAGGAGATGTCCATTCGGGACATCTGATATATATTTATAAATATACATATAGTGGACAAAATAATACGAACACCTGTGAAATAATGGAAAATCTTTATTAATAGGGGGTTGGACCACCCTTTGACTGAAGTAAAGATTTAATGCGACGTGGAATAGATGCATAAAGGTGATGGACAATATTTGAAGGAATATTAAGCCATTCCTCCTGCAGAGCGGTCTCTAATTCCGAAAGTCCGGATGGAGGTGGAAATCGGGAACGAAGTTTGGACTCCAAATATTGCCATAAATGTGCAATAATATTCAAGTCCGGAGACTGAGGGGGCGAGGCGAGATGTTCAACTGCATCGTCATGCTCTTCGAACAATTCTTGAACACACCTAATAGTGTGGATAGGGGCGTGGTCGTCTTGAAAAAGTGGTCGCTCTCCAGGGAATACAGTCTGGACAAAAGGATGGACATGATACCCTAGAACGCTTAGATAGAGCATTGAATTTGATCCTCCCATGCAGAATAACAAGTGGCCCCAGGGCCCGACTTAGCCTAATTGGGGCCCGGGGCAAAAACTTCTTTGGGGCCCCCCTCTTCTTCACTTCTTCAGTAATGAAGAACTTAATACTTAATACTAAACTTTCTATTCGATTTGGGACCCCCCTCTGATGTGGGGGCCCGGGGCAACTGCCCCGTATGCCCCTGCCTTAGTCAGGCTCTGAGTGGCCCAAGACCGCGCCAAGATATCGCACCCCATACCATAATTGAGCCACCCCCATGCGTCACAGTCGGCAAGAGGCATTCAGGATGAAACCCTTCTTTGGGCGTTCTCCAGACATAAACGCGTCCGGTCGTCTGAAATAGGGTGAATGACGATTCATCTGACCATATTACCTGTTGCCACTGCTGTGGGGACCAGCCTTTGTGATCTCTGCACCATTGGCGTCGTTTGAAAGCAATAGTTGCTGTCACCAAGGGTTTACGAATTGCCACTCTGCCATAAATGTTCGCAGCATGAAGTTCCCTTTTGACAGTTTTTGTTGAAACGGGGTCCTGGAGATGACTGTTCATTTCGGATGTTATCTCGGATAACGATTGCTTGTGTTTTCGGGCTACTATGCGCTTCAAGACCCGTCTATCCTTATCAGCAAGCTTGGACTTTCGGCCACTGTTGTGCTTTGAAGACGTCGTCTTACCCTCTTTCGTGTACACTGTCATAACGTCTTATAACGTTCCCCTTGCAAATCCCAAAAGGTTTGCTGTTTCCGTACCGATGCTCCACTAAAACGCGCTCCAACTATAATTCCTCTTTGGAACTCTGACTTCTGTTGCTGGTGGCGCGGATGTACTGCAGGTGTGAAATACGTCATACTTTTTCACAGGTGTTCGTATTATTTTGTACTCCATCTGTATATATATATATCTATATATATATATATATATATATATATATATATATATATATATATATATATATATATATATATATATATATATATATATATATATATATATATATATATATATATATATATATATATATATATATATATATATATATATTCCCTTTAAATTGTTTAGTAGTTTAACAGTAAAAAAGAAGTTCGATGTCTCAAACCAAAAAATTGTTGATAGAAAAATATAATTTCGTCTATTTTGCCGTCATATCTATTTTGAAGTCAGTGTTTTATGCCAAAGGCAAATGCTGACCACTGATCTGATAGGCCACTTTCAAGCAATGCGTAGAGACGTTTTTTTTTTTTAAATGTTTCTGCCCAAGCCTAATTAATTCGACTTACTTGATATGTGATAGATTGAGAATCGATTCTTAGATTATAGATTCGATTTCCACAGCGGTGATGTATTTGAAAAATGTAAAATTTCCATCGTTAATGAAGTACTATAGTACAGTAGATTGATCCAAGATCAAATCTTTCCTCGATGGATATGTTGCAGTCTACTGAGTAATATTTGCATCTTTATTTTTATTGAATTTTAATAAATTGTGAGAATGTCTCTGCATAATGTTTGTGCATGTGCCATGGACTACTGTTTGTTTATATTCTCATGAAATATTTTTACGTAATCCAGTTTAATTGAAATAAACCTGTAATGAAAGTTTCTATACAACTGTATTAATGTTATGAGCTTTTATATATTTCTTTTATATTTAGATCTGGTACAGAATCGGACACAAGTGATTCATCGGAACTTAAATCTCATCATAATGAGGACAAATCATTCTGTCATAGTCCAAAGAGCAAGAAAAGAAAGTATACTCCTCGCAAAAAGAAAAATAGACGATATTCAGCTTGTCAAGTAATTTAAAGTTTTGAAATCCATAGAAATGAAAAAAAATATTTCAAAATAAGTTATTGTAGGATTGCCTGTAGAAAGTTTTTACCTTTACATTAGAATGATTTCAATATGAATTTTAAATTACAAATGACCATGTTGTTTTGATCTAGCTGAGAAGACTTTTTTTTTTTTTAACTCTATGCTGGACAAAGCCATTAGACCAGCCTTACCCAACCTTTTGTTCTCTTGGGTCTCATGCATATGTTTGCCATGGTCATACACTTTACCACATACTATAGAGTTTTAGAACAATATTGGCACAAATTGGTGAATTCTTAAAATTATGAAACCACTCTCCATTTTAGTGATGTATAAGACACTACCCTTTTGAAGTTATCCCAAAAATAGTGACCTAGTCACTTTTAAAATTTCCTCCTCCATTTTTTTGTTCAAAATTTTTTAAGCTTTTTTTGTTTTTAAAAAATTGATTTTCTTATTTCTTGCTGTGAAAATTGTGATGAACCACTGCATTTTGAGGATGATTTTGTTCTGTATTTATATATTTAGGGTTTGTACACATCAAGATAATATTTAAAATAATAAGTTTAATTTTTCCCTAAATTCCTAAGATTTGTTCTAAGGCTATGATGATTTATTTTTTAAAAATTTTGGCTTTTTGATTTCGGTCTTAATATTTCTAAATTTTCAACCATTTACTTCAGATAAAAAATTATGAAAACTTCAGTTTTAAATTTTATAAATTTTGTATTGTATCTTTTAAAGCAAAAAAAAGGTTGAAAATAAAGTTTTTATCTTTCCAAATAAATTTTTTAAGTTTGTATTTAATAGTTACTGCTAATGTAAGGAATTAGAGGAAATTTGAATTATTTTTCTATTTGAAAAAAAAAAAAAAAATTACATATTGAAAAGATTGCTAATTTGACATGTTGCAGTATAAGTCGACGTTTGACACATAACAATATAGATTGATAAAATTACAACTACCACTGATTTATATTACAAAGTTTTTAATAAATTAAAATTATTGAAAAATTCTTATGTTGTTTAATTTAATCATTTTAGAATTGAAATGTATTAGTGTGGTATTATTAAGTTTGTTTAAAATTTGCATTCAAGTTGACTTTACAGTCAAGTCCATGACATATTTAATTTTACTTTAAACAGTTCTTTAATTTTGTTTGAATAGGTATGGAAACTTAATACATATTAAGTTTTCATACTTAATATCTATGAAATTCATACTACTTTAAGTTAAGCTACTTAATAAAGTAGCTTTACTTAGTTTTTTTTTTTTTTTTTTTTTTAAGTTTGTCTTAAAACAACCTATAAATTAAATGAGTAATTTTATCTACTTCCTTTAAAAAAGAAAACTGGATTTTAAAGATCAAAGCAGATGAGAGTAATAATACCTCTGTAAATCAAAATTGGCCTTGGAACTATTAACATGAACATTAATTACTGTGTGCATTTTAGACAATACTCAAGAGTTACTTCATTAATTTATGTGTTGCTTCATTTCATGTAGATACTAATATAAATTTATATATTAGTATCTACATGTAATGTTGTTATCAAAGGTAGTCAGAAATTTACAATATAATGGTTAAAACATTATAAGAACTTTTATGCAGATTTTAGTATGTAAATGTGTATTTATATACCTCCGCATAGTATATTAAGTACCTTATTATATAAAATGTTTTTTATATATAAGAATTTATAAATTATTTGTGGCTGTTATGTTTCCAACTAAAATTTTAAGTGAAAAAACTTGTCTGAATTCTGAGTTCAATTAATTTCTTTAATAGAAAAATATTTGTTATTTTATTTTGATTTAAAATTTGTTCATATTTGTTAGAAGGCTTTCTAATCATGATAAGGAAAGAATCCCTCAAAATCTTCCGACTGTACAATAATGTAAACATTTATAATCATATAACTTGTAGATAAAATACTTTCTGGCATGTGTGTTTTGTCTTTTTTATTTTGGTTGCAAGGAAATTGTTCATAGATTAGAAGGAATTCTATTTTATTTATATATATATATATATATATATATATATATATATATAATGGAAAGGCTATTTTTCATTAATTATTATTTGTTGGGTATTTTAATTTCCTTTGATAAAGGATTACTAAGCTCTTTTTTCAGTTATCATTTTTTTTCTCTAGGCAACAGAATTTTGTGCTTGCAAGGGCTGGAAAGAGACATCAACTCTTTCATCTTTGTCATCTTCATCTTCGAACAGTGTTTGTTCTGTGTGCCAACATTCATTTTGTAAGTTAAATTTTTAATGTTAACTTGCAGAGCTTGAACTGTGTTAAAATTTTACTTGTCATTTTTATCTTTATTAAAATTTTATTTTTTAAGTGTTGTTCCTGTTGTTAATTATGTTTTACTTAAGAAAAAACTGATTAATAGTTGCCCAGTTATCCAATTTAAAATTGCTAGAATAAGTTCTCTTAAGTGACTATCTTTGTAAAGTTATTTGAGGATCTGCTTTTTTTTATGTTATTGAAGACATTAATGTTTATTCATCAAATTATTCTACTAACTAAATGAAAATAATTTTTTTTAAAATTTATTCATATTATATTTTCTTATGTATTGCTGATATAATTTGTAACAGGGAAGTACTGCAAGTACTTTTACTATTCAATGTGTATTTATCTCCAATTGTAAGAATTTGGAACCAGTGTATGGATATTAACCAGTGTATTTTTTTTTCTTTCCATTCACAAGTTCGAAATTTTCTTTCTTATTTGTGTTAAATCCTAAAAGGTACCAAAAATATTTTGTTTCGACCACATTAAAAATGTACCTATTCCAAATATTATAAATACAATTTTAAATGTGAAATCCATTAAAAATTGAGAGGAATGAAGGAATTTTATCTAGTTTGATAGTTATATGTTAAAAATACAGTAAGCTAATACAACTATATATATAAAGTTTGGGTAGTATAAATATTGAAATTATCAGAGAGTTTAAATGTTTTTCTAGAGGTGCAAAAATATCATGAGAAAATTTTGAAAATATGATTTAATGTGGTTCAGTGACAATGCCCAATTTATGCTTCATGAAAAATTTCCATGAAAATACAAACTTTGCTTTAAAAATTAGAAAAACAGAACTAACGAATTTTTAACATCAGTGGTAGGTAAATTATTATTACAGTTATTTACAAATAAAATTGAAAATCTGATACAAAAGTCTCTTTAAATATGTTATAAAAAGCAAATTGAATTTTTTCCCCCTCTAGGCTGCATTTATTATGCATCAAAAGCTTTTGTATTGATCAGGTGTATATTTTTTGTTATACATTATGTATTCATTTTACGTGTCAGTTGGAAGTATAAATTATCCTCCATATACATTAAAATGAAACTTTTTTAAATCCTTTTAGCATAAGATGTAGTAGTGAATACAAATAACAAGACAGTTGCTTTCTACGGTCTCCGGTGAAATAGTGATATATCACACATCTTCTCTTATTTTACCACAATTTTGAGCATAATAGTGTGGCAAATATAAACAATTGTAAAATACATCTAAAATTAAAATTATGGCCTTTGTTGTGTTAGCATATTATAGTACACTTTTGCTAGTTATGGTATCTTTTAGAAAAAATTTGCCCTCTATATAATAAATTTGTATCCATTCTGTGAGTAGCTGCATTGTTATTATAATATAGACTTAGGAGGAATCTGCTATTCCTCCTTTGAATATGTTTTGATTCAAAAGAAAGGAAATAGAGGTATCAGAACTGTACATATTATTTTAACTAAAATAATTTAAATAATATTCATCAGTGCAAATTCAAAATGATCCATATAAATTTATATTCAAAAGAGCTATCTGTTTTCCCTTAAAATACATACACTGAAGCTAAATTTTCTATTATATTGTTTGTATTTAGTATTGTTGTGAAGATGAGAAAAGAATTCAATTTTAATTTTAATTTTTTTTATTATTTTTTTGGGGGGGGGATGTATGCAGACTACATTTTTTTCATTTTTAAACCCAATTTTGTTGTACTTTAAAGCGGATCACATCGTAAGAAATCTTCATGAACAGGACAACCCGAGTGCTGATAGAGATATTAAGAATTTAAATTTGTGTATTGAGCGTGAAGATGATCTAGACACAAAGTCTGTATATACAACTGTTTCTAAAGTAAGTGAATGTTTCAAATATTCAAGATGTATTTTTTAAAAATAAAAATTATGTACTTGAAGTCACAACCTAGGTCCTGTTCTAAAAATGTATGATTTTATCAGTCCTTTAGCCCCCCCCCCCCCCCCCCGGCCAAAAAAAAAAAAAAAAAAAGTCTTTCCTCTATTGTCTGTTACTTCACAACTCTGCCTTCTCTTATTTTGTATGAAATGTGTGAATTATGCTGATCCTTTTTGTATTATTACGTATGTTTATGTAAAAAAAAAGAAACTTTTATTATATTTCATGTAAACCTGCAGCATATAAAATTATCTTCTTATTTTATTCATCCCTTTTATTTCTAACAAAATATTTGTTTGTGCTTTCAAAGCTTAAAACTAGAGTAAATATGTGATCGATTTTAGAAATTTTGGCAGTTGGCTTTTATGTAGTTTAAAACCTTGATAAAGCTGTTATAATTGTAATTACACTGCACATTCCTGCTTAGAAATGCTTTTGCTTATTCATAAATTTATCAAAGATTGTAAGAAGGGATTCATAAGTGCAATTTGTTTCTACTTTTCCTATATGTCAAGTAAGAAAAAAATGTCACAACTACACACATCAGTGTTCCATTAATCAATTATTTAATCAATATTAATTTAATCAATACTTTGAATCAAAAGGAATTATTACTGATTTAATTTTATTATACATATTCTTTATCTATATATATAAAACAGTTCCGTAACTGACTAACTGACAGATAACGCAAGACCAAACCGCTGGACCTAAAGGGTTGAAATTTTAGTATGGCGATTCTTCTTATAGTGTAGGGGTGCACTAAGAAAGATTTTTTTAAAGTTCTTCTTAGATTTTTTTAAAAATTAAATTTTTAAGCTGTTTTTGTAACATTCTTTAAAGTTTGCATTTAAAATAATCTGAGGGTTATAAAATTATATCAACAGAAATATCAAAAAAAATTCCTTTAAAATGAAATCTTTTTCAAATCTTTGCCTCCATTTTCTGATTTTTGGTGAATTTTTAAAGATTAATTTTTAGAATTTAATTTATTAAATGCTGATCACGGGGTTTCTTTTTCTGATTCTTTAAATTAATTTTGAGTCACGTGCATAACAGCGAAATAAATTTACAAAAAAAAGTTTTCTTTCTAATGTGGCAGACGATTGGACATTATCCAAAAAATATATTAAAATACTGTAAAAGAAATGTTTCTCAAACTGTACTATATTCTTTAGTATGTTCTATTAGATTTAATTTCAATATTTTCTTCTACATTATTTTGTCTATAAAAATATGTTACGATTTATTTATATATATATATACATATATTGGCATAAATTGCATACATTGACTGTTGTATTTATTATAAAAAAAATTTATTTATTTAAATTTAAATTTTTTTTTTTTTTGGGGGGGGGGGGGCATTAACCGCATACATTGACTGTTGTATTTAATTTTAATGTACTCCATAGTAAAGCACAGGTATTCAGCTAGTATATTTAAATATATTATGTGCAGAATTTTCTATTTGTATAATAAAATAACTAGTATTTATGTTTTTATTTTACTCAAAATATGAGATAACTAGTCAGTGTGAAGTATTTTGTGCATCCGTACTGTAGCATTTTCCTTGCAGTGCAATCGACTTTTTAAATTTTTACCTCTTAATGATTTTATTTCTGGTATATTATTAGCTGTTATCCAAAAGTCAACAAGATGGAAAGAAGGTGGATTTTTCAACAACATATGGATCACCACCATTTGTAAAACCATCCATTTCTCAGGTAGTTATTATAATTGACTCATATATTTTAAAATTAATCATTGATATATTCTACTGTTTAAGATTATAATTGGTACAAGTGAATATTATTTTACATGGTACTGTCTGTATTTGTTCATATCTGTAATAATTGTCTATCTATTTAGATATGATTATTTAAGATTATATAAATTTATCTATCTATCTATTTATATATTTATAGATATATTTTGAAAAACTGATGGATTTACCATTAAAACTTTAGTATATAAATTCATTCATTTATTCAAAAAAAAATTTGTTCTCTGTTGAACAAAACTGAGTTCAAATTTTAAGCTATGTATATAGGTTTTTTGAATCAATAATTCATTTCTCTATTCTAATAAGCTAAATTTTCTGATGAATTTTGATATATATGAAATTTGCTTAACGTATGAAATGCCTTTTATGTCTTCTTGCTTTACACTTTAGTCATAACTGATAATGTATAACTTTAGTAATTAAAATTTTAGAATGGTTTTTTAACTGATAGGATGGTGAATAAGTTAATTTTCTTTTCATGGTCAGCAATGCATGTTCCTTCACTAATTGTTAACTGTCGCCAATAGCATTGCATGCTATATTTGATATTTTCTGAATTTCTTTTAAAATTCGCTCTCATTATAAATATGTTTTCCAGGCTATAATGAATTTTGTCCATATGTATGTAAAAAATCAAGCTGAATTACCAGCAACCAAAAAATTGGGGAAATTAATAATTGAAGGTATCAACTGTACAAGACTGTATAAAGTGAAAGCCTTTATGGATAAGTTTCCTGCTGCTGATATTACAGCTTACAAGTTAACATATGCTAGGTATGATCATTCTTTTTCTTTCACCCACTTATTATTAAGTTAAAAAGAAGGTAATATAAGAGTTAAAGTTTGAATGAAAAAATTTTCTTGTACTGTTTTTTTAACATGTAGATATTTGTACTATATAAGGGTGTTTCAAAAAGAATCACCCAATTTAAAATGAGTATATTATAAAAAATATTGAGCATAGAAACTTAAAAATATTTTTATATTACATGGCTAATAACACAAAATTATTTCTGTTATGCAGTCACCATCTTTACAAACACTGAAGTGACAGGCGAAGGAAGAGCGCTAGCTCTACTTAGTGGCAACTGAGTGAAACTCAAGATTTCCCTCTTTCTGCCTATACATTATTCGATCAAAACGGATTAAAAGATGAATAGTTATGATTTTTTTAAATTGGATGATTCTTTTTGAAACATCCTGTATTTTCTCTCATTATATTAATATTTATTTTATTATTTCTATTATTTTATTTGTGTCATTATATAACATGTTTATAAAAATTGCTAGATTTGTATATGTAAGTGGGTTGTGAACTGCGAATGTTATTTATTTCTGGAAACTAAAAGACTGGCTTTGGTATAAAAATTTATTGATGCTGTTGGATTCTAATTTTGCATTTTCACATTAAATTATACTGGTTGATTAAAAACAGCCTTTCAAATATGTATGTAATTCAGTCAGTAGTTTATATAAACTTATGTACTAATTTGTAAGAAAATTGTTGAGTTTTTTCTTCTTCAAAAAATATTCAGTTAATTTTTCTATAATACAGTACAATTCCAGAATTGAATAGGTTTAATCAGTTTCTCAGAGTATTTTTATCATACATTGAATTTTGTAAAGTGGAATATTCAATTTTACTCAAATTAGTAAGTTGTCATATACATTCATATTTTAATTCTGTTTCAGGTGGCTGGCTTTCTGCCATATTCCAGCATTCTGCAAAAGTCTTCTATATCATAAGCCTTCAGATATATTTGGTGATTATTTCTTAAAAACCATGTTTTCTCTCTTCAAGCAAAACATACTAGACAAATTTAACAATGCAAAGGATAATAATAACCTAAAGGACAGAGGAACTGCGATGCAGTCTTTGTTAAAGTAATGTATATATTTTAAAGATTTTCCTCAAGGTTTTGTTATTTATGTTTGGATGTCAAGCTTGAATTTCTGGCTCATAAAAGAGAAAAGCTAACTGATTCAGACCATAAATGTATTTGTGTGTAACAAATATGTACTCAGATGCAGCATTATGCTAATTTTGTAGTTTTGAAACCTTTTTCTCCCTTAATTTTGAGTGTAGCAGATTTCACAGTCCACTCTTATTTTGAGTTGATACAACATGTTGAACACAAAAAGGGTTATACATTGGGACTATGAGTTAACATCTGTGAGTTTATATATACCGGGTGATTCAAAACTCAACGTGTAAACTTTTAGGGGAGGTAGGAAACTCAAAAACAAAGCAGAATCACATAGAAATGTATGACCGGAAACGCAAACCTGATTTTTGGGCACTGTAATTGGGATTTCAGTGCTAGTCATTTAAAGTTCCCATTGCATATGGAGAGCATGCAAGAATTTTTTATTGCTGAAATGGCGGACATGCACCTTGTGTATGGGACAGTTGACGGCAACAGAAGGGCTGCAGCGCATTTGTATGCTGAACGGTATCCAAACAGATGTGTACTGCATCACCAAATGCTTGGGAATATGGACCGTAATCTGTGTGAATATGACACATTCTGCAGTAGCAGATATGATACAGGGTGGCCATGAACGACATGCACACCTGTCTTTGAAGAGGAGATATTGTGTTGAGTGGAAGAAACTCCTGTTACAAGCAGATAAACCATTGCCCATGATATTGTAGCATCTCAATCTAGTATGTGGCACACATTGGACAGGGAGCATTTACATCCATATCATTTGCAATGGATCCAGTCATTGTAGCCTGAGGGTTTTCCTCAATGTGGGGAATTCGTATGCTGGTACTTGAACAAATGCAGTGCGAACCCGGCATTTTCAACTTTCATTCTGTTCACGGATGAAGCCTCTTTCTCTCATGAAGGGATCTTTAATCAATACAATGTTCATGTTTGGAGCCACAACAACCCATGATGTATGAGACCACATGCTTCCCAACAACAGTTCTCAGTGAATGTATGGGTGGGTAATATTGCTGATTACTTAAACGGGCCATACCTCTAACCACGCCCACTGGATAGCCGGAAATATCGCTTTTTTCTGGAGGAGGTACTGCCAGAATTACTTGACATTGTTCCAATGTCTGCTCACCATGCAATTTTGTTCTAGTACGATCGGGCTCCAGCTCATTATTCCCATGTCGTACGTGATTACTTGAACAGTACGTTTGCATCTCGGTGAATAAGACATGGTGAACCTGTCCCATTGCCACCACGATCACCTGATTTATCTAGCCTGGATTTCTTCCTGTGGGGGGATCCTCAAATCCATGGTCTACAAGATGCCCGTTGACTCTGCAACTGACCATGTCACAAGAATCTCTGTCGCAGCTGCAAATGTCCACAAAATGCCATGGATTTTGGAAAGAGTTCAACAATCAATGTGACACCATTGTGAAGCATGCATAACTGTGGATGGTAAGAACTTTGGGTAGTTGTGAAACTCAACATGTACATGTACAGTGTGTAAAGTATTACTAAATAATGAGTTTTTCCACCCATTATTGGCTTTCCATTTCTGCATCTTGGTTTATCCTCTAGCTCAGGGGTCAGCAACCTTTTTAACTAGGAGGGCATATTTCAGAAATGCGGGAGTTTGGTGGGCACCGCTGGGTGAAGAGGGGGGGGGGTGATGTTTAAACATGAAAATATTCATGCGACATTTTTAATACATAAATTCAAACTTTAATTTAAACAAAATAATCCTAAAATTTGTTGTCAGTGGACTTGGAGCAGTAAGAGACTTATTAAAAAGAAAGGAATAAAAGTTTCTTAACATACTATTAGAATAAGCTCTGCACCAGAAAAAAAATAAAATGAAAAACATCGGCATATAAAACTTTACGTTGCCCTAACTTAAAACAACATTGCTGCTCAAACGATTTACAGCCTGATGTCTGCCTCAGCCCGCTTCAACGATAGCACAGTTGGCTTTTTATAGGCAATCCACTCTGCATGTTTCCTGTTGCCAAACATGGTTTGCAAAGAGTGGACTGCCAACCCAGCCATGCCCTCCTGCAGATGCAACGTCACTGCCATGTAAAAGTGGGAAGAATGCTTCAGATGACGCACTTCCCTAACAAAATTGATAATGCAATATTTGACATTGCAAATCTGCGGCCAACTTGTTATAATGGGGCACATAAGTTCAATTCCCAGTTCTCAGGCATTGATCTAAGTAAGTGTCAGTGGGGCTTGATTTTAAGCATTTAATATTAGAAAACAAAGATTCACAAGCATAAATTCTTGGTAATAAATTCTTCCAATAAGGAATCAAAATGTTTGACAAACTAATAGGTGGTAGCATTTCCATCGCAATAATCTTCTAATTTTAAATTTGAGAAATGTGATAAATTATCTTTCTCAATATGCGATTTCCAGAGCAACAGTTTATCGTTTAATGCATTTATCGTACTTATCATAGAAGCAAGGGGATAACGATGCTGTTGAGAGATCAGACTGCTCAGTTTTTTACATGTATTCTTCAGGAACGTATTTATCATGTAAAAACAGAATTAGGTATAGAAGTTCGAGCATTTTTTTTCAAATACCTAAAAATTTTTGAAATACGAACAGCGAGCACCCAAAAAATTTTTCTCAGGCACCGTGTTGCCGACCTCTGCTCTAGTTGATCACATTTGTGTTTTTGGTCATACATTCCTATGTGATTCTATTTTGTTTTGGAGTTTTTTACCACCTCTAAAAGCTTGTATGTTGAGTTTTGAATCGCCCTGTATATATATATATATTTATTTATTATTTTTATTTTGCAGTGGTGAAAATTTGTATAGTTCTAACAAAAGCATTGTTATTAAGTTATAAAAATTATGCTTTTCATACTTTTTTTTTCATTACAAAATACAAGGATATTTTGGGATTTTTCTTTTCTAGAGTAAAAGTAAGAACTTTAAAAAGGGTTATATATCTTTACATGAATGAGTTATTGACTGTATCTATTCCAATTATCTACCTTGTACTTATGGGAAAAGTACTCATGGAAAATTTTAGACTTTTAGCTATGTATGAATTTTTATGAAGACATCTGCATTGCATTGATGTAGCTACCTTGCTTGAGTGTCCCCTTTGAACTTAAGGGGAGCTTATGGACTTTGACCACCTTTTTGACTGTGTGTAGCAGTTACAACCATTTTTCTGGTGGTAACTTGTCTTTCAAAGTTTATTTGTATTGTTCTTTCCATGGTAGAATGGTCTCATGACTCATCCGTCTGATGTAGGGGGAAATAACATAATTTTGAGCACAAGAAATTGAAATCTTTAGTACAATTATCTTGCAGCTGTTGGCTAATTTAATTTTTGTTTTGTATCTTTTTAACAATCTATTTGTCCGTGGTTATTTCATTCTTAAGCAAAAAGGAATTAGAAGTTCTAGCCTCTGATGGTGCATCTAGTCTTTTAAATCGATCCTCTGAGCTGGATAAAATGGTATCTATATATATAAAACAGTTCTGTGACTGACTGATTGACAGATAATGTACAGACCAAACCGCTGGACCTAAAGGGCTGAAATTTTGCATGGCGATTCTTCTTATAGTGTAGGGGTGCACTAAGAAAGATTTTTGAAAAATTCTCCTTAGATTTTTTTAAATTAAATTTTTAAGCTGTTTTAGTATCTTTTTTAAAGTTTGTATTTAAAATAATAAATTTAGGGTTATAAAATTTATATCACAAGAAAGATCATAAAAATTCCTTTAAAATGAAATCTTTTTCGAATCTTTACCTCTATTTTCTGATTTTTGGTGAATTTTTAAAGATTAATTTTTAGAATTTAATTTATTAAATGCTGATCATGTGGTTTCTTTTCTTTTTATGGTACTTTAAATTAATTTTGCATCACAGGCATAACAACGAAATACATTGACAAAACAAAATATTAAAATACTGTAAAAGGTAAAATTTAACCACTAGACTAATTGAGATGGAGGTTTTAACGTAGGATTATGCTCCTTGTTAACGGTCCTCCGGAAAGGAAAAAATTTAGTGTCCATCACGAATTATAATTTTTGCAAAGTGCCAAACCCAGTAGCAGTAAGCAGTTAAATAGAAAAGCATCATAATGCGCCAAAAAAAAAAGGAGGTAAGCAACGATAAGTAATTCTGCATTAATAACCCTTGGTAGTTTCGTTAGAATAGACTACCTGAAATATTTTTTAAGAATTTAACTCAAATTAGTATGTTTTATGGATATTAAACATACAAATTAATTGCATACCTTGACCGTTGTATTTAATTTGAATGTACTCTGTAGCGAAGCACGGGTATTTAGCTAGTTAATGTATAAAAGTCAATTGATGTTTGAGGCATATGGAAAATTTAATCATTCATTCAGAGCAAGCTGCCATTTACAGTAGTGAACAGTCATTAGTTTGTACATCCTTATGAGATTCTTTATATTTTCTTAGCACAAAATTGTCTGCTGACAAGAGTTTGCCCGTACATTTTTAGGATATTTGCAGTAAATGCATATTTATATTGCTTGAATCTTTAAATGATGGAAAATAAATCTTGATGAATATTTCCACCATGTATAAGTAGATTATCTAATGAAATAATTAAGCAAAAAGTGAAACTTTCTTTACAAATAAAACTAGTAGTTCTATATTTAAATTAATATTGATTTTTCAGATTCATGTCAAAACTAGAGAAAGAACTGAAGAATAATGATTCTGATATCTGGGAAACGGATATTGAGTTTGGGAAGAATTATCCAGGTAATCATCAGTTTACAGTTCATTAAAAGTATTTACCAAAAAAACAAATATGCAATCTACAACTGACAAAATCCAATATTTTATGCAAAATAAGTATGAAAAATGGCATTTGGTAAAAAAATATGGTACAACAAGAAATTGTTGAATTGAAACAGGATTAGGTTTATGTATATAAGTATCATGCTTATTCAAGAATTATTTGAAAGAGGAAAGATTGAGACACTATAAAAGCTAACTTAAGAAATTGAAAGATTGGAGCTATTAATTCTATTCTTTCTAATATGGATTATTTATTTTTAAAATTAGACATTTAAAGAAAATATGAATAAATGTAGTAGTAATCTTGAATACAGTTGTTCTGTGCTTTTCAGCTCATCAAAACTATACGCTTGTATTGATCCATTTAAATTGCTACTTTATTTAGAATTATTTTCCTGTAATAGATTTAGAGAAGTTCACAGTATGACTGTTAATGTAACTAAAATAAGTTTTTTAAATATGTAGTGATTAAAAAATTTGTGTTGGGTGATTAATGTCTCTTTTTATGTTACAAAATATTATAAACTAATTGAGATGAAACCTGCATATTTACTATTTTTGAATATTCCAATAGGAATTCTGTATTGCCTTTTTTCTTTTTTTTACTAGGATGTAGTGGCCAAACACTAAGGTAATCTACCAATATTGCAAGATGACAGTGAAGAATGGCGAGTAGCATCTTCCTCATTTTGTTCAATTGAGTTGTACAAAATTCAAATTGAACCATTGCAATTTATGAAAGAATATTATATTTTTTTAATTACTCTTTTACTGATATATGGTCAAGGAGTTTACACATGTAATGATTGTTTCTATTATTTATATTTTGAGCCATAACTGTTTCACAAATCTGAATAAAGTACTCCTACCTGAGAGTATACTCAGGTGAGATCTACTCTTCATTGTGGTACTGGTAGATTATATATGTAGAATATTGGTATATTACCTTAGTGTCTGCTCATAACATCCTAACAAATAACTCAATACAGAATTTCTATTTAACTAGGTGTCCCATGTGAATAAAATGTGATAAATTTTATAGCAAGGTTGGCAGTTTTTAGTAGGAGGAAAGAACTGGTTCATTTGTAGTTATTGTTTATTTGTTAAATAACAATGGTATATAAGGATAATAGAAAATACCGGACACAAAATTGGAGGTGAAGCCTAACACAAAACAGGGGGACATGAGATATAGACTTATCAAAATACCTTTGTAGACAATATTAAAAGTTAAGTATAACACAAACTCTTGGAAAATGTGATATTTACATTACAAAACATCTTTGTACACACTATTTGACTGTGCCGTATCAACGCATCCAGAGAAAGAACTCTAGAGCCAAAAGTCCATTTTTAACTTTGATATTTAAACAAACAATAAAATGTGTAATCCTAAATTAATAATTCATTAGAAACAAAGAACTTTATCTTTAAAATGGTACCTCATTTATCGATTTTGGTAAATATGAAGAGTGAAAAAGAGATGGTCACCAAAATTCACCTTCTAGAAATAATATATATGATGATGATGGTATGTTTTTTAAATTTAAAGGTTAGTGTTTGAGACATAAATTGTAAATAAATAAGCGAGTGTATGCTTGCCATCTAGCTATAAAGCAAATCTTTACATGTCTTGAGCACATTTTCCCTTAGAGTTTACATAAGAAATTTGCCAATCTGCCATGCACCAACCGTTACCCCAATCTCAATTTTTTTTTTTCTTCAACTTTCACATTTATATGGTGAGACCTTTATTTTGATTATCCTTTAAGTATAAGACAGATTAGAAGCTTTCCCTTGATAGCTTGGTAGAATTTTTTTGTCATATGCAATTCAATTGTGTACATAGAATTAAATAAATAAAATTAAATTCTAAAACGGCATACCAAAGGAAAATATTACTAATAACATGTTCTTCAGGGGGAACGAAAATAGATTTTAGTCCAAACAAATTGTTTTTCCATGCAAAAAGAATAATGTACACCTACACGGATGTTTTGCCCAGAAAGAAGCTTTTTAATGATTTCTTAGAATGATAATAAAAGCAGACAATTTTAAAATTTAAAAGTTCAGTAAGTGAGAATAGGAAAAAATTCAAGTGCACATAATCCATCCAGTGGAAGAAAAAAAAATTTATAATGTTTATGCTTTGATTTTTAAACAAACAATACAATGTATAATTCTAAATTAACAATTCGTCAGAAGTCTTAATCTTTAAAATAGTACCTCATTTATTGATTTAACTATGAAGGAAGAAAAAGGGATCATCAGAAAAAAATTACCTTCTAGAAATAATATATCTAGATTATCTAAATAGGATGGTTATGCGGATGTTCCCAATTAGTATATAATTTTTTTTTTCAACATGTACAGTAAGGATATTAATGACCCAACCAAAAAAGATGCATAAAAATCAACCTAAAGTAAATTTAGAATTCTAGGTCAAAATTCTGATCTCAGCATTTTATTCTCCCATCCTTTGGTCTATGTATGAAAGCTTTGTTGTGACTTGTGAGGATTGATGGAGCTTTCCAATTGATTTGAAACTTGGCATGCAGAGGGAAGGAATACTTTCAAAAATTTTAAAGAACTTTTAAAGTATATTCTAGGACAGGGGCGTCAAACTCAAAGGCTAACTTGGGCCAAACAAACAAGGTTTAACTAGAGGTGGGCCGCAAAAAAAAATATTAATAGAAACTTAGGTTTATTTACCTAATTACAGTATATTCAACATAAATATACGCATTTTGTTTAATAATAGCAAAGAAAGAGTATAATTAAAAAACATTTAGCGAATTCTTCTTATCCTCCTAATTCTGCGTCGGTTATTTTATTATATATTATTGTGTGCCAATATATTGGCCGGGCCACAAAAATGTTCGTCGCGGGCTGCGAGTTTGACACCCCTGTTCTAGGATGTGATTTTAACCTTCCTTCATATAAATGAAGAAATGGGTCAAGTGATTTACAAATGCTTAAATGCTTCATAACGCATTAGACTATTAATACAATTTCCCACTAGAGTTATTGCTTTCTTCTTTCCCATTTCAATTTGTATGTTCAGCTTTACCTGTTAGAGTGTTTCAGTCATTTATTTTTCAAAAGCAGATGTTCCTGTCCGCACTTTAGAAGTTGTGACTGATCCTGGAAGTATGCTTGGCCCTGAGGTAAGTTGCTGAAGACCTTGCATGTTGTTTTTATTTTCTTTATTATTACCATGGATATTTAATTTGAATCAAATTCAGAAATAATTTAAAGTATATTAAAAAAACTATTGTTTCAATGCATTAATCTTTCACTTTTGCATTTATTTTCTTGGTATTGCATTCCAAAAACCTTTATTTCTGCTTTAGCAGAAATGCAGTTTGAGAGCACATAATTTTTGGAACTTTTATTCTAAATAGTATTAGTTTTATTTTATTTTTTAACTAGGAATGAATATATATATATATATATATATGTGTGTGTGTGTGTAAGTAATTATTAACTTAAGTAGTGTTGAAATATTCTGTTGAATTCCAATTTATGATAAAATATTTAGATTTGATCTATGTCAGAAAAAAAAGAATAGTTAATTTCCATATTTTCTCAGAAGTTTGTACAAGAGTTCTAGGAAATTTGAAATAATGTTTTGTTTTTTTTAAATTAAAGCTAACATAATGGTACTCATTCAATGAACTCGGTTGTTCTTTTTGAAAAATGTCAATGCAAATCAGCTCAACAATTGATTATGTATCTTGGTCAGTGTGCATATTATTTATGTATATGTATATAAACTTAAACTTAAGAATACAGCTGCTGCTTATGTTAAAAAGTCATCAGCATAAAGTATGCATAATTTAAGTTGCATTTTCATAACTGAATACATCACTGAGCCCCCCCCCCCCCTTTTTTTTTTTTTTTAATGTTATACATGCAATGGCATCTTAAAAGAAATAAAAGATGCTTTCTTCATTCTATAAATGAAAAGAAATGTTTTACCGTGGTCATCACTGGTAAATAAAGAACTTAAGCACTTGTAAGTCTACATGTTTAAGTTTGGCTTTAATTTTTTATGAAAGTTGTTTTCTAGACATAATTTGTGTGTTTCAAGATCTCTCTTCCTTACTAATATTCAGATTTCTTTAATTGTATTATTTTGGATAGTTCAACCATATACACACATACAGTTTTATGTCATGATGTCAAATTATTTTGCATCATCCTTGTTAAAGACACCTAATTTTCATACTTTTCCCACATAACATGTGAAATGTGTACTATCAAGTTCATGGGAATTCTGAATATCTTTGTTATAAATTTCTGAAACTATTTCTTTAGACATATCATGATGGCATTGTTCGAGATAAAAATGCTCGTATTCAGGAGAGTAAAGGACATATCCAACTTCATGTTATTTCCAATTCTCTGTCCCATCCAGTCAGTGACCAGGTTCTTATTTGGTTAGTTGGGCTGAGAAATCTTATAGCTCGACAACTTCCTGACATGCCTTGCTTATACATAACAAGATTGGTCTTTGATCCGTAAGTACTTGGCTCTTTATTTTCTTTGCTTTATTGATTCAAATTTTGTTTTTATCATTATTTTTTGAGTGTGTGATTTTTCATGTGTGCTTTGAAAGGTATTTTTGTATCATTTTTCCCTTTTTCTATGCTTTCATATTGGAGATGAAACATTTCCAAGAGCATGTGAGAGCACCTAATAAAAGCAATATTTATGTAATCCATCTGTTGCAGCATCAGGCATGTGCATTCTTATATTATTGACAACCAATGGATATAAATGCAATAGCTCAAATCAAAGCATGTTATTTTTGTAGATGGGTTACTGAAGCAACTGAATGTGGCCCCAAAAATTGAAAGGTTTTAATATTCCATATGTGTTTGCGAACATTGTTGCTTCAGGGGAAGCGGAAGAACTTTCACTACAATGCATGGCATATTAGTAAAGATGAATGTCTGTGAACATATTCAAAGGCTGTAAAAAGAAATTCTACTGCTGATGAAAGAGTAACAAGATTCTGGTGGTCACAAAATAGCTAAAAATACAGGTTTATCAGGAAAGATAGTTTCCATCATTTCAAACAGAAAATCATAATAAATATGTCACTGTAAAGGAAAAATGTTAAATTTCTTTTCACAGGTGTTCGATATGATTTCCTTTAGTCACCTATGTAATATGATTGCGATATGCCATTTGTTGCCAAACATGTTTTAATGTTTCACTATTAACTGATTGTAAAGCATTGCAAATGTGTTAAGTTCAGGCAAACTCGTAGGCAAAGGTGGTATGAACACAAGATCTTTGACATATCCCCAAAGGAAGAAGTCACATGGGGTTATGTCCGTTGACCTAGGAGGGTAGCTGTGTAGCCGATTGGTCGCAGTGTAGCTGATGATTTGGTCCTACACAGCTACCCTCCTAGGTCACCAGACTGAGCCCCATGTGACTTCTTCATTTGGGGATATGTCAAAGATCTTGTGTTCATACGACCTTTGCCAACGAGTATGCCCAAACTTAAACAACACATTTGTGATGCTTTACAAACAGTTAATAGTGAATCATTACAATGTATTTGGCAAGAAATGACATATCGCATTGATATTATACAGGTGACTAAAGAAAGTCTTATCAAACACCTGTGGAAAAAAAATTAATTTTTCCTTTACAATGACATATTATAACTTTCTGTTTGTAATTATGGAAACTATTAAATTTTGTAATTGGAGGATTCTTCCTGATAACCCTGTATACTTATAAAGAGTTTATTAGCTTGTTGATATTGAAGGTTGAATAATGTCAAGATAACTCCAAAAAATTGATTTTTAAAAACCTTGTGTTTATTTTTATGATCTCAATGTCATCTTACTGATATTAATTTATTTCTTCATTCTCAATTGGTTTCAGATTGAATAGAAAATTTTATAGGGGATATTTTATTTGAGATTTTCAAAACAGAGATCATTTGAATGTGTATACAGAAAAGGTTATATATTTATTAAGAGTATTTAAGTATAATAGATTATCATTTGTATGAATATTTTATTTATTTATCTTATTTTCCAAGTGTCAGTCCAGTTATATTTTAATTTTGATTTTTTCAGTGATTGATCCTTATTACTATTATTCTGTAGCAGAAGCGCATGAGTGAGCTTTGGCTAAAATACGTATTTGTTAAATGCTGAGAGCATCAATAAGACACCTAAAAATTTAATATTTTTCATCTCTCAATTTATGCACTTTGTTATTGGAAAATGTCATGTCCTCTCTTTTATTTGAACTTAGCAGTATTAAAATGTATTTTTATTATTTCCTTAATTCTTTTTTTTTTAAATTATCTTAATCACTCAAAATTTTCTGAAGATTTATTCCTTTTTAAATTTAGAAGTCAGAGGTCATCTTAAGTATTTGTATTTTGATGTGTTGGTTATTAAAATTTCTGTGATCTCAATTTAAACATTTTTATGTGTTGGTTGAGCTCTTAGTTTTAAGCTTTTCTTACAGGAAGCATGGAAACCTTGTTCTCATTGAAAATGATAATGTAATTGGAGGTATTAGTTTTCGAATGTTCCCTACTCAAGATTTTTCTGAGATTGTCTTTTTAGCTGTGTCTGGGAGCAAACAAGTGAAAGTAATGTAATATTTGATTTTCTAAATTATATGAATTCTCAGTTACTGATTATTATGATGAAAATAGCATATTGTGAATAAAGTTTGTGATTCATTGTGTAATTTATGAGGATTGATTTGTGACATGCCATAGTAATTTTCATACTGTTTATTTAGGGTTATGGAACACTTATGATGAATTACCTCAAAGATTATCATATCCAGAATAACATCCATAACTTTTTAACATACGGTGATAATAATGCTTTTGGATATTTTGAAAAGCAAGTAAGTTATCTTATCAAGTAGTTGTGATTTTGTGTGTTTAAATTTTAAGTCTGTTTTCTTATTATGCCAAATATAATATTTTTAAAGGTAGATTTTAGTATTGAGTTTTTCCAAGATTTAATACTTTTATTGAAATGGGTATTTTGAAGAAATTTTTTTTGTTTAGGAATGAAGCTCTAATTTATACCAGATGTTAAATAATTTTGTATTTCATGGAATTTCTTACAGGTTCCTGTAGCTTCATTATAAAGTTGTGAAGATTTAAGAAATTAAATTTTAATTTACATATTCATGTATAGCTAGTCATTTACTATAGAAAATAAATTTCTCTTAATCATTTTAAAAAAAAAAGAAGACAAAGATTTCAAAAATTTGACTCCTAATTTTCAAGATGTTAAATAATTTTGTATTTCAATTGGGATTCTCTCTTAGAAATTTTTATAATTGTCAGTGTGTTTATGCTTCTGGAAAACTGGGTTGTAGTGGCACTACAGTCATGTTTTGCTACACTAGGGCTGACCCTAGAATTTTGGAATTGTCATGGAAAAAAAAAATTTCCCAGGCAGTTGCCATGGAATTTCTTACAGGTTCCTGTAGCTTCATTATAAAGTTGTGAAGATTTAAGAAATTAAGTTTTGATTTACATATTCATGTATAGCTAGTCATTTACTATAGAATATAAATTTCTCTTAATCATTTAAAAAAATAATTCAAAAATTTGACTCCTAATTTTCAATAATTTGAACTGAATTGTGTCTAACTGAAGAAAGGTCAAAATCCTATTTTAATCCTCTCTATGTACCATTTTGTGTTTTATTTTTTTAAAATGCTTGCACGTTTCATTTGTCATGATTTTGAATATGCATTTGGTGAACATCAATATATTTTCATAAATTGTAGCTCATCATTTTAAATTATTTTTACCTAAACAAATGAAAAGAACATTATAAAAGTATAGAGGAAATGACTGAATATTGAACTCTTGTTTGGGCCCATTTGCATGAGTCACATCTTTCAGGAATAAATGTGGTTAAAGTATCCTAGAGTAGTGCTCCACAACCGCGGTGCCATGGCACACCATTATGCCGTAAGATAATCTTGACTATGCCACGGTGATTTTATCGATAATAATAATAAAAAAAATAACCACTGCATTAGTTAGAAATTTCTCTAAGTAAAATATTCCTCTAACTTTTTACTAATATGTAATTTCTCTGGGTCGAAATTATACACAAAACAAAAACATGTAATTACCATACATTGTATGTGTACTTGAGCTTCATATTTCTGGATTTCAGTTAAGAAAGAATATCCACAAATTTCTGACAAGGCCATTGCAATTCCGCTCCCCTTTTTCTAAGATATACTTTAATGATTGAATTAACTTTGATTTATTAGGCCTAAGTAAAAACAAATTTTAATATAAAAATTAAAGAGAAATTTTTTTTTGCTTGTAAACTATAACTTTATATTTTGTTCTTGTAGGGTACAATTCAAAATTATTTATATAAAACTTAAATTATTATAATTATCTTGATACATAGAGCTATTTTATTATGTTTTTTATCTAATAAAAACATAGACATATTATTGTAATTTATGTATTTGCAAGCTTTTACTTGTGGTGTGCCGTGAAATTATTGAAAAAAGCGTTGTTGTGCCATGGAAGATAAAAGGTTGCAGAGCTCTGCCCTAGAGGAAGGCTGCTGTGACCATACTTTATTTGTTTTGTGTAATGTCCATAATAATAGCTGTTTGTAGTGACCATTGCTTCTCTGATAAAGATGATAGAGTTTGTTCCATAGAGTTTTCCTCTTACCAGATCTCTAGTTTAAAGCAAGGAAGTGTGCAAAAAGTAATAAATTAGCACAATTCCTTTTCCTATATTTTAAGCCAAATTTTTTTGTAACTGCTGAATTCCAGAATTTCGGTAACTATAATATATGTAGTGTTTGTCATTTGTTTTATTACTTTTTCTTTAAAAAAAAGTTCATTATTAGGGATTCAGCAAAAAGATAACGTTACCAGAATATGTATATCGTGGTTATATTAAAGACTATGAAGGAGCTACATTAATGGAATGTCATCTTGACCCAAGGATACCTTATTCTGAAATGTCTTCAATTATCAGTAAGCAGAAAATGGTAATGTAGCTTTATATATTATGTTGAATTTGTAATTGATTTGACTTTACATTTATTAAACATGGTTATAAGCTTTTTTTATATGGAATTATTAGGTCATAAAAAAGTTAATTGAAGGAAATCAGACTTCTTCTGAAAAAATTCATCCTGGTTTAAATTGCTTTAAAGAAGGAGTGCGGGAGCTTCCTGTTAAAAGCATAATAGGTCCTTGTAAGTTACTAGAATTTTATTACTTTTCCCCCTTCTAAACATTACTTTTGTAAAGTGAAAATCAGTTTGTTAAAGTAATATTTTGTCTTTTCAGCTGAATTGAGGCCTAGAAAGTTCAAAGCAGAGTAAGTATTAGTATTTTCTGTTCAGTCAGATCATACATTCTTGCACTGTTAAATATGCATGAAACTGTCATAAAAAAAAGGAAGATCAAATTGTCAAATTTGTATATATTGGAGATCAGTACAATGAAATTATGCTTTTGGGGGAACTTGTGCAATCTTATAAATATTGAGAGACAAATTATTTTCTGAAATTTTTCATTTAATTTTGCTATGCATGAATAGATTATATTATTTGCTATGAAATGTCTATGAATTCAACAGAAATAAAATATATATGCATTTGTTTACGACATTTTTTAAAAAATCTAAATCCGATTTTGAACTTTTAAGTGCCTTGTCTCTTTTTCATATTAAGAATACAACCTTTTTGAGTGTTTACTTGTGTAAATAATTAAATGGAAATCCATGATATTTAAATAGTTTTTCAACTTCAGTAATTGATCATTTCTAGTTGGGAGTCTGGGCTGTAGCATAACAAGTACGTTGTGTTTCCTTTAAGCATTTTCAGGAGGATGCAGTGCCCTTTTTTTTTCAAATTATATAAAGGTAGTTTTAACTTAATGTATTACATAAAATTCAATAATAACTCTGAATCATGCACACTGATAGTTAAATTTAACTATCTGGGTCTGAGGTGGTATGATATTAATATTAAATATTTTTATTGAGATACTGCCCACACTGTACAGGGGCCTGGGTTTGAATCTCAGCCATGGCAGAGATGCTTCTGTCCCCTTATAAGGTGTAATGTTGGCTTACTGACTAGGTGTTTCCATAGTTAACCAATAATACTCTTAGTATATGTGGGCATATGTACCCAGGATATATGACTGTAACAATGGCAAAAAAAAAAGTTTTATGGAGATAAAGACAGAAAAATTTAAATTGGATTAATTATAATATAGTTTGCATTCAATGAATCATAAAAAAAAAAAATTGTGATTTAATTTGCAATCTCATATTTTATATCAGGCTCATATTTAATCAATTTGGACTTTAAAAAAAACATACTGAACTAGATTATTGGTCACTCTGACTACTGAAATACTTTTATAAAATTTGTTTCTGAAAATAGAGGTTTGCATGTGTACATGGAAAAGAATATCAAAACAGCAGTTATTAGTAAACTTTCATTTGTTATAGCTGATAATCACTCGCATTCAATAGTTCTGAGATCATTTTCCAAATTAACAAACTTTTATTTCCGTAATGAACTGTATTGAAGACCAATGAATTGTGCTTCAAGGTCTTCCATGTTCAATCTCTCAAAAATCTTCAATTAACGTATATCTTCCACTGTTATAACTGGGAATAAAATAAATGGTGAAGTTTCTGCACATTATTTAAACCAATTAAATTTCAAGGAAAATTCATTGATTATCAAATTGAAAGCCACTTGAAACTCTCTTGTATATTAAATTTGATATGATTTTTAAAGGGGAATTCTGGGAGAATTTTTTTAAACATTTTGGACAATGTTTGAAGTTCCTGGAAAAAATGTTAGGTAAAATATTTGGAATTTTGATTTAAATACTTGAATTAAACATATATGATAATAGAACTTTGCAATTAAGCATGTAATTTAAATGAATGAACAAATTCTCTTAGGTACAGATAGCAATAATTGTCAATGTCAGCAAGTGTATTTTGAAGCAAAACTATTTTATTTTTCATAAACTTTTAGTACATATTTAGGAAATCATTTGACTTGCAGATTGTCCAAGTGCTGTAAAATGTATATTGTGTGCCACCTGTGACATGCATGCTATGGGTGCACCTTCTATGATCTACCCAATAATCATAACACAATTTTAAAATGCCCTTCTATTATTTAAAAATCGTCTTTCTTGGTGAAATATTGTGTTATTTTACACCCCTTTTTGATTCCATGGAAAACATTGGTATATTTGTTAGGATTTACTGTGTACCCTAAGCAGCCATAAACCTATATATCACCTTATGGGTATCCTAGCAGGGCATAGTCAACAAATACACTGAAGGTGAACAAATATTCTATCATTAGTATCTTCACCACTAGTATGTATTATGAATAGTTTGTCATTTAGTGATTACAACTTTGTTTTCTGTTTCACAATTAAAAATACACTGATGAACCATTTACAATTACACATGTTTCTGAATGTTGAATAATTCTGTCTTAAATCAGATAGTACTGAACTTAGAAATAAAATTTATCTTATATTATTACGGAATCTTGTCCATGTCATTTTATAAGATATACCAATTATTAATTGCATGTTCATCAGACTGTCATGACTTAGTTATAAGGTTAGGTTAAGTTTTTAGATATACTTAAGAATATTTACCTATGTTTCAGCAGAAAAGGGAAGAAAAAAAACTTTGATAAATGTTTCATTAAAATTTGTTGAAATGCATGTATACTGTGTGAGTGATATAGTATTCTTTATAACATCAAATGACATTTTAAAATTTTGAGAAAGCTTCAAGCTTGTAAGATAGCAGTATTTTATGTGCCATAAAAGAAAATTGATTTTTCTTTTTTTTTTTTGGGGGGGGGGGGGGCAAAGAATGTCATAATGTGTATTTTTTCTTTACTTATTTTAGAATAGATTACTAGTTAAGTAGATAAAAGAATAATCAATTTTTGAAATTATAAGATAAATTAAAATTTGATCTGTGTGTCTAAAAAACAAAAAACCTTAATGGCCCAAACATGGAGTTTAAATCATTTACTAAGTTTGGTTAAGACCAATAAGCATTGTAGTTATGAAGGAAAATTTTGGGAGTGGGGAGAATGTAATATCTTAAATGAAGTTAAATGGGAGACAGCTTTTATGTAAAAAAAAATTCAAAACTGCCTTGGGGGAAATGAAAACAAAATACATCATACTCATGTTTATTATGAAAATTCTAGTTCTTTGGAAACTCTTTTTTTATAATGAATGGGTCAGGGACTAATAAGAGTTTTTATATGCAGACCTGGTTGAGAAATTTTGAAAAAATATGCTCGCAGGTCCACCCTCGAAACTTGCAGACATTTTCCATTGGCTCTTACATGCATCTTTATGGAGTGTGGAATGGATGCAATTGTTGGATTTAAAAATTAGTCTGACAGTTACAGTGAGGCTGGAATCTTTAGTAGACACATCATGGGGGTATTATATTTTTTATTTGACTTATTAGTCCTTATTATGACTGCTAAGCATATTGACTTTCTACTGTGTTGCCAAAATAAGTCTTAATTCTTGTTTATAGCCTGTTAAAGGTCAACAGTTTTTTTTCATAGACAATACAGTTTTTTTTTTATATACACAGTACAAGATAGCAGAAAATTGTCTAAATTTGGGGAACACCTTCATAATGAAGAAAACAACTTGTATAAAACTTATGATGAACCTAGAACTGAGCCTTTGGAGTTTCAAGAATTCAACCATTAAAATAAGCTTTATATGCCACAAACAGTGAGCATTGAACTAATAAAGTTCATTACAAATATTAAATCAGTACAGTTCTGGAAATTTACATTTTTTAACATTTATTGCATTAAAAAAATTCACAAGAAAACAATACTTTTAAGTTCAGGTGCTAGTATAAAGACCTACCTCTAGAATATCATAAATAATACAAACACATTATTAAAAGAATAATAATTATTAGACTATGTATTATACATATCTGGTAATTTAATTTGTAACATATTTATATAAAAATACAATTATTAAATAGAGTATAGAACTATACAAACAAATCTAAAAAAAACCTGAAATATTTATTGGTATGGTAACTTCCATTGTAGCACACAATCATAGCTCAGTTCTCTAATAACAAATATAAATATTATAAAGGCTTTTTTTTTAACTAAAAAAGACTCCTAAAAAGTAAAGTTTGGTGTGGATGTCTGATCCTTATTTTTTCCAGCATTATTATTAAACAAAGAATCATTTCTGAAATAAGTGATCTTTAAAAGGTACCATAGAGTTTTCCATTTAAGAGAAATACCCCTTGCCATTATACAGACTTTACTGATTTAAGTAACGCTTACTCAGCTTGTTCTATTCATTTTTATTATTTTTGTTAGATGGACAGTTTTCAGAGAGTTGAAAAGAACATGGGCAAATGAACCGAGGTGTTATCCCTTTCAAAATAGACATCACTACATGGGGTGAAAAGTCCCAGGACTAGCAATGAAAAAAACTTTTTTTTTTTGTTTTTGTCAAACATTGATTTTATTGTTCAACATAGTTTCCTTCAGGAGCGATACACTTATTCCAAAGGTCCTCTAACATTTGAATACCTTTCACATAGTACAATTAGTCAAGGGCTTCAAATTGTGCCTCAGTTTCACATTTGACATCCTCATTTGATGAAAATCTCTTCTCCTGGAGCCATCTCTTCAAGTTAGGAATCAAATAATAGTCGCTGGGGGACAGATCTGGAGAATACAGGGGGTGGTGGAGCAATTCATATTTTAAATCATTCAATTTTACCATCGCTTTCATTGACCTGTTTGCTGGTGCATTGTCTTGGTGAAACAGCACTTTTTTTCCACCATGTGTGGCCTTTTTTCTTGCTTTCATCCTTCAAGTGATCCAGTAATGCTGTATAATACTCTCCCATGATTGTTTTCCCTTTCTCAAGATAGTCGAATATTATGCCACGTGCATCCCAAAAATTACTGGCCAAGGCCTTTCCAGCCAATTGTTGTATCTTTGGTCACTTTGGGTGGCTTTTGCCAGCTTCCAACCACTCTGCAAACTGCCTTTTTGACTCAGGTGTGTAGTAATGGATCCACATCTCATTCATTGTTATGAATCGGCAGAAAAACTCATTTAGATTACGCTTTCATAGCTCCAAAGTGTGCTCTAAACTATTGGCACATTGCTTTTTTGGCCAATTGTCAGAAAATACAGCACCCATCTCACACAAAGCTTTTTCATATTTAAATTCTCATGCAAAATATGTCTCACCGGTTCTGTTGATATCTTTACGATGTCAGCTATCTCCCTTACTTTCACTTTGAGGTCATCCAAAACAATACGGTGGGCTTTTTTTATGTTCTCTGGAGTTGTTGCCTCTATTGGGTGTCCAGAATATGCGGCATCATCGGTGTTCGTACAACCACTTTTAAACTCGCTAAACCATTGACAAATGGTTGTTTTAGATAGAGCAGATGTGCTGTAATGCTTTTCAAGCCATTCTTGGGTTTAGACAGTATTTTTTTTTTCATCAAAAAGCAATGTTTAATTAAGACTCGAAATTCTTTTTGAACTATTGCTTACACAAAATCAAAAGTAGCGTCACTTACACAACTGCAACTCGTAAATAAATGGCCGGCATGTCATGAAACTTTGATAGCAGTCTTTTGAAGGTTAGTACTAACAGAACATTATATGGATATTTCATTGCAGATGTCATCTAATGGTGAGTCTCAGGACATTTCATGCCATGTAGTATTTAAAAAGCTGAAGAGAAATCTTTATCTACGCTTTTAAGGATTCCAAAAGCTCTAAAGAAATTGTATAATGCAAGTTTATCATGAATGGAGATTCCATTAAAAAATAATAGGTTCCAGAATACAAAATGAAAAATTCAAGTAGCTAGATAATACTATGTTTAAAATGGTTTAAGGGCATTCATGCCTCGATGAGCAGTGATAAGCAATCAAGCACTTTGTTATAAAAATTAGGAATTAAAAAAAGGTGCCAGTATGAATGAAGGAAGTATCAAGCAGTAGATAACAAGTTATCACTTTGCTTTGAGAAACACCTTTATTTATGTTCAAATCAATGTATATCTTCCAAGATGATGCTTGATAAAACTTTGGCTCTTGACAAAATTTTTCATAGTTGTTAAACAGGTAATGAGCTAATTTAATGGAAGTAAAATTTTATTACCTTTGATCATTTAAACATCATATAAACCCTACTGTTTTTTAAAAAATTTCAAAAAGATTGCATGCATGTACAGTTACTTAAAAAAGTAGATGACTTGAAGCATCTTTTCAAACTATCTTCAAACTGTTTCTTAGTTGAGGACTTGTATTTGTGACTCTTTTGCTTAAGTGAGTGTTGTATAAAACATACTGTACTCCACTGTGTTGTACAAAACTAAATAAAATAAACATTTTTATAACATCTTAAAATAGTTCTCTTGAGCTACTTTTTTAATATTAGAAAAAGCAGCTTTGACAGACAAGTCTAAAATGCTCAAGAGAGATACTCAAAAGTAACTAAGTATAAATGACCATCTAAAAATTGAAATGTTACAACCCTTCCCCCCCCCCCTCCCCATTAACAAAGCTAGGGAGCCTTTTCCCCAAGTTTTGTTAATGAGACCAGTGGAAGAAATAGAGGAAAAATGTGGTCCACAATATTCAAGAGAAAAAAAATAGTAAATGTGATATATTGTTGTGGTTATAAGTGAAGCGTTATATTAATAAAAATAAACATAAACACAATCAAAAACAATTTAACATTCCAAATCAAATTCTGATGTTTGGAATGCATAAGATTTTTGAATTGAGGATTCTCTCTGGCAATCAAAGCATGAAGGATTAGAAGCAATAGATAACATTATGTTTCTGTTGCTTACAAATATAACTTCTGTGATTATTGAATGGAAGTTTTTAATTCTGTATAGTTTCAACTTATTACAAGAGTCATAAAATGCTCTGCTAGTTTTCCCAGTTGTATAATATTTTGGAAGAGAAATTATGTTAATAAATATGATTATGCGTTGGTGAATTCTGATTTTCTTTCTGCCTTACTTTTTCTTTGGATTTATAAAAAAAATGTGCATCTATTTGTTTGGAAAAGCATGAAATGTGGAAAAAATATTGTCCAATTTTTAAATTTTCTAGGTACTTGGATGATAAAAAGAAACTATATTTATTCCTACTAAATAAAGGCAAAATAGTTAATCTGTGATTATTATAATAATAAACATAAGAATATGTTTTATGTAAAATATTCATTCATTCATGTATATTATGAAATCTTTTTTATTAACTATAAAATCTGATAGCATAATATATATATATAACCTTTATAGAAAAAAGGAACTAGATGGACCAGAGCTTTATCTAAAACTCAGCCAAATATTAGAAGAAATTGAGGTAATTGTCTGTTTACTTTCATTATGTACATTTATTAATTTTAAATATATAGTTGTAATTTTTAATTAATGTCTACAGATAGTGTATTACATGAGTTTTGAAGACATCTAAAACAATATGCACGCACATACCAAAAAAAAAAAAAAATCATGTTGATACAAAACTCTTTTTCTTTCTTTTTTTTTTAAGGCATGTTTTTTATATATATGAGAAAAATACTTAATTTGTTTTAAGCCATAATACTTAGGGTTATTATAAGAACAATATTGAAAGAAAGTGTAGTTTATATTGAGTGATTTATCACTGGTGCTCTCCTTGATAAAAGAAACCAAAATCTTGACATCTAACATTATACTTTATACTGAATTACCTTGAATAACCATCATATTTGAAACGGGAATCTCGTTGTATTCCTGAATATAGATGTTGTTGTTATTAAATGTTTAATTACTTAAGATCTCAACCACTGTAAATACAATTCAATAGTTTTTTAAAAATCCAAAGCAAATTTTAATGTTTTTATAAGAAATAGTTTTCCAAAATTTTTAAATTGCATTAACTTATATTAATTATATTACTGAAACTTTTTAAGACTTTTAAGAAAAGTTAAGAATAAAACATCATGTGCTGTCTAACCTTTTTCATGATAATTTTGTTTGTATTTCCAAAAAATATTTTGATAAATAACTCATGTGCTTGTTATTATGTTAGTATGAGAAATATGCTCTTATCACAGAGATGTAGGCAAGGGAGGGGGAGGTTTAAGCTCCTCTCTGAAATTTTGGGTATTTCATATAATATCACTATTGTATTATCTATAAATTACACCCACCCACCCACCCCTCCCCACACACACACACCGACAGGTTCTTATGGCTCTGGCACTGCCTTGTAATCAAGTTTTTTTTTTTCAGATTTAATTAAAGAACAAATTTTAAGAAGTACAGAAAAATTAATATTTCAGAGATTTTAGTATGATAAAAGCAATGATATGTGCACTGGTCTTGTGTCAATTAAATCATGACAATGTCTTGTACATTCTATGTTCTACATGCTTACTGATACTGTTTTATCTAACTATAACTTATCAGGCAATGTAAAATAATTCTTGCCTACAATGCTATTTACTAGTGAACAATAGCCCAAGAGCATATTTGTGCAATCTGTGGATTATGACTTGTTAAACAGAGCACTTGTATGTACTAATCATAGGGTTAATTGATCAGCTGTATTGTAATTTTTTTTACAAATTTTGTTACTAAAAATTATATTTCTCTTTAGTAATTTGTGAAACATAAAAAACTGATTTTAGTGATGAAGCTTTTGAAAAATTAAATAAAATTTATCTAAAATGAACTTGTTTAAATCTGGTATTGGCAAATTAAGCTTTAGTCTAAAGCAAATTTATTAAAAAAAATTAGGGAATAATGATGAATTCTGAGTTATGCATTAGTATACTCAATTAAACCCAAAGTGCAACATTCTGTAGTGTTGTACTTATTTATGATCAAACATTGAAGAGAGATCTGACATCTTTTTGTGGTTAAAATTAATCTTTAGATCTTTCTCCTTGTATGAATTAACTTTTATCTCATTAAAGTGTAATGCAGTATAAAATTAGAAATTCAATGTTGAAATTTGTCCTAAAATACTTAAAACATTATCATGACTAATTGAGATCCTGGGTGTAGTTGTCTCCTCTGGGCTTTTATGCTTTCTTTCCATGGGTATTTTTGATTAAATATTCTACATAAATTGCTTGATAATTGATTATAATTTAAAA
This sequence comes from Dolomedes plantarius, assembly GCA_907164885.2. Lineage (NCBI taxonomy): Eukaryota > Metazoa > Arthropoda > Arachnida > Araneae > Dolomedidae > Dolomedes > Dolomedes plantarius. Next base: position 155,921,466 of record OU015496.1, on the reverse strand, counting down.
TTTATATCATGGTTTTGATAACGTTTTGTTGACAATTCATAAAACTTATATTATTTATTTGAATCTCTGTATATAAATCATGTATTGTAAAGCTTTTTTGTTTCCTATATTATCATGTACTTTTTATTTTTAGAATCATCCTTATTCTTTACCGTTTCGAAAACCTGTCAACAGAGACAAATATCCAGAATATTATAATGTCATACCTTATCCTATGGGTATGATTACTTTCAATATTTTAATACTCTATTGTTTCTATTAATATTATGTTTGTTTATTTATGTTACTATGTGTTACCTGTATAGTTATTTTGTCTTTATTTACTGGATAGACCATTATGTAGTTTGTAAGCAAATGTGTGTATACTTAAACTACATATAATTTTTTTAATTGTTGTCTCTTATTAAAATGATGTTGTCTTATATAAAAAAGAACAGTTAGTAAATAATATCTGGAAAAAATTCTTTAATAAAACTAATTATCTTAAAGTATGAGTCTTTGCAGCTATGTTCAAGAGCTTAATATGTTTCTCTATTGACCTTTAAATCATTTTCAGATCTATGTGTAAATAAATTTGTTATTTTCCACTATTAGCATGTTTTTGTTAATATGTATTTAGTTATTTCATTTTTTACTATATATTTAACATCATTGTTTTTGAAACCTGACCAATATTTTAAAATTTTTCTTTATATAGATTTGAGAACAATGTCTGATAAGTTGAAAGAGCATCGATATATAAGTAAAAATCTTTTTATACATGATATGAAAAGAATAATTCACAATTGCAAGGAATTTAATAGTCCTTCAACAGAATACTATAAGTATGCCAGTATGTTAGAATCTGTGTTCCAAGAAAAAATACAAGATAAAGGACTTTTGGATTAAAGCTTGTTCTTCATATTTATTGAAAATATGCATTTTTGTATTTTAAATCATATATCATTTTTAATCATTTCATGAAAGTATTAATTTGTATATTTTTATACATATATTGTAATATGCATTTTATAATTTATTATTTTTATATTTATTGTTTTGTTTTATCTCATTTATTTATTTATTGCTTCTGGCTTTCTCAAATGTCTTAGCAGTTGTGGAAGTGAAAAAGTTTTAGGATTTAAAATTTGTTGTGTAACAACAAAATTGAATAAAAGTTTTTAAAACAACTGTGTCCTCAATTGTGTAAAACTTTCGATCCTTTTTAGAAAAAGTAACACAATGTTGTTTATTTGTCATCATTGGACGTAATTTGAAAATTGTGAACCTAGAATAATTTTCTCCAAAGATTAAAATCTAGTGCTCATGTTGCATAGAATGTTATGTAAAATTATCAAATTCATTTATGAAGAAAACTTTGTTGGTTGCCTACCTCTCAGTCAGGTCATGTTCAATTTCTGACCAGTGAACAGTCCTTTTGGTGTAATATTCTGCACCTGTTGTACTGAGAGGTCAGATGTTTGTGACTGATGTGCTGTAGTGCATTATAAAATGATGATAATTGCAAACTGAGGTTATTGATACTTTCTAAGGTAATTTCTTTTTATTTTGTAAAGAATGGATTCATGAAATTTTTTTATGTGTGTTAAAAGTCACCATTAAAACTGTCGAGGGACCATTAATTGGGTCTGTTGCTCTTTGACATTGGGCATAACCACGATTATTCGCTCACACCACTCCAAAATGTAAGTGACCCCTTTTCATTTGCTTATTGTAAACAAGGAGAGTGCCGACTTTTTCAAACTCTATTTTTTATTCTTATTTCTTCCTACTTTTCACCGAAGTGACTTAGATTTTATTTTTTTTTTTAATCTAGGCAATAACTTTCATTTTTACTTGATGTTTTTTTGCAAACCATTTAATCAATACTTATTTTACCCATGTTTATGTCATGTTTACCACAAAATGTTTTTTCATCATGCATTTATAAAGACCTGTGCTGACAGACAAAATGTCAATAAGATGAAACAAGTTTGCAGAAATATTTTTCTGATTCTCCTAAAAGGGCCCTCCCTTTGAATATCCTTAATTTCCCTTTTATGAGAAGTAAACAAAAGAGGTTCTTTCTTTTTGTCAATGACATTTTTGTTTATTCATCTGAATTTTGTAATCTGAGAGCATTTGAGGAACTACCTGGGTTAATACAGGAAACAGGTTTTCCATTGTACTGCCCTTAGTTAATAGGGTACCATCATGAGACTCATCATTGAACTTTGGATTTGACTGTTAGTGACGTACTGATTGGATGTGCACAAATACACCTACCTCTTAAGACCTCGTTAATGGAACGATTGTTAAAAAATTCAATTTCAAAGGAATTGTTCGATGCACCATTCAACTTTTGAATTCTTTCTGTCATTTCATTTTTGGAAGGCAAGGCGGGCGGAAATTTTGTTATTGAATATCAAGACATTTTACTACAATAATCCTCAAAGCGGTTATGTACATTGACATCCCTGCAAACTCGACCCAGCACTACAGGTTTGTTGGAGTGCCTCGATCTGCTTAACCAAAGTTATGTTGTTGGCTGTCGCTTGCATTAACGATTCTAGTATACAGTTAGTTCTTTGCTTTAGGTTCAATGCATTCTACTGTGCACAGTTTGAAGTCTCTTGTACATATATAAGTCGAGAAAATCACACAGATTACTAATAACAATACCGCATTTTAGTAATCAATACACATCGCACAAACACTTTCGGAGCGTGTAGAATTCCCCTTAATGCTGTCGTCCTCAAACAGCTTGTATAGAGCGACAGACATTTTTGAATGCTTAAAAAGTTGAATGAGCAGTGAGCACGGCAGGCGATCGTGATTTAGGGGAGTTTTAACAAGGTATGATAGTTGGTGCTCATGGGGTGGATCATGGCATTTCAGAGGTTCAGGCAAAGTTTAGATTTTCAACTTCGACTATTTCAAGGATGAACATCGAATAGAATTCCGGTAAAACATCGAACCTACTGCATTCATGGTAGCTGTTTGAGTCCGTTTTTATGGAATATAGTGATAGACACAGCCGTGGCCTAACCACACTAGAGTGCAAGCATTTGTGGATGACTTCCTACTAGTAATAAAGGGTCCCGATAAGCAAACATTAATTTCGAACATAAACCTATTCTTTGGAAATTTTAACAGGTGAGTGGAGTCTCATAAGCTTTACATTAACTAGGACCAAACTAAAATTATGTATTGTAACAGACCTCGTATCCCAGGGTGTCTAGGCCTCAGGATTAAAGACTATTGAGACAGAATTAAAATTAAAAATAAAAAAACTTCAGTCAGTAGACTCGATTAAATGCCTAGGATTAACAATACTGTAACGAGGAATTTGTTACGGGTTCCTTTAATTTTATTAATTTAACTTAATTTGTGTATTTCTCCTAAACTTCAAATTATAACTTTAATTTTAATCTTTATTCTGCTACTTAAGTTTCCTTTCCTTAGCCGATAGCAATTTATTTTTTCGCAGGCTCTTGGTCGTGGGAGGTCTGTGATTCTATCAGCCCGTTCTGTCGGTAATTGTAATAGCCTATCCTCTAAACATCTGGCAGTGCAATTTGCCGTCGTGAAATAGCTTTACTTCTTTGTCAGCTAGGTCCTCTAATTGCTAGCCTGGTGTCCACGAAATAAGATGTTCTTTTCTTCCCAGTTCCCTGTTATTGTAAACAGCAATAATTGGTTTTCTTAAAGCTGCAAAACTCCCGTTTCTGATAAGGAATCCGTTTCCCCCATTTCTGCACTCCTGGAGTGAACGTAATTTATTTTACGGTTTCGGATCATTTTTCTCAGGCGTTTGGAGTTCGCGCTGTTTGACCAGCTCCTCTGATTGGTTAGATCAGCCAGTCTCAGCCAATCAAACTCCTTAAATGGCTTTTTCTGGCAGTGTCTTCTGCCAAGAGGAATGTGGGTAGGCAGGGTTTCCCGTTTGGCGATGATTCGCGTTTTTATATTTTGGACACAATGTGTTGGCGCGCATTTAAGTTGGGTTTCTACTCTCCTTTCGTGAGTTGGCGGGATTGTACGTTGTGCAACCCTTCTCCCCTTCCTATGTCCAGCGTTGAAAAAAAAGAGATACTCTTCAGAGATATAGTTTTTCGATCAGATTATCTGTGACTGCTATATACCGTATTTTCCTGTATATAATCCGCAGCGCCGTATTATCCGCATAGCCTTTTTTTCGAGTAAAAAAAAAAAAAAAGTTGCATAATCCGCAGCGCGGATTTTGAAATTTTCAAAATAAAAAAGAAAATACTACCTTGAATGATCACTAGATTTATTAATAATTAAAAACCTTCAAAATCTGATTCATCAGATTCGGAAATGAATAAATTCATTATATCTTCATTTAACATATTATCCGAGTCACTAGATAACGAGTCCTCGTTGTTAGAGTCATTTTCGTCAACAATATCCCAAGTAACACACACCGTTGGCCCAAACGCATATTTTCGTGGCATCGTTGGGGAATGGTTACCGTTGGCAGAAATTCCAGAAATTCAGATGGGCCAACGGTTGCAAAATATGGTTGGCCCAACTGCAAATGGGTGCGGTTGGGCCAACGGTTACAAAATATGGTTGGCCCAACTGCAAATGGAAGCGGTTGGGCCAACGGTTACAAAATATGGTTGGCCCAACTGCAAATTAAAGCTGTTGGGCCAACAGTTACAAAATGCATTATTCACTACGACAGAAACTGGTTTGGCGAATTGTTTGCACGTGTGGAGAAGAAATGAACGGTAAAAAGAAATGGATGTCGGCCATTCCATGTTCCACGTGATTGTAATATTACGAAGAATTCCAGAGTAAGTATATTATTTTATTAGTAATATAATTTTATTTAGTAAACAAAATGATGTACTTGGCTAATTAGTAGCATCAAGTAGTTTTCTAAAATGCATAGCAAAATGAAGCGTAACTTGGTAAATTTAAGTAAAATGCTTTGTTAAACTTCTATAAAAACAGCCAAAGCTTTCCTCAAATAATAAATTTAACTACTGTAATTGTATTTGCTGTTTCTCTATTTTTAGAACACAATAAGTAATCTGTATATTTAGAATCCTTTATAGAATGGTTGTATTTAAACTTTTTGAAATCATGGATGTGTTTATGTTATTTATTTTAAATGATTGAGTTACTTTAGTTAATAGGATCGTTCAGAAAGTTTTAAATTGAATAGTTGATCAAATTTGGTGTTTACTGATGATTCTTACCTTGTACTTTCAGTAAGATTATTTCTAACTAGAGTATTTATAATAAAAACATTATGGTAAACTTTTATTTATGCTCAAATATCTGTTATTAAAGTTTACTGAACATTTTATATAAGAAGTTGAACATTTATTCTGAGTGTATTTAAGTTGTTTATAAATTTATATCTCACAGTTTACTTCATAAATTTAGAAAACCTACTCTATTAAATCGTCAAATTTATAAAGAAGCGTCAGTTAATCACTAGCTTATGAATACAAGGATAAAATAGAATTAGCTGTCTGCTTTGGTGAAATTTCAGTAATTTTTCTCTCCTTACTATCAACTTAGCAATTGTATTTTATTTCAGTTTAAAATAATTGTCTGTCTCAGACTCGAACAGGTATTTGATGTTAAATATTTTGTTTGAAAGTAAAATATCAATACAAAGTATTTATGAAATATGCAGATCACTCATTAAAATAATTCATTTGTCTTTAACATTTGATTATCTGCTAGTTATTGTAATATTTACATTTTAAGCAATTTTTGACAATATACTTAATAAAGTTTGTACATAATATTAAAGACTATTTATGAAGTAAGCTGATCACTCATTAAAATAATTCACTTGTCTTTAAAATTTGATTAGCTGCTACTTATTATAATATTTACTTTTTTAGCAATATTTTTAACAATATATATTATAAAGTTTGTACATAATATTAAAGACTGTATTTTGACAATCCCATGGTATATGACTTATTTTTCTATTTTTAGCTGTCTATAAGATCATGTATTCAAGGAACTGGTATGCAGAATTGAAAATTCTGGAAATTTTTATTTGACTGCCAGTCCTGATCTCATTAGTACCATAGATGAAAGAACTGGAAGTGTGGTTATCATCTTATGAATGATTGAATCTAGGTAAAAACTTGCTTTGAATTCTTGGCCTATTTGTATAAACTGAAGTCTTGTTCCTCACTCTTTTTTATTTTCCCTTGTTTCCTACCAGTATTATTTGATTCACTTTATTAAATATGTATTTTTAAATCATTATGTTAATGTGTTTTAAATTTTTAGTTATATCTAATTAGTACAGTATTTTATGCAGTAGTTTATGCAGCCTCGTGCTTAGTGAGTATCTAAAGCCAGATTTAAACATGTCGCTGAGCATGTACAGAAAACAATTTTAGATTATAAATTATCGCTAATTAATAGAGATTATGGTTACAAAAACCATATTTGACACATCTATAGATTAAAATCTTTTTTTTAAGACCAAAAGGAAATAAATTGATGCAGTTTTCTCTCCCAGACAGCCCAAAGAATGGGTCTAGTTTAGCAACTTAAATATATAGATACTGTGATGTTCAGTAGATAGAAAGGCATTAGTAGGTTTGATATTTTGTACAAACATTTGTAATTTTTTTTTATATTCGTGGAGTTATAAATATTGTCTAAAATTATTAAAGTGTTGGTTTTTTTTTAAAGATATTGTGCTAATAAAAAGCTTTGTGTTGACAAACATACATTTACAAACTGTTGGGCTTTTGATGCTACAGAATTAATTTGACTTTTACTGAGAAAATATTGTTTACTGTGTGGTTAAGAGAAGGAAAATTTCACCTTAATTTTTTCAATGTTGTATTGGTAAAATGTATGTGGAAATTAATCTTATCTATCATATACTACAATGTCTTATTTTTCTAATTTTAATTTGGTTCAAATATTTCAAATTATTCTTTAATTTTCTGCTCTGTTAATTTATGAAAATAAACTTTGCTAAATACATACAAGCAGTTTAAGATGATTAGTTCCTATAATGTAAAGAAATTTCTGCCAATAGCTCTTGATATTTTAATTTTTCATGTCTAAATTTTAAGTAAGTTTTCAGAGAGTTGATATATTCATGTAAATAAATATGTACTAAAATTATTAAAGATCTGTGCAGTGTCTAATTTGCCTCTGATGTTAATTTAGTTTGCATATTTGAAATTGTTGTTTTATTTTGTACTTTGATAATTTAGCAAATAAATAAACCTTTACTGATACATACCTGAAGTAATAGTTAAGACAAGTTCATGCAACATGAAGAAATTTTTGATTATGAAGTAAATGCTAGGGTTAGATTTCATAATAAGTTAACTTGTTTCTAAAAATTTAAAAAAACTAACTTAATCAGGCATTTTTGTTTGACTGTTTGGTGCATATATAGCTATTTTTCTTTTGACTCATTTACTGTACTAATTTATTTTTATATTAACAGCTTCTGTCGGACTGGCTTACCAGGGAGAAGTCATAACGGAAAAATTTGTTGAAGACTTAATAAAGGGATTTTTCCATTTTTCGAAAGACAGAGAAGGAGGGAGAGATAAAAGAACTGTGTATTTCTGACAATGTAAAATTAAATTTTATTAAATTTTTTGTTAAAATAAAAAAAAATTGATGAAAAGTTGTGTTTTATTAAAATTACTATAACATGCTTTATTAAGATGCTGTTTTAAAATATTAAACAAGGTAAGTCCAAAAATTGATATAAAAGTTTTATGGAAAGTTTTAAAAAAATCAGACCTCAGTTTTATATATTGTATCAGACCTGAAGACAAATCGGAAGATAAAGTGTTTATAAATATATATATATATATATATATATATATATATATATATATATATATATATATATATAAAAATATATATAAATATAATATATAAATATATATATATATATATAATGGAAAAAATATTTATATAAAGGTAATCTTACAAAAAGTATTTGTCATATTAACTCAGCATGAGTGTGCAATTTGACACCAGTTGATTATAATGGAAAGGTGTTTATTTAAAAAAAATTATATATGTAGTAAAGTGACTGATTAAAAACAACATGTAGCATTGATATTATAAATTGTATATATATATATAGTGACATGAGATTTATAATATCACTAAGGATATAATCTATAAGATTTATTCTCTTTAAAAAGATATAAAGTGTTTAAAACAAAACACTTTATATAAACAATGTCAATCAAAATATAAACTGTTAAAAATAACATTAAAATTAAAATGTATTGTTGCTTTTTGTACATTTTAATATTTAACTATGGAAACTTTTTGATTTCATAAAACAGTGAATTTTGCAGTTTTCAGACTACTTTTTGGGGAAAAGAGTTATACATTTTTCAACCCAGCCAACAACTCTTTGTTCATTGGGCCAATTTTCAAACTATTCAAGGGTCAATAGTTTGACATTTTGCTATTTTTCAGCAGACCGTTTACAATGGGGATTTCCCTTTTTGTATATTCAAAAAAGCATTTTTTAATACACTATTTTTATATAAATATACTTTAATATCCTATTTCATATATTCAAAATAGAATTTCGAATATACTATTTTTATATAAATATACTTTAATATCCTATTTTATATATTCAAAATAGAATTTCGAATATACTATTTTTATATAAATTATTTGTGGCTAAATACTAGAACTTAACAAACTGTTTAAAAAGGGGAAATCCTCTTTGTAAACGATCTGCTGAAAAACAGCAAAATGTCAAAACTATTGACCCTTGGATAGTTTGACTGTTGGCCTGATGAACAAAGAGTTGCTGGCTGGGTTGAAAAATGCATAATAGCCCTAAATAAATTTAATGTAGGCTTACCTACAAAGTTGACTGTTGGGCCAACTGAATGCCTACTGTTGACCAACCTCGTGCCAACGGCCAAATCATTTAAATCCAACCGTTGGGCCAACAGAACGCCAACCGTTTCCCTACAAATAAAACCGTTGGGCCAACAGAACGCCAACCGTTTCCCTACAAATCCACCGTTGGGCCAACAGAACGCCAACCGTTTCCCTACAAATCCCACCGTTGGGCCAACAGAACGCCAACGGCCAAATCCTGTAAATCCAATGGTTGGGCCAACTGAATGCCAACCGTTGGGCCAACTGAACGCCAACCGTTGGGCCAACTGAACGCCAACCGTTGGGCCAACTGAACGCCAACGGCCAAAAACCACCGTTGGCCAACCATGCCCGAAAGTGGTTGGCCAACGACTTGCCAACGGTTTTGTGTTACTTGGGATTGCATTTACGAAACGCGTTTTTTATCGTAGTTTCCGAGACATCATTCCACGCTTTCAAAACCTAATTGGAGACATTTTCATAAGATGCACGCTTCAATTTTCCTGATTTTGTAAAATTCTTCTCTCCATCGGACATCCATTGTTCCCATAATTTCCTAATTTGCGATTTAAACGATCTGTTAATTCCGACGTCTAAAGGCTGTAATTTCTTTGTCAGTCCTCCAGGTATTATTGCAATTTTCGCAGATGCGGACTTCAGGGCATTTTTAACCTTCTCACTGAGATGTGCTTTCATCGAGTCCATAATTAGAAAGGCTTTAGGATGAAAAAATGAATTTTTTCGTTTTCGCCAGATGCTCTGTAGCCATGACATCGTGATTTCTTCATTCATCCAACCTTTTTCATTTACACGAATTTCAACACCTTTAGGAAAATTTTCTTTTGGGAGCGTTTTTCTTTTGAATATTAGCATCGGCTGCAATTTGAAACCATTTGCAGCACAGCATAAAACTACCGTAAATGAAGTTCTTTCATTTCCTGTAGTATTTATAGGAATACTGCTTGTTCCCTGAACATCGACGGTCCTGGTAGGTGGTATATCAAATGATAAGGGAACTTCGTCCATATTAAAAATCAAATCCGCTGTAAAATTATTTTCGAGAATAATTTTTTTGCATAATGTCACGAAGTCATCTGATTTTTTTTCCCAGTCATCAGGTAATTTCTGGCCGACCGTTGAACGACTACGAGTAGCTAAATTGTTTCTTTTCATAAACCGGTAGCACCACGTGGGCCCACCAGAGAAGTTTCCAATATTCATTTCGCGTGCAATAAGTTGAGCTTTCATCCTTATATTTGTTGTAGAGACAGCTTTCCCATTTTCTCTCTCTTTCAAAATCCATTTATTTAATTCTTCCTCTAATTCTGGCCAGTGAGGTTTTCCACGGCGATTAGCTCTTTTACGTCGGTCGCATTTTACAAAATTAGTCTTGTTTTTCCTCCACAATCGAATATTTGATTCGTCAACGTTAAATAATCTTGCAGTTTCCCGATTTCCTACTTCGGTAGCCTTCTCTATAACTTTTAGTTTAAAATCTGCCGTGTAACTTACACGCTTTCGCTTCAACATGACGATTTATGAACTAGAATATTTTCAGGACGAAACAGCTCAAGTCAAGACAGATCGCGAAATGACGGTAGCGACTAACAACTGTAGCTGAAATACATCAGCCAAGTCATGAAAGCTTTCAGCGCCATCTGTTATTTATTTTATGAAACATAAACGGGTTCAGCTTTGGGCACGGGTTCAGCTTTGTCGCCTACCATAACGACCAAGTTCACACCTGGTCAGACCGCCTGGCGAGCGGCAATAGTGTGTATGAAGCAGAGCTCCACGCTATTATCCAAACGACAACGTGGGCTCAACAACAAAGCGTACCCTTTAGTATATTAACTGATAGTCGTTCATCCATTCAGGCGAGTAATACGCCCTTTTCCAAAAACCCACAACTATCGGAGGAAGACAAAATAAGAAGATTGTCTCTCGTGAAGGATTTTTTGGACAGGGGATCTTCTAAAATAAAGCGACGAAACAACCTCCCGGGACACAAATTGAGTATCAGCAGGGATTTTCTTCCGTAATTTTTCTACTAACGGCGCCCAGGGTTGTCCTGTAAGTATAGTTTTCCAACTCACCTATTAATTTTCCTCCCTGCTCACGTTGTATAAATTATAAGGTGTTAGTCTAATTTTTCTGACCTACCCCTTTTACCAAGTGTCAGTATTTTTAATTCTCTTTTTCTTTTTCGGCTTAAGCTTAGCCCAGTGTAGTAAAAATTTGTCCTTATCTGCCTGGTTCAGATTCTTTAGGTATTAAGATTCCTCGAGGACAAGCATATCACCACTTGTGATGAGTTGGGAGTCTTAGGGCATGGTAGGGTTAAGGTTAGGGCCTGCTATGATGAGAGAGAAGGTAACGAGGCCTGCGTAAGTCAGGAGATTCGGCCCTGTCCTCGGACCCCGACCTATCGACTGCAGCCTTTCTAGGTATGTTGGGCTTTATGTCCAACCCTGGAGGCCCCGGTCCTCGTCTTTCGGGTGGTGCCCATTGGCGACTACAGGACACGCCGGATCACGGAGGTTCTGCAGAGTGGGTTTCACAGTAACGGTGAGAATTTAATTCTTGTTGCTAGTTTTGCGCACATGATCGCGACTGTTCCCTCTTAAAATTGACCATATCCGATTTAGGCTAAGTCGTCTCTTCGTCTAGTCTTTGCTTTGATACCGTTGTCTAATTTCTTTTATTGGGTCTGGGGTCTTTTGCTCCTTTTATTTTGTCGCGTTTTCGCGCACCCTCACTAAGTTCGCCGTCGTTTTTTGGTCGCAGTCGTTTTGTTGCGTGCTCTTTCTCTTGTGCTGCCTTTGTTTGCTATCCCTGTCGGGTCAACTTTTGGAGTGTTTCCTCTACCAGAACAGGCTAGTGCCTTCCAATCTTCATGTGCCTCCTGCTGTAGGGGCTACTTGTTTTGGGGTAAGCGCGGAGTGGCTGCCTGCTGTGCGAATGTCATAAATCGTTAGCATTTCTCTTTAGTCACTTTGTTAAGGGTCAACCCAACATCCACTTTGAATACAAGAAAATAAAGACATTTTATTCATGGAAATACATAAAGGAGCATTTATAAGAATAAAATTGAATTCTTAAGCTTACGTAATCTTGGATATCCACCCCGCAAACTAAAGAAAATTAAAAAAATTAATGACAAATAAGGCAGACTTGCCGAAATTAGTATAGAAATACAAAAATGTAAAAACATAATTTTTTAGAAAAATTAACTTTAATTAAAAACCTTACATAAATTTATACACTCCTCCCTCCCCTCCCACCCATTCCACATATAATTTTAAAAAATTGATAGTAAAAAATGAAAAATATGAGAAAATTAGAATACACCAATTTTTTTTTTTAATATAGAAGTATCTAAAAATACCATTTTTTTTTAAAAAAATTTCTTCAATTATACTACACTTTAATTAGCAGCTATCACCCATAACTCCCACTTGAAAACTTTTTTTATTCTGAAAATTAAAGATTTACTATAGGAAAAGATATTTGTAATGTACGAAAAAAATGTTAAAACAATTGTTCTAAATTTATTAATCATTTATTTAGACTTGTACGTCCGGCATTAACCGGACAGTCGTGGTTTTTTTAGTGCTGTGCGGGGTAATGTCCGGGATTTGAGAATTTTATGACTGTCCAGAATTTTTTTAAAAATTATAGATATAGATAATAATTATATTTTAAAATTAGGGCCTGTTCACATAGGAGTCCGTTGCGTAGCGTTAAGGGAAAGATGACGTTGAGACGAAAATAAACCAATCATAGGCGATAAAAATTTTATTGCTAATCGTTTGGAGGCATCTGATTGGTTTATTTTCGTTTCAACGTCATCTTTTCCTTAACTCAACGCAACGGACTCCTATGTGAACAGGCCCTAATTGTTCGACATCGTGTTTTTTTCTCAGCCGACCTTCGAGCAAGAACTGACGTCGATTTTGACGGAGGCGCGGCTACCGGTTTCACCACAACTTTTCACTTAGTCATTTGGCAACACAACAGGGGAAATGTGTTTATGTTGTTTTCATGAAGCACGAAGCTACAGGTAGGTTCATGGTTCTCTGAAGCCGGCCGCCTGGCTGTAGCATAAGTCTCACAAATTTTCAATTCAATTCAATTCATGGTTCTCTGTAATCTTAGTAATTAAAAGAAAATAGTGGTGGCCTTGGTCACGAACTTTCGCAGCTCTTAGATTGGATCACGGACCGAAATAACGTTGATCTAGGTGCGAGAAAGATAAGCAGGTATTCAAGTAAGTTAAATTTACCGGTTAATTTTTCTGTATTATATGACAGAACTGTTTTGATAAGAAGATGAAAATTATATATATGATTTCTACATTTTACGCTATGTTTTTGTGAGTGAAGCTAAATGTTAAGACAATATGTTGTACAACTATTAAACTCATAAAAACAGCATGTTCCGCCATAGTATGTTGTTTTCAGTAAGTAGATTATTACTTTTTGGTCGATATTGACGTGCCATTAAAATATACGCTCCACGATTACAAGAGATTTCTAAAAGTTCCAGTATGATTTCTCTGGTAATTTTATTTACAATTTTTATGCATAATTTATATATATATATATATATATATAGTGCTTTTTTCTAAAAAAAATACATATACAGTATTTTCTCAAATAAATGTCTATATTTTTAGTGCTGTGTTTACAGTATCAAAAGAAATTTATGGTTTAGCAAGATGTTAAAAGTAATTTTTTTTTCACTTTAGATTCTATTGGGGAAATTTGATAAAAAAAATAATAAATCTGTTAATTCTAATTCTGTTTATTGATTCGGAAAAGTAAACAAAATTTTAAAATGATTTTGTGAATATTAAAAAGAATTCATAAAAATTTTATAATAAACACCAAATCTGACTCATGCGTTCAGGAGGTTTAATGTCTTGATGTTTTTCTTTGGTGTTTGCATCTATTTTTGAATTATATACAAAAATCAACTAAGATTCTACATATTTTGTTGGATTGAACAGACCTAATTTGAAGAATCGGAAACATATCGAGATGGTGTATTAATTGAAATAATCCTTCTGGAATTATTTTTTCCTCCATGTATTCTCAGAAATTCTTTATCATCTCTGTTACATTCAAATGAAGTCTTCTTGATAAATTCCTTACTTCTGCATCCCCAAACGTCAAATGGTTTTGAACTTCTTCTGGCCACTGTTTTGTATCTATCACTGCAACCCATTTAGGTAAATCAGCTTCTTCATCATCTAGTAATCTCTTTTCTATAGATATTTTCAGATTTTCATAAAATGGAATAGGATATATTAATGGGTCTTCTTTCCTATCTCCTGGAAGATGAGATGTTTGGCAGCAGTGGTGACTTTTTTGTAATATGGTCCAGGATATATTTATCTCTCTTCAAATATTTGTGCAAGATGTTTAATCATATTATTCGTTCAATACAAATTTATGTCTTGTTCGTGTAATTTCAAACTGAGCTCAGAAAGTCTGGAAGAGCATTACACATTAACACTAGATCTAACTAAAACCACTCAATTTAAAAAAAAATTATTTTGTTATATATTGACATTTGATTTGTAAGTTTCTTAACATTTGGCTAAGTTAAGCCAAAATAATACTTAAAAAAATGTGGGGGATACGCCGTATCCCTGCATACCCCCAGATAAAAAGCACTTTTTGTATATCATAATACAAGTCAGGTATAATGTGCTTAACAACTTTTCTGATTATGAGTTATACAAATGTTTTTTATCTGTTAATAATTGTGGCAATGGATAAAGTATATGGGGAACAGTTTTATATCCTGTGCTGCTCAGCAGAAAGTAATCAAACTTCAACAAGTGTTGTTGTCCTGATGAGTAATTTAGGAAAAAACAACTTCTTACTGTTTTAAGCCTGACAGTCAACTCTGTATGGCAATTCAACAATAAGTAGCTAATAAACAACATTAGAATATTGTAATAAAAAATACTGAATACAGTGCTTATCAGTAGTAAATGATTAAAACAGCCTAAATATTTGCAGTGTCCAAAATGTATCAATCAGCTTCAAAAAGTAGGTCAAAATTTAATATTTTGAAGATAAGTCACAGGATAACATCGAAGAAATGTTTCAAGGAAACAATCTATATATATAAAACATGTAGGTATGCGGCACAAAAATCAACGCTATTTCTACACTCCGAATGGCAACTGCTGCAACTACCAGATGTAAACATTAGCAGCCATCTGTAGTTTTCAACCGTGTGTCAACATAGATTACGCACTGCAATCAGAAATGCTTGAAAGTGAGCTGCACGATCAAATGAAAATTGGTAACAGTCTCAAGAAAGAAAGCAAAGAAGAAATAGTTCATTAAGAGAGAGCATAAATGATCTTGAGGTTAGGCTTAACCATTGACCTCATAGCAACCGATAGCCAGTAATAGTTAATTTTCTACACTTTTTTTAGTACTTGCTCAATTTTTACTCCATTTTTTAAGTGAAGAAATTTTCCTAACAATTTATTATTTGATATTATTAAGTGTAGATATCTGAATTGTGAACAATAGTACATACAGAGTGATGTAATCTGCACTATATTTTAGTACTTGCTGAATTTTTACTCCATTTTTTAAGTGAAAAAATTTTTCCCTAATGATTTCTTATTTGATATAATGATAAAGTGTAGATATCTTAATTTTGAAAAATAGTACATACAGAGAGCCATGAAATTTTTAAAATCATTGGTGTTGGGTTTCTCAGTCTTATCTTTAACTCTGTTCTGAAGTAATGGAAATTCACATTTTTTTAATCATGATATTTTAGAATCAGCCTTATAGAGAATTTAGCAATGATTATAAATTTTTGGCTGAGCTCCCCTTAATAACGTATATTTATGATGACCGGTAATGGTAACATTCCTTACATATGTTACTTTCAGTTGAGTTGTTTTACGAAAGAAAATATAAAACTAAAAGTGACCATGCTGGTTGTGCAGTGGCTAGTATATTAAAAATACAAGAATTTTATTTTTATAATAAAATCTTAAAAACTATACAATAAACATGTAAATACATCATGATAGACATTTGAAAATACTAAAGTTGGAAAAATAATAAAGTACATAAATCTTAAAAGTTTGTAGCAAAATAATTCCAAGGTATATCAAAGAATGAAAAAGAAAATTTTGACAATAGTATTACAGGTGAATTTTTAGAATAAAAATTTTAATTTAAAATATATTCACATTATAAAAATCTATTTCTAAAATTAAGAGAAAAATTAAACTATTTTATGAAAGGGTACAAAATTAATTAAAAATGAAAATTAAGAATCTTTATTTGAAAAAAATTAGAATTAGCTGGATGAGGTTTGCAGTGTATTAAACCATTAAACTGAATAATAAAAACATTTATTATAAAGATTGCAACCTATTTGTAGCAGAGCATAAATAGTGAAACCACTTATATAATCACCGAATTTGAGGCCATAAAAATTTTAGCACTTTTCCCAACATTCATGAATTTGGTGTTTATTTAAAAATTTAATTCCATGCTTAAAGTACATTAAAATTTCTAAAATATCTAAAGCTTATCGAAGTTAACAAACCATCATTTATGTGCTTCAAATTTCTAAAAATTATAATGAAATCGATAAAAACTTAATTTTATGCAAAACTTATAAATAAAACTAATTCAAAACTAACTATTAGGGTGAAGTGGGGTAAGTGAGAACGCGGGCTTTAAACCCTAAAAAATTTAACTTTAAAAGAAAAATTCAAGTGTACAGATGCATCAGACCCCCCCCCCCCCCCTGCTAAGTTTGGCAATTTTGTGTATGGTGTGGTAACCTTGAATAATTTCTACAGTCAGAAAAAGCCAACAAGTTGTTATAGGTGAAATTAGTGGCCCAACATCATTTGCCAAATATAATATTCTCAATGGAAATCCAGCAAGTGCTTGGCATTTACTAACAAGAAATAAGAATTTGAATCACACAATCATGCACTGAGAGCAGAGCTCCCAAACAATTGCAGGATAGTAAATTATCTTTTGCAAATCTAAATGCCTGTTTTGTTATATTCTATGCGCATGGAATTTATGGCCCTAAAAGTTATGCTCATTGTCTGTTGTGTTTAGGTCTTCCATTTTTCAGTGTGACTATGCTGGTTTTATGGTTTGACAAAAATCTACTCATTTCGAACAGATAAAACCTGACAAATTTGCTTTGGCTTTGGCAGTGGGGAATCTGTTTGCGCTAAAACTCTATAAATTGTTACAGACCTGGGGAAAATGTTACCACTGCTAAACTACTTTTTCCTTCCAAAGATAGGCATTCATTCATTCATTCAGTAGATGCCATATATACAGGTCAAATTAAATTTTGGCTAATAAGAATGTTCTTTTGCTGAGTACTCTTTATGAAAATGCTACAGTTTCTGATAATACAAAAAAAAACCTTCCTGAAAGAGTAGACTATTACAGTTACAAAAAGTATGACATCCATGGTTTGGATAACATGGCTCAAAAGTACACTACAAAATGTTGTTCGCCGAGATGGCCTGTTCATATATTCTTCAACATTCTAGATTGAAAAGCTGTGAATTCTAGGATTCTTTATCAAAAAGTTACGAGACAAAAAGTTAGTAAAAGAGAATTTATACTTGCTTTATGTGACAAATTACAGTTCCAGCATTTTGTAGATAAAAAAGCCAACATTGTTCAAGATGTAAATCAAAATCGCACTGTTTCTCACCCCAATTGCAATATTGCTAATTTAATGAAATAAAACATCAAATACTTGCCAAAAATATAGAAAGCCCATTTGCAACAAAATGTGTGGGACAAAAAGTCTTTATTTGTTGAAGTACCTAAAAATTAATTTTGATGTTTTTATTAATTTAATTTAATTTTAATTTCAATAAATTTAATTTCTACTTATAACTGTTTGAATAATAAAAATTCACATGCACAAAAAAAATTTATGGGTATTTTTTTCCTAATTTTTAATTAGGGATCAAAATGATCCCGATTCGGCATTGCAGTAAATTTTAAAATCCAGGCGATTTAGTGTTAACGCCTGTTTTAACTTTCTCCCATCTAGACATATATTTCATTTCATGTATATTCCATAACACTTTAATTATACAACACATTTCTAGAGCACTCAGAAAAATAAAAAGCAGGAGAATTTTCAAAACTGTAGTTTTGACACTTTTACTGCAGTTACTTTATTCATTAAATATTTTTTTACTCCCAGGAGGAGGGGGTAGGATACATAAATCTTAAAACTACAAATATCAGTTTGACTAACACAGAACTTAAAGACGAGACTATATATATAAAAAATTACCCAAGACATGAACAGCAAGAAAGCAGTTATAAATTTTTCCAGTACAAAATAATCTTTTTGGTAAAAATAATATACATGTAACAGAGCAGAGATAATCTAGTTCTAAACTGACCCAAAAACAATTTTTACGTTAACAATTTTTAAAAATCATATCAAGGCTGTCTTAAATATCAGTTAATACAGATTTTATAAATCTTGAAATGTTTCTAATGAAGAAATCTCTAGAATGCATGGTGCAGAGAAAATTAAACATTTTTGTATATAGTATATTAATAATTGTGTACAGTTTTGCAGTGTAAAATAATTTATTATTCCTGTAATAGGAATTTCAGTTTTAAATATCAAGTATTACTTTTAAATTATCGTCTTTCAAATACATTGTTTTAAACTTAAAACAAGCATAATATAATGAATGATTTACCTAAAATGATGAATATTTAGGAGTATTACATTCAACGCTGTTGCTGTTATCCTTGTTGCAATGAAATATGAGCATGAATGTTATTTACTGCATCTTGTCATCAAAAATTTTAACACTGAATGAATATAGAAACGAATATTATATAGAAACAAATAACATTAAATAATAAAAAGAAAAAAATGATTTCAAATGCAATCATAAATTAAAAGTTCTCTGATAGAAGAATGATACAAGAAAGCAACGCCTAAACTGCAGATTACTTCTCATGATGCCAAGCAGTAAAAACTCACTAAATTTGGTGCCAGTTCATTATTTATGTGGAAATTTATTTATTTAGAGTGAAGTGGGATGAGAATGAAAAATCATACATTTCCACTTTGAATGTAAATAAGTTCTTAACAAGTTGTATTTGTATGAAAATTTGCATACATAATTTTGGTTTTGTTCTACATCTATAGTTTTATTTTTTTTTAATCTATTCTCAACTTTTTTTGCCGTTAATATTTAAAGTTTTTTTGTTTTGCGTTCTCACTTGCCCCTGCACTTGGGACAAGTGAGAATATCGGTCCGAATAAATCATAGTTGCTTATAGCGAAATAGGTAGGGCAAGGGAAAGAATAGATATTTCATGCTGAACAAAAGGCTATTTATTATTATTTTTTTAACATTCTTTCATTGTGGAGGTATTTGTTGTTCAAGTTAGCAGTGTCAGCAACGTCTGAATATTAACATAAGTATATTTGTATTATTTGTTTTAAAGTAACAAGTGTATGTTAAAAGTTAAAAGTTCAAAAAATGTTTTTTTCTCCTTTGCCTAGGCCCTACTGAATAATGTAGGACCGGAAAGACGCAGAAAAAATTAGTTCACTGCACCTTCCAGGCTCCGGCTCTTCCAGGAACACTAATAAGTCATCATCTGGTACAAAAGGCAACTCAGAAATAGTAACAACAGAACTAGGAATTCAATGTATTCACACACAGTTTGTAATGTCCACTCGACTCACATTCACTAACAGTTAGTCTAAACAAGTTAGTTTATTACAATTCACTTCTTCAAATCTACAACCAAAAAACTAGTGTCAGTTGCATAATTTACTATTTTTGAATGTTAAGGAATTAAAAACAATCATCATCTGTTAAAGGAACATGGCAAAAGGTGGTTGATTATGAAGTTTCTCTAGTTAGAAAACATATCTTAGGAAGAAAAAACTATTTATATGGCTGTTAAAACACAAAGGTAGTCTTTTTCAGTATATAGGGCAATCAAGCCTTTTGCTTTATCTTTTGCCATTACTTGTTAAACTTTTTTTTTTACTTTGAAGTTATTGATTTATTGTTCTGTTTCCTTTTGTTTGACATGCCTTTTGATTCATCATATATTTCACTATCTTCATAAATAGAGTTGGGAAAAAATTATTTATCCACACTAGTGAAATAAATTAAGAGAATTTGCATATTTTATCGAATTTCATGAAAAGAACTGAACTGAATGTAAAACCACTGCTTCTAGACAAAAATGCAAATCTTGTAAAATTTGCATTAGTCTAGAAGCAGTGGTGTATTGTGTGTCAAATACGTAAGCGTACACGTGTGTGCAGACGGAGCCAGTAGAGAAACAGGCTTTATAAGCAGGCGTAAGTTAGGCGCATTTCGTTCGCTAGTACACCTCAGCGAATTTCTTGGTGTTATTTTGCAGCAATCGGTTAATTTCAAATTGTAACAGTAAAAATGAGTAACCTCCAACGTTTAGATGATGGAATGAGGTCGAGAATTGTGGGGAAGGCTAGAAGCAGGCCAATCTCAAGTCCAAATTTGTAGAGAGTTCAATTTAACGCCCAGCGTCGTGTGTAACTTATGGAAACAGTTCCAGGATACCGGATCCATCGAGAGAAAGCCTGGGAAAGGTCGTCCAAGAGTCACGACGGCCACAGAAGATCGCCATTTGTCTATTATAGCGAGGCGTAACAGGAGTGCTACAGCTTCTCAGTTCTCTCGTGACTTGTATGCAGCCACAGGAATCCGAGTATCAAGGGTGACTGTTTCCAAAAGACTTCATGAGAGAGACTTCATTCTTTATTTAGTTCACATTCTCATCCTGAGTCAACTTCAGAAATAAGTGTTCCAATTTTTAAGTGTTCCTTGTCAGTTAATCCTACATATTCAGCCATCTTCTGTTAATAAATAAATACTGGAACAAAAACCTAAATTATGTGAAGAATTTTTGTCTAGTCTAAATGGAAAGGATCGTATTTCATTTTTTTCTCACCAAACTACTCTAACTTATAAACCTAAAACTAACAATAATGGAACTTATATGTAACTGTTAACAGCTGAGCCTCTTGGTTAAACTGGGCCTGTTAGTGTTGAGAAAATTTTCATATAACTTCGAACACCGACGCCTCCTCCATAGGTGCAGTTTTTTCTGGTTGTTAAACTTAAAAAAATTTTAAAAAAAGATTAAAAGATTTAATTAAAAAATTAAATCTTTTAATCTTTAAAAATAAAGATTTTCTTTAGTTTCAAAGTTAAAAGATTATCTTTAGTTAAAAGATTTTCTTTAGTTTCAATGAAGCAACTTGGCAGCAAATTGTGTTGTTTGCAAAATTGTGCTGCCACGTTGTTAGCCTTCTCGCCGACGTGAAGAATTTTAGCTTCACTTCTTTGATAGAAGATTATTGCCACTAAACACTAGTAGAAACCCTTTAAAATCGACGGTTAGTTTTTTTTCAAAGAATA
The DNA here is from genome assembly GCA_907164885.2 of Dolomedes plantarius. Taxonomy (NCBI): domain Eukaryota; kingdom Metazoa; phylum Arthropoda; class Arachnida; order Araneae; family Dolomedidae; genus Dolomedes; species Dolomedes plantarius. The sequence continues at coordinate 155,900,090 of OU015496.1, read as the reverse complement.
ATCTCATATTAAACAACAAATGTAAACTTTAAATGAAAATTGCCATTGTAGTTTTTCTTTGTCGCAGGTGCATATGGTTTCGGAAAATTCTTCGCAGAAATGCCATTTTCATACACGACGACACTGGATTGAGCGTTCCGCAAGGTCAGTGAATCATGCAAGACATCACAACTTCGAAAAGGGTAGTCTTGTCATACGGTGGAAGTTATGGAAAGATGAGAGTGAGTTATGAGTGTCTTCAATCTCACGTATCATCTTCTGCAAGTGACAATGAGGCAGTCCTCGTTTCTGGAATTCGATGTGGTATTATTATTGTTATTCGATGGCGGCTGTATTCGATGGTGTATTTTTTCAAAGACTTCTTTCGGTAAAATCAGAGATGAGCTAATTAAGTTTTGCTTTGAACACTTGGGCAATAAGTTCAGGTCTGAAGTTAGACTGAGTTGCCAAGATTTTCAGTTATTGTTTCCCAATTCGGATTACATGTGAATGTGATGAACAGCGATGGTGTGTTGAAGGCTCTGACTAAAGCCATACCATCTTGGTAATGCATGTTCATGCGTCTTGGCGAATCTTGATAGGAAGAAGGCAAGATGTCGATTTTCCTAGGTTGTACTCCACGCTCGGCTGCCTCGTTTAATAGAGTCGTATAAGCCAGTGAATGACTCAACTCTGAGTTTCTTTTGCTCAAGCTGTGTCTTATTGTACATAAGACGCTTACCTCTAACTGATATGTACTGATCGATAAAGTACTGAAGCTACAACTTGCCAGAGTTGTGTAAAAGGAAAAATTCTTTTTGCATAGTCATTCTATAAGCTACATAATGCAATCGACATCTGCTTTTCTATACTTATCGTTGGTCTGTCTTTCATGAGGCTATTCTTATCCCATCCTTGTTCTCCGTAAGAAAACAGTAAAGGATATAGCATCGGTTCCATGAGTTGATGTTTTCAAGGTATTAGTCGCATATCCCTTAGGAAAGACCTTCAGGTCATAATTTCTTCGGGGATCGCCATCTTTTGCCGTGAAAATGGCAGCTATTCCATTTGCTGATGGTAGATTGAATCGATTTTTAGTCTGGTCACGCATGTCAGGCTCTTTCTGATACCCAAAACATTCGAACTTCATGTGGCTCCCTGCCTTCGATAAGTGCCAGTTCGTTCTCAGCCTTCTCAACTTCTACCATCGTCTTGTGTTTGTAAACTAAAGGTTTGACCTCTAGCATCATTTTATGGTTTTGCCATAAGGTTAGGATTGCAGGTTTAGTTCCGTCCATGTCTCGTTTCTGTTGCTTCAGCAGTGTCCATTTTATAAAGTTGTGCATAAGCTCTCTGAGAAGCGTTCTTGGGATGAAAAGGGTCAAATTTGTAATGAAGCTGGCCATTGATCTTAAAAGATTGTGGGCCACGTCCTAAAGGTAAAAAAGTTTCATTTGCAACAAAAGAGGGCAATGACATACAGCTGTTGTAATTTCTGATGTTGTCCAGAAAATGACGCTTTTCAGAGTCAGCGTCTTCAGGATATTTTCAAGAAATGGGGGAGAAAGAGTAGGTAAAGGAGAATTTTCTTATTGTGGTAACAGTTAGAGTGAAACCTCCTCTTCGTTCCAACCTTTTCGCAATCAAAGTGTAAAGCTCTGCAGGACTCACATTCGAAAGACAGAAGGACCTAGGCCGTAATAACCCACAGAAAAATCAGGATTTAATGGGCAGGTGTGGTTTACGTTTTCTTATAGGTGTCAAGAAAGGAATCACTTCAGCTTCTTCCTCTGAAGAAATCGGCTAAGTGCTCACAGTGTTGAATTGCCAGTGTGTTGAATGTCTGACTGATGTTTGAGATGGAGGGTTTCAAGGTCTTGTTAAAATGAAATATATAGCGCTCACGCATTCCAGTAAGGCATTTGCGGGGTTTTTTCCGTGTTTGTAACATTCAGTTAAGGATAATTACAAAACACCACACATCAAATCTAACACTATACGGAGCCCTTATGTAGATAACGACAATAAAAATCTATACTTATATATAAAGAGAGAGCGATTTTGTACGTGGAGGGTAATCTCCAGAACCACTGCACCTATTTGAAAAATTCTTTCACTGTTTGAAAGGTACATTATTCCAGATGGACATAGGCTATATGTTATGTATATCTGATCAGTAGAAATAAAGTTATGGGCTTAATCCTAACAATCTCCATTGTTACCGCTACTGTCCTCTACCGCTATTTGTGCCGAAATCTTCAACGATCCTTAGCGTGGTGCTATCGCGGTGGGCTTCTGTTATGACGTTAGCGGTTTGAAACTAGCCGTTCTCCGGAACGCTTTTTTCTTTTACAAAATTAACTTTAATTATTTACTAACGTAATATTAATTTGAATATTATTTTAAGAATATTATTTTTTAAAAAATTGAATATTTAAAAAAAACATTCTTTACTTAAAATCCTTTTTTTATTTTTGTATTTTTATTTCATCTCTTAACCTCTTTCTATTAATTTGAATACTATTTTAGGTGCTTAAAATAATTTTAAAAAAACATTCTTTTCTTAAAATCCTTTTTTTTATTTTTGAATAAAACTATGGTCTCAATCACACCTCTTTCTTTTAAAAAATTAACTTTAATTAATAACTAACGTAATATTAATTTGAATACTATTTTAGGTGCTTAAAATAATTAAAAAAAACATTCTTTAATTATTTATTATTTAATTATTTAATTATTAACAATCCTTTTTTATTTTTGAATAAAACTACGGTCTCAAGCACACCTCTTTCTTTTAAAAAATTAACTTTAATTAATAAATAACGTAATATTACTTTAAATATTATTTTAGGTGCTTAAGATAATTAAAAAAAAATTCTTTACTTAAAATCCTTTTTTATTTTTGTATTTTTATTTCATCTCTTATTCTAATTTTGGGATACCTATGTGTATCTATACTTCTATAATAATATATAAAGAGAGAGAGCAGATTTTGTATGTGGAGGGTAATGTACAACTTTTGTACATTAAAATGTACCTTACACCTTTTCCTTTGTCAACCGCAGTCAAGAAACCATAGCAACAACCTTTAGCTTACGGGGTCCGTTTTTCGAAATCGCTCTTTACAACTGGAAAATGTTATCTATTTCCTATCCCCATTTTACGTGGGGGACATTCAGCGTGGGGGGTCTGGGGAAAGAGTGGTTAATTGCTTTCTTATTGTTTTCTTACTATTGAAGAAGAATTTCAATAGTACAGTGATTTCCGCTTATAAGAATCACGTTTGTTATTACTGTTTTTGATTCTTATAAGCGGTTGATTCTTATAACCGAAATTTAGGTTTTTGGACTGGAACACACACATCTATATATACATATATTAGATAATTTACCATAAAATACTCTTTAATTTAGATTAACTATCTTTTATTAAAATTTTTTATAGTTTTAAAAATAAAACTTAATTTTTAGACCTATAAGTAGATACACATGATTATAGTAAGAGAAGAAAAAAATACAATATTTGTTACAAGTTACAACATACCTGCTTAACAGTTTTAACATTTCAACTACAGGAAGGGAGCAAGAAAAAGTTTTCTACTGTAGTTTGACGTAATGAAGTTTTCAGAAGGCTGTTTATACCTCTTTCAATACTTATAGTCTCAGACGAAGATTTACTCGGACGGGTAAAGTTGACCCCGGGTCAAGCTAATAGGACAGTGTTGTGGTAAAGCGTTTAAGGGGAAACGATTATGTTATGTCTAATAAAGAAAGGGGTGAATTTTACGACTATATTCCATCCCATCTTATCAATCTTTCTTTAAAAAAAAGAACGAACTTCGTGCCTTTTGAGGGTTTAAGTAGGTTTTTTGGAAAAATGGATGTAAAGCGAAGAGTGTAAACTGATTCTTAAAACCGGTGGATTGATTCTTTAAAGCGAAAATTTTAACATGGAAATAATTCATTTGTTTTTGTTTTCGCGATATTGATTGTTATAAACGGTTGATTCTTATAACCAGTGATCACTATAAGCGGTGGTTACTGTAGTTCATCGGCACTCCGTGCCTCTTTCATCTCTCAAAAAGTTGAAAATGCATGAACCGCGGGTGAACCGCCCTTCTGATGTCTCTCGCCTGAAAAGAAATAGTCTCTAGCTAGAACGACAAAAGATTATTATTCAGTCCTTTTCGGCAAGATTCACCCTCCGTTCCCAGAATGTCACCCAATTGTTCTTTGGGGGCAAAGACATTAGGAAAGTCACAACGAAGTGGAATTCGAGACTATATCTCTGCCGACATCACACCGTATTTTTCGAGAGTATGTGCTTCGGATATATGCTATCCCACCCCGTAAGAAAAACTTTTAGTATTTTTAAGATTCAAGTAGAGGAGGTATTGATAAATACAAAAAGGATTTTTGAAACTGGCAACGTTAAAGGGTTTATTGAAGAAAACTACATTTGGAACTACGCTTTTTATTGGACATTTAAGGTAAAAAAAGATTTACAATTTATTGGCTATCAACTGGAAATTTATTGGTATAATATTTTGTTCAACCCGGACAAAGTCGGGACGGGCCGCTAGTTAGAAATAAATTGCAAATGGTATGTTTTTAAATTTAAAGGTTAATATTCGATAGATAAAAGTGAAAGTAAATAAATAAGGGAGCGCTTGCTTGCCGTCTAGCAATAAAGCAAATGTTTACATGTCTCGCGCTCATTTTCCCATGGAGTTTACATAAGAAATTTGCGGATCCGCCAATATATGTAAATGGAGAATAAAAGCGAGTGCCATCTAGTAGAAGAGAAAATGTTTAAATAACTTTGACGCTCTACCACGCCTGAACCGTTACCGTAATCTCATTTTTCTCTTCGACTGGCACATCTACACGCCGAAACCTTTTTTCTGGTACTTCAACCATATTTTACGTTCAGCAGTTCTCTCGAAATAGTTCTCCAAATAAAAACCTCTTACAAATAATACAGGTAGCCCTCCTACAGCACGGCATCTTACAACATGGTTTCGCTCTAACACGATGAGATAAATTGCGGGAACCCTCGTATAACACTGCAACCTGTAACACGGTTTTGCTCTAACACGATAAAAAATTGCGGAAACCTTTGTACAACACTGTACTTCTATAGCACTAGATAACATGATTTTTATTTAAGGGGTCACAGGACCTTGAAGCTCGACGAAATGACTATAAATATGGTCTAATTCTAACCACAAAAACTCAAATAATATTAGAAAAAGAAATTTTCTTTCTTTATACATATAAAGTACATATCTTTGAATATGTCATATATAAAAATGGAAATTATAAATCTATAAATAATTTTCAAATTAGCAGTTTAGAATTTTATATGATTAACTGGTGATTAAAAATCATAAACTGCAGTGCGCATGATAAAATTGAGATATATGCTTACAGAAAATAATTAATGGTCAGAATACACTTGCAATATATTTATTTACCTGTAATGCAAAACTAAATAAATTGTAATGAATATTATTTAAACTAAAAATTGAGCATAAAATTGGAAAACTTTAAAAATTATTGCAATTATTTGTATAATTTTCCCACATAAAAAAAAGTATTCCAGAATTGCACATTTTTCTGGTTTTAAAATGTAGAGTAGCATGAAAAATACATAATGAGTGTAGTTTTATCAGTTTCCTATTGGTAGTTTAAAAGTAATGCTGTACGCAAACGCAAAATTATCAGTTAATCATATAAAATTCTAAACTGCTAATTTGAAAATTATTTATAGATTTATAATTTCCATTTTTATATATGACATATTTAAAGATATGTAATTTATATATATAAAGAAAGAAAATTTCTTTTTCTAATATTATTTGAGTTTTAGTGGTTAGAATTAGACCATATTTATAGTCATTTTGTTGAGCTTCAAGGTCCTGTGCTCCCTTCACATTTAAAAACTAAATTACTTTAAAATAATGAACTATAGTGGCTTTACATGAAAATGTATAAACAAATTATTATTTATTCATTTATAACTCTATAAAATTACAAGAAGGCCTAAGCTTAGCCGAAAATCTTGAATCATTTTTCCTGAATGCAGACCCTTCCGCTGAAAGTAGCCGAAAATTCAAAAGGGAGCTGCAAAATTGTCTATCCATACCGTGAATCTACAATGACCTTGTAAGAACCAGCAAATAAACCAAAATTACAGATTGTTTAAAGAGGATAGAAGGTGCAAAAAATCTAAATGAAGTAAAAGGCTCTGAAAGTGAAGGTGATATAGTTCAATCGAAAAAACGTTCTCGTTTGATTGTACTGAGCAGTGATGAGGAAGAAATTTATTAAATTAAGGTCGCATTAAATAAAAATATTTTTTTTTTTGTTTCTTTTCGTTTTGTGTTATACATACATTTATATTTTTAATAAAAATTAAGTTGCTTTTATGGAATTTTAAAAAAATGTTTGTTTTTAATAAGTTTTCAGAATGTAACCCCTTTTTTTTTAACTGTGCCTGGGTCTCATATAACACGGTTTCACACAACACGGCATTTTCTAGGAACCTATCTACCGTGTTATAGGAGGGTTACCTGTACATATATTATTAGTGATGAAATTAATTTGAATTGCGGACAACTAAAATGAATATGAAGAAAATATTACTTATCCATTATTGATCGGGCCAGTAGCAGTAGTTTTTTGGAGATCCCTACAAACCGAAACGTAAGAAATCTGTGCACGTCCTTACGATCATAAGGTTGGCTAAAACAGGATTTATAACATCTTAGTAAATACATATTTCATTTCCTAGCACAAGCTTATATATTGCTATTGATTTCACGTGAAAAAATCGTGATGGTACAGTGTTAATATATCTCATTCAAATTCTTTCCTTCGTTCTTTTCAGGTGCTCGGTACAGATTGTTACATGCGAAAGTCAAATGTTTGTGGTGTCCACATATTTAATGGATCAGCACTTTGGTGGCAGTTGCAGTTTTCTGATTATCGTATAAGGAAACATCGGCATACTAGAAGAGCAATTGTATTAACAGTGTAAATAGACTCCAATGAATGTCATTCCTGCAAGAACCCTACTGAAGCCGAAGTTGAATGCATTCCACGCGAGACGTGTAGAATTAGTCTAATTGTAAAAAAATCCAGTGCGCAGATTCCCACTCGCACGGAAGAAATTTTCAAATATAATTTATGTATTTGAACATTTTCACCGGTGGCCGCATCATTCGGACCACATTATTGATGGTCTTCTCTGTACTTATACAAAAAAAACACCTTTCACCTGCATTGTACGTGAGATTTTCTGTACAGAGTGCTTTATAAACAGGTCTCAACCACACAATGGAGAAACTTTTCACCTGCACCGTATGTGAGAAAATATTTTCTCAAAAGGATGATTTAGAAATACATCTCCGCATCCACACGGGAGAGAAACCTTACGAATGCACTGTATGTGAGATAAGATTTTCTCAACAGGGTGATTTAAAAAGACATTTCCGCACCCACACGGGAGAGAAACCTGTTGCCTGCACTATATGTGGGAAAAGGTTTTCTTTAGAGAGTACTTTAAAAAGACATCTCCGCATCCATACGGGAGAGAAACCATTCGCATGCACTGTATGCGAGAAAAGATTTTCTCAACAGGGTCATTTAAAAAGACATCTCCTCACCCACACGGGAGAGAAACCTGTCGAATGCATTGTATGTAAAAAAAGATTTTCTGAACAAAGTACTTTTAAAAAACATTTCCGCATCCACACGGGAGAAAAGCCCTTTGCGTGCACTGTGTGTGGGAGAAGATTTTCTCGACGGTATGGATTAAATATACATCTTTGCACCCACACGGAACAGAAACCTTTTGCATGCACTGTATGTGAGAAAAGATTTTCTCAACAGGGTGTTTTAAAAAGACATCTCCGCACCCACACGGGAGAGAAACCTGTCGAATGCATTGTATGTAAGAAAAGATTTTCTGAACAAAGTACTTTTAAAGAACATCTCTGCACCCACACGGGAGAAAAACCCTTCGCGTGCACTGTGTGTGAGAGGAGATTTTCTCAACGGTATGGATTAAATATACATCTTCGCACCCACACGGAACAGAACCCTTTCGCATGTACTCTGTGTGGGAAAGGATTTTCTCGACAGAATGGATTAAATGTGCATCTCCGCATCCACACGGGAGAGAAACCTTTCGCATGCACTGTATGTGAGATAAGATTTTCTCAACTGGCTCATTTAAAAAGACATCTCCTCACCCACACGGGAGAGAAACCTGTTGCCTGCACTATATGTGGGAAAAGATTTTCTTTAGAGAGTACTTTAAAAACACATCTCCGCACCCACACGGGAGAGAAACCATTCGCATGCACTGTATGTGAGAAAAGGTTTTCTCAACAGGGTGATTTAAAAAGACATCTCCGCACCCACACGGAAGAGAAACCTGTCGCCTGCACTGTGTGCGGAAAAGGATTTTCTCGACAGGGTCATTTAAAAAAACATATGCGTATCCACAATGGAGATAAACCTTTCGCATGCACTGTATGTGAGAAAAAATTTTATGAACAGGGTCATTTAAAAGCACATTTCCGCACACACACGGGAGAGAAACCTTTCGAATCCACTGTATGTGAGAAAGATTTTCTTAACATTGCTATTTAAAAAGACGTCTCCGCACTTACACGTGAGAAAAACCCGTCCCCAGCATTGTATGTGGGAAGAGATTTTCGGTACAATTTTACTTTAAAAATCCATCTTCGCACCCACACAGGAGAGAAACCTTTTGCATGCACTGTATGTGAGGAAAGATTTTCTCGACAGGATTTTCTTAAAAACATGCCTCTGCACCCAATACATCTAAATATACATCTCCGCACCCACACGGGGAAGAAACCTTTTGCATGCACTGTATGTGAGATAAGGTTTTTCTCAACAGGGTCATTTAAAAAGACATCTCCGCACCCACATGGGAGGGGAACCTTTCGAAGGCACTGTATGTGGGAAAAGAGTTTCTGGACAGTGGTAATTTAAAAAAGCATCTCCGCTTCCACGCTGGGAAGAAACCGTTCGCATGCACTGTGTGTGAGAAGATTTTCTGAACAGACTCGTTTAAAAAGACATCTCCGCACCCACACGGGAGAGAAACCATTCGAATGCACTGTATGTGAGAAAAGATTTTCTCATCATTGCCATTTAAAAAGACATCTCCGCAACTACGTGAGAGAAACCTGTCGCCTACATTGTATGTGGGAAAAGATTTTCGGTACAGAGTACTTTAAAAACCCATCTTCGCACCCACACAGTAGAGAAACCTTTTGTATGCACTGTATGTGAGGAAAGATTTTCTCAACAGGATTTTTAAAAAAATTAAAAACGTCTCCGCACCCACACAGAGGAGAAACCTTTCGTCCTCACGGTGTGAGAGAAAAGATTTTCTTTCCAGTGTGCTTTAAAAATTCATCTTGATAGCCCTACAGAAGGAAAGCCTTTCCATTGCAATACATGTGAGAAAAGATAAACCTTTTCATCTGCTGGGTATGAGAGATAGGTTTATTGCTTGAAAACAGATGATAAACGTATCTCCCTACCCAATCAGGGATGTAACCTCACTGTAACACAACTCTAGTATTGTGTGAAATGGGATTTTTTGCTGCAAAGAAATATTTGTGTACCACCGTGGAGAAGATGTTCTTGAAAATGAAAGTCAAATGAAGGTTTCACTATGTTTATTTAAAGGAAATATCGCATGTAATTCTGTTTTCGATTTTATTTAGTGTTTTATGACGTTTAAAAAATTTGTTTTAAATTATATGAATGCGATTATATCCATAATATTATAATAATTTTTATATTATTTCAATTATATTCAGCATGACCTATGATACTAAATGGGATACTTGACCTACTAAAGCAACTGAAGTAAAAAAAATTGTCACTGTACCTGTTTACACTGTAGGAAAGGTTGTCATGTAATGCCACTTATGCAGTGCTTCTGGTTTCTGTTTCTGCCTTGTATTTAATTATAATTTTTAAGCTTTAACTGCGTTTTTCTACATCTGTGTTCTGGAAATGAGGAAATAAATATTTAATATATAAAAATGAATGTTTGTCTATCTATAATTATATAGAAATCCACTTTTTATGAGCGACGATCGTGAAATTTTACATACAGGCGTCTTTAAAAACAGCCGAGGGTTTTAAGAACTTCCTAATCGAAATTAATTACCATTAATTTTTAATTAATAAAAACCAACAATTTTTGAAGGGTGATTCTAGAAATATAAGAGCCTCTCAGCCGTGTACCAAGGGTGAATCCAGAAATGTAAGAGCCTCACAACTTGAAAGGCCGACATATTAGATTTAAAGAACAGCGAGAAGCAAAAACGATAGAAAAATAAATACAATCAAACAGTTTCAAGTCATATATTAAACCCGAATAATAAATGAAAATTATAATCTTTCAAGTCAGATTTTATACTTTAAAATTTATACATTAAGACATTTCGATTAACGATCGTCGTTTTTTTCGCCGCGTTATTTTGTATACAAACGTTCTCTGTTGCCATTTTCATTTCAGAAATTTCTTATTGAAACGATGTAATGCGTAGTAAATGCGTTCAGGGCCGTTCCAACTCAGGGGTGCGGGGCAAACGGGCGGCAAGTCAGCCGCCCGGTTGAAAAAAATTTAAAACTAATTTATTAGTAAAATAATCAATATAAAAATATCATTATGCAAGGTAACTACTTAGAGTTAAAAATGCATTTTGCAAGTATAACTGGAAACCACATTGGTTTTAAAAACGCTGCTCCACGTCGCAACCAGTTGGGAAATAAAGTGTTCGTTTTTGTTTTAACCCATTATCCCATCAAATCGTGCCGCATCGCCGGCATTGCGTCGGTGCGGGTGGTTTTTGTCAGGTTGCAGGAAAATACTCGTTTATGCCCTGAGCCTATAAATACAAGGACCAGGATAATTTGCACTATATTAATTTTGAACGTGTCCATCTTAACAACTGAAAAACAAAGCTTTTTGTCTCGAATTTTTGTGCTCGATTTTGTGATTGCTGACCAATAAAAATATTTCAGAGGTAAGTAAACTTGATATTCTTTCTTTTCCGCGGCTAGCGGTTCGAAATTGAAATAATACATTTATGGTTTGATATTTGTTTTGCCATAAAAAGAAGCTAGGATTCATTACTTAATTCTATTTAATTTTTTTTTTATTTTGCAAATGTTAAACATATATTACAGGAACAAGTGTAAACTTGGATTTTTGAACTGCATCTCCTTATTTCTTTACCAGGTGCGTGGAATATGGCAAATTTTTCAGAAATCGGGAAAATACGATTTGTTTTCTATTAAAGTAAACGTTGGGGGAATTGTATTTAAAATATGAACAAAATTAAAATAAAATAGATTTGGAACGTTTCTTTGCAAAAGTCAATCTTTATCGAGAAACAGCTTAACTTACATTGCGCCTTTTTTATAAGTTCCTTATTTAACTACGAATGCAAAGATGAGGCTCCAAAATCCAGAAGACCAATTCAAAATTAATTTTTACTTTGTAATATTGGACACTGCATTATCAAAAATAGAAGAAAGGTTCGAACAAATAAAACAACATCACACAGTTTTCAGTTTTCTCAACGACCTAAATAACTTCCTTGGAACAGATAAATCAAATAGGTCTACAAAATGTAAATCTGTTGAAAGTATGTGACATAATCCATTTAAAAATGAAAAATATATTATAGCTGAATATTTATGCGATGAAATTGACAACGTTGCACCCTATATTTCCCCTGAAATGAACCCGTTAAATGTGATTCAATACCTATTTACAAATAACCTCATCTATCTGTTTCCAAATTTAGTGATTGCCATACGAATTTTTTTAAACATTACCCATGACTGTGGCTAGCAGGGAAAGAAGCTTTTCAAAACTTAAAATAATAAAAAATTATTTGAGATCAACAATGGGACAAGAAAGGCTTTCAGACTTATCTATTACTAGCTTTATATACCCGGCGTTGCACGGGTGAACCCTTAATAAAGCTTACATGTATGATATGTATATTTGTATTTTATGGCAATCTATACCCCTCTCCACTGGTCATCATCCCATCAGCATATTATAATAACCCCCCCCCCATGCTAATGTCAGCATTAAAATGTTTCTTTCAATTTTGATAACCCACTGGATCCCGGCCCTTCGAGGAGTTTGAGGGCTTCCCCGTAAACCCTTGTGAAAATCGCCGGTTTCATAAACAAAGAATTACCGGACGTTGCCCAGGATAATAAAAATGAATGGAGTTAACCTGAGCTCTAGATGTATACGTACTAACAACCGAAATATATACAATTCACACACACACACATCTTTCCACACTTCATTTAATTAAGGTTGATCTCTCTCTTTTCTCCTACCACCAATTTGGTGTTCAAAATAGTGATATATAGGAAATATAAATTATTGGATTGTTTCTAGCAATTTTTTCAAAATCTAAAGCGAATGTCCAAAAATGGTGACATTGATCGTGTTTGTTACATTTAATCGTGTCTCTTACCATTTTAAATCAAGAATCTTATGGATATCTATTTCCTTCTTTGAGATATGACGGAATATGTAAAAAACACGTAAAAACACGTTTAGCCTCCCCTAACCCCCTTGGGGGCCGAATTTTGAAAAATCCTTAAATTGGTTTTTAGGTATTCATATTCCTTACATTTTAAAGCAAGAATCTTATGGATATTTGTTTCTTTCTTTGAGATATGAGGCAATATGTAAAAAATACGTTTTGCCCCCTCCCCCCCCATGGGGCCGAATTTTGAAAATCCTGAAATTGGTTTTAATGTATTCGTGTTCCTTACATTTTAAAGCAAGAATCTTATGGATATCTGTTTCTTTCTTTGAGATATGAAGGAATACGTGAAAAACACGTTAAGCCCCCCTCCCCGTCCCCTGGGGCCAAATTTTAAAAAATCCTGAAAATGGATTTAAGGTATTCGTGTTCCTTACATTTTAAAGTAAGAATCTTATGGACATCAATTTCCTTCTTTGAGATACGAAAGAATATGTAAAAAACACGTTTTGCCCCCCTCCCTCCCTCGGGGGGCGATTTTTGAAAAATCGCTTCTTAAATGACACTTTCAGCACAAAAGTAAAAGCTCTTAAAATTTGATATCTGTATCTCCAATAGTTTTTGCTGGGTGTTGATTCCTTTATATATATAGATAAAACACGTAAGAACACGTTTAGCCCCCCCCCCCTCTCCCCCTTGGGAGACGAATTTTGAAAAATCCTGAAATTGGTTTTTAGGTATTCATGTTTCTTATATTTTAAAGCAAGAATCTTATGGATATCAATTTTCTTCTTTGAGATATAAAGGAATATGTAAAAAACACGTTTTGCCCCCCTCCCCCCCTTGGGGCCGAATTTTGAAAAAAATCCTGAAACTAATTTTAGGTAATCAAGTTCCTTACATTTTAAAGCAAGAATCTTTTGGATATCAATTTCCTTCTTTGAGATATGAGGGAATATGGGAAAATACGTTTTGCCCCCTCCCCCCCATGGGGGCCGAATTTCGAAAAAACCTGAAATTGGTTTTTAGGTATTTATGTTCCTTACATTTTAAAGCAAGAATCTTATGGATATCTGTTTTCTTCTTCGAGATATGAAGGAAAATGTGATAAAACACGTAAAAACACGTTTTTCCCCCCTCCCCCCCTTGGGGGCCTAATTTTGAAAAATCCTGAAATTGGTTTTTAGGTATTCATGTTACTTACATTTTAAAGCAAGAATGTTATGGATATCAATATCCTTCTTTGAGATATGAAGGGATATGTAAATAACACGTTTTGCCCCCCTCCCCCCCTTGGGGGGCGAATTTTGAAAAATCGCTTCTTAAATGACGCCTTCAGCACAAAAGTAATAAGCTCCTAAAATTTGATATCTGTATCTCCAATAGTTTTTGCTGGGCGTTGATATGTGTATGTATATATAAGTCAGGACTTCTTCCTTTATAGATTAGTATCGAAAAAGACATTTCGGAAGATATAGATGTATCAGATATTATAACAGAATTTGCATTAAAAAAGGCAAGAAAAGCAAAGATTATTTAAGCTTTTTGACTGACTTATTAAGTATATGTATGAATAGATATGTGTTGTATGTATTTAATATAACGTATTCATTTGGTTATTATATTATTATTATGTTAGGTTGTAAAATTAAAAAATAAACTGAATTTATAATATTTTCTGTAATTTGTTGTTTCATTTAAGGTAAAAAATTTCAGAGAAATTTCAATTAATCCATACGGTATGAGGGGGGGGGACAAAATTATCCTCGCACACGGGCGGATGCTACCCTAGGAACGGCCCTGAATGCGTTAAATATTTCCTTATCTAACATTTATATGTTAAAACAATTCAGTGAAATGAACATCGTCGTCAGATTGTAAACAAACGTTATTTGTGGCTATTTTCCTTTTAGAAATTTCTTATTAAAATGATGGTATGCTCCGAAATATTTCCATAGTGGAGATTTAGACACATTACAGAATTAAAAAAAAAACTTTTGTGTAATTTATATATTTGTGTGTGTTTAATTATTTCAAGTGACTCTTTAAAGTGGGCGTGGCATTTTTTCCACTAGCACGAAAAATCAAAATAATATTGAATTATTTAACTTTTTTTGCTCATCAGACGAGAGTGGCAGTAGCTAAACAGGCTGGACTCTGAAACATTGTTTTGCTGTTTCCTAAAAGTAGAACTAATCCGTTTGAAATAATAGTGAAACATCTTTATAGATTTGTATTTTTTTCTTACATTCTTTTTTTATTTATGTATTTATGGTTAATTTTCATACGCTTTTTCATTTACGCATTATTCATCGGAAATTCTGAGGCAGCGTTATTTTCATATGCTTTTTCATTTTATCTGCATAACACTTAGATATACATTTGTGTATGTATATCTAAATGTTATATGTACTGCTATATATACATAGATATACATTTGTGTATGTTTAATTATTGTAATTAATCTATATATATAAAACAGTTCCGTAACTGACTCACTGACTGACATACAACGCACAGACCAAACCGTTGGACCTAAAGTGCTGAAATTTTGCATGGCGATTCTTCTTATAGTGTAGGGGTGCACTAAGAAAGATTTTTGAAAAATTCTTCTTAGATTTTTTTAAATTAAATTTTTAAGTTAATTTAGTAACTTTTTTTAAGTTTGCATTTAAAATAATAATTTGAGGGTTATAAAATTTATATCACGAGAAAGATCATAAAAATTCCTTGAAAATGAGATCTTTTTCGAATCTTTACCTCCATTTTCTTATTTTTGGTGAATTTTTAAAAGATTAATTTTTAGAATTTAATTTATTAAATGCTGATCACGTGATTTCTTTTTATGGTACTTTAAATAAATTTATCGTCACGTGCATAACAACTAAATAGACAAAAAAAAATTAATTTTTTTTCTTGCTAATGCGGCAGACGATTGGACATATTAATATACTGTCCAACCACCGTACGAAGAACCACGGTTGGCATAGTGCCAAGACGATTCTATTCACGCTGTAGGTAAGGCTGCTGAGGAAGGAGGGGGAAATGTCTCGTATTTTCTCGACATTCTTTAGAATCGGTTACTAACTGCGCTTGCTTGCTTTTCCCTCGTCTGTTATTTTGATTATTATATTAAAATTAATGGATCCTTTACCCAACACAACTTCTCGGAATAAGCCGTTCCGTAGTGATTGTAAACGTATAATGCACAATGTAATTAAATTGTGTGATAAAGAAGCATTAGAAGGAAATGTTATTGTTCCACTTTCGCAATCCCTAAAGAGAGCTAGTGAAATGACCGGGATATCAATGTACAGTGTAAAAAGTAATACGCAGAGAAGCAAAGGGTGAAGAAACTCCAAAATTTGAATCTCCGAGGAAACGTCAGAAAAAAAGAACCACCGAAAACGTAGATTTAGATAATTTTGATTGTGATGTAATTCTAAGAACAATTCATGAATTTTATGCTGTCCATAAAATAGTAACAATTCAATAGTATCAACAATAGCTCTCATGTTGTTTCATTAGAAACTATGTATTGGAAAAGGGATGGTGTGATTGAAGATTTGGTTGATCCTCTGCAAATAGATATTTCAGACACGGACAGTGATTCGGATATTTCATCAGATGAATATTAGATTTTTCATTGATTTTATTTGATAGTTTTTGATACAAAAATTAAAAAAAATATTTTTTTACCGATCACTGATGTATTTTTTCTGCAGCTCTTATAAATATCACAGTGAATGTAAATATACCATTTTTTAAATTAATTTAATTTATAATAAAATGCATTTTTTAAATCTAGATTTTTAATTATCATAGAAGACTGAAATTATAAATTTGTATCTCATATTCACACTTCGATTATTTATAAAATTATGAGAAAGTTTTATCTTAAATTCACTTTAAATTTTTTATTGCTAATCACAAAATATTGAAAATTTTGAGTGGAATGGAATTTTTCAATGGAATTTTTTAAATGAAATTTTTCAAACCTTCATTTTAATGTTTTTCGGTTTTTATTTATACATTCAATCAAAAGAAAAATTCTGAAATAGAAAGTTGGTTGAAAACATTCTTTCGCAGTTCTTAAACACACCCGAAAATATCCACTCCTATAACACTCCTATTTTTTAAATAGATTTACTTCTTTCTTTTTATTATTTTGAAATTATTATTCACATATTCGATCAAAAATAAAGTTTTAAAAAATAACTTTAAAATTGCGGACAAAAAGCAGTCTGAAATACATTCCGTATTTCATAAACAAACACATCCGAAAATATGACGTTTCCCCCTATTTTCTAAGTAGACTAGCTTTTCTCGCGCATGCGTAACAGATTCCAGGGACCTTGCTTCCGTGGTCGGACAGTACAGTAAAAGATATATTCCTGAAACAGTACTATATTAACTGTACTATATTCTTTAGTATTCTATTAGATTTAGTTTGAATATTTTCTTCTACATTATTTTGTCTATAAAAATATCCGTTCCGATTTTTTTTATAAATATATTTTTTTTGCTTTTTTTACATCAATTGTATACATTCATCATCGTATTTATTGTAAATATATATATATATATATATATATATATATATATATATATATATATATATATATATGTGTGTGTGTGTGTAAGTAAATTGGTGTCCGTCGTTCTAAATTGAACACATCGGTTCACACTGACACCAATTTTATTCTTGACGAGTCACAGGACAAAAACAGTTACAATTAACATTTATGGAACATGATTTTACTTCTTTACGGTAGCCATTTGCTACCACGTATATCTTAACGTCTTACTCTCCCGGCAGCTTTTTCCTCTCTGTCCAGTCGTGCGTTCCCCGTAGACAAACTATCTGGCCAAAGTAATATTTTTTATAGTATATGGGGAGGCACTTACTACAGCTGAAGATGCAGCAATGAAAGATGGCATCGATGACAGGGGCCCAAAATCACGTCATTTACCGGATCATCTTGGCGCGTTACCGGCACTACTCCTAGACTCTGGGGCAGTCGAGATTCTGTATGATATGAGCTTTAGGAAAAAATACCAGCCGGAGCAAATTCTGGACCTTCTCTGCTTTTTCTCTCTTACTTGGAGGGGCTGTTGTCCGTTTACGGGGGGCCATTCTGTCCTGTCCCTTTTTTTTTCATTGGGCAATGGGCTGTTTTTCTCTCAGTAGTTCCTGCCCCAATTGGTTCCTTATTATACTGCCCCTGTCCAAAGTCTATGAAGTACCTCCCCACCACAATTTTCATTTGTAATATCACTTTGATCCTTATCATCTGAAGGTTTTACTGTGGGCCATAAAATAACGACCATCTTGCAATATTTATAGACTTTTGATCACTATCAATGGCCACACCAACAGCTATTCTTATATTTCCTCCTGGCGTACAAGCCCCTATTTACCCCTGCCTCTGCAGCTTTTACAATAGATTTGTTCTTGGCCACACAACGCGGGGAATTATACCATTCCGCTTCTACACAATGTAATGGTTTGGGGAATATTTTCTTGTCGTTGCTCGGGCTCTCATTGTTTTAATTCATGTAGAAGAACATCTGAATGCCGAAAGGATTTCAGTATTTTCCAAAGTACATCCAGTTATATTAAGAATTCACCCCAATGGGGATGGATACCTCTATGATACAAAGTTCACATCGTCCTCAAATGGTTTTAAAGAGTTTGGAGGAGTCTTCAACTTTCTTAGCGGGCCTCCACAATTACCAGTCCTAAGTCCAATGAAGCACTGTGTGATGAGATTGAAAAGGACATCAGATAGCTTGATTCATTCAGTCTTGGAGAACTGAAAAATGCCTTCATCTGGTAGGGTCTCAGATTCATCAAACCATCGTCCAACATCTCATAGAGTCCATGTCGTGGAAAATCACAACAGTATTGAGAGCAAAAGGTGGCGGAATGATGCACTGGGTAGGTGGTCATAATAAATTGGGCACTCAGTGTATACACACTTACCACCGTGATTTAATAATTAGCCAGGTCCAAACGTTTATGGCCCACTAAACGTATTATTTCTAATTCTAGTGTGGATCTCAGTCTGCACTGTTGGGGGGGAGAACATCCATCAGTGATTTTTTAATGCCGCATTAACGATAAGAATGAAAAAAAGTCATTAGATCCCTAGTTAATTCCGAATAATCGGTCGCTTTCAGAGCCTGAAGTCCTATGTGAAATCACAAGGAAGGCTGTTGTACTGAGTTAGATTAATCCAAATTTCACTGTAAATTAATTCCATTAAATTCATATATGAACTTCCCCAAATCAGATTATTTCATCAGATCAGTTTACATTCGTTGAACCCAGTTACATTAATTTTCAAGTGTAAGCAAAAACGTTAAGATTTAAAATTTTTAGAATAGATCTTGACAAGAGGATATTCTGCGGCAACTCCCCGTCCCCTTGTGGAACCCAGTAAAAAACAGGTTTTCATACTTTTTTCAAAAACTTTAGCATTTGATTAGGCAAATAATTGGGTAAAAGACGATAGTATTAATCGTACAGTACCATTTACGTATAAGCAGAAACAAGTCTCGGTGAATAAAGGTAGAACCTTTTTAAATACAAATACGTCTTCAAATCCTTGCACGGTTTGCAAATTACCTAATAATTCAATTTATAAGTGCAGTATTTTTCAAAATATGAAGGTTTCGGATCGATTTAATTATGTAAAAAGGCAAAAATTGTGTCTTTCCTGTTTGAAGGGTTCCCATCAAGTAAAACAATGCTTTTCAAAGAATAGATGTGAGGTATGCTCTAGCAAATTGCATCATACTTTATTACATATTTTCGAACCGCAAGTTCCCAAAATCACAGTCGAGCAAAGCAACGCGTTAGAATGTCAGTTGGCGCCAGTAAAAGCGAAAACTGATGAGTCATTACATCAGGCGGAAAGCGCGGTAGCATTCTCAAACTGTTTCGCCTCGAAAAGAAATAATACTCTGCTACCGACAGCGATTGTTTATCTTAAAAAGGGGAACGGCGATTATTTACGATGTACAGCGTTATTAGACAGTGGCTCTCAACTGAATTTCGTATCGACTAAAACCGCAAATAAATTAGAAATAAAAAAGGAGAAAACACGTGCTTCAATATCTGGACTCGGAGAAATCTCAATAACTGTTAACCAAAAAATAAATTCATTAGTTTCAAACAGCTGCGGAGGTTTTTCGCAACATCTAGAGCTATTAATTGTGCCTTCCGTTACAAATTTGACTCCAATAAACCCCATTGATATAACTGAAATAAATATACCATCTCACATACAACTTGCTGACCCGGAATTTAACCTCTCGGGAGAAATTGACTTACGAATAGGCTGTGAGCTATTTTTTGATTTATTGAAGCCTAATCAGTTTAGATCCTCATGTGGGAAATTACTTTTCCAAGAAACTGTATTTGGCTATATTGTTACGGGAAAAACAAATTCGTCGACAACAAGTCTTTATTGCGGTTTGAATACAAGTTTTGAAAATATATATAGAACATTACAAACATTTTGGGAAACAGAAAATATTAATGACTTGGATGTAAAATTAAGTAAGGAAGAACAAATTTGCGAAACCCACTTTGAACAGACACATTATCGAAATTCTGATGGGCGATAATAGCTGTAAGAGGTCCACCAGCTATAAAATGTCCAGGAGTTAATGCTGTTAAATCGTTGGGATCCTTGGACAACGGGGATAGCGGTCGTGAATTCAGACAAGCTTCGATTTGTGTGAATACTGTATAAAGTTCCTCGAAGGTCAGTGTTACTTTGGAGACAATTTTTCTGAGATGTTGCTTCACACATTTTATGTTAGATTCCCAAGTCCTCCCATGTGAGGAGCACTTGGCGGATTAAAGTGCCATTCGATGCTGTTTTCACTTAAATAATGTGACACTTTATCATTATGTTTATACGATCTGAGAAGAAATGCGAATTCAGCTTTTAATTTACGATTGGCCCCAATGAAGTTAGAGCCACAATCACTATACATGTGTGAACACTTTCCTCGACGATTGACAAATCTCTTGAGGGCTGCGATGAAACTATCAGTCGTCACGTCACTGACGAGTTCCAGATGAATTGCCTTTGTTGCAAAACATATGAACAGAGCTAAATACGCTTTTGAACTTTTTGCTCTAGTAGATTTTGAAATTTTTACAGAAAAAGGTCCGCAGTAGTCAACACCACAATGTGTGAATGGTCGAGATGGGTTTACGCGTGAAGCCGGTAAATCACCCATTTGTTGTGTTAAGTGTTGAGCTCGATGCCGCTTGCAAACTACACAATTGGCAATGATTCCACGAATAGCTGACCTGGCTGAAACAATCCAAAATTGCTGTGTCAAACATGCTTGCATTAATTGAGCACCGGCATGTAAATTCCTCAAATGAATGTCTTGTAAAGGATTCGTAAGTCATGCCGTCCCTATCGCTAGATAATACGGCGAATATTCCTGCTGACAAAAAGTCGTCGCGACAGCGCTCCTACCAGTCCACATCAGGACCGGCGGGGCCGTCACACCAAAGCAACATTTTCTTCTTTAAGTATTATGCTGTTATATTTAGATTTGTCATTGGGTTATGCAATAATACACAACATAAGTGCACTGTATATAAATAATATCCTATATGTAACACATTACTTCAACTCTGCTTAATACTGTACATAACACTATTTGCACAATACACAACACCAACTGCGACACAGTGCACAACCTCATTTACATAATTACAACACAGTTGCAATTTATACTTCACAATTAAATTACATTCCAATCTGTTAATTCTAAATTGAAAACAATTGTGTAAAATCACATTAAATTATCAATATACTATTGTAAAATATACCTTACGTTACACTGATACATACAATGATACCATATACATATTTACAACATGATGTCGGTATTCATTTTATTTTTAACTCCATTTCACACTATATTATAGCATATTAATGAGCTACCTTTACTGCTTTTCTTATTTTATATGATATAGAATATTAAATTATCCATTCTATTACACACGGTACATGTTTCAATACATTTACAATAATCTATTAATCATTGCTTGATACATCATATTTCATACAACTAAACATTTCAGTGAACCACACTTTCCAGAACTACCGTTATGCTGTGCCTCATACACACTTCAGCTATTATTGTTTTGACTGCACATAGTATATAAAATAATCATCAACATACGCTGCTTAATTTTATATTCACTATAATTACAATATTTTCAGGTTAGTAGCACTATAAATAGCCAAAACAAACCCAACAAGTAACCCAGCAAGAACTGAGCTACTATGACGATTGGGAGAAAGGAATGTGCTCTTCCATCAAAATGGAGATCACCTTTTTAATAAAATTTTTGCAATAAAAATCAGTAAAGAATTTGTGTTTATCCCAGTTTGTTATATCTGTAGGTAAAAACACTCTAAGATGATTAAAGTTGATGCAGTCAAATAGGCAATGTTCTACAGTTTGAATCTCACCGCATGTACAAGTATTAGGTTTATTATGGAATCTGTTCTGATATTCAGCAAATGACCCATGACCCGTTAATGCTTGATTTATCTTAAAATCTCCTAATAATCTATCTTCTTTAACCTTGCTAAATATTTGGTACGTCTTTCTACCCTTAATCGAATGATCCCATTCATATTGCCAATTTTCAATTTCATTATTTTCTATTTTCTTTTTAATTGCGTTCCTGCTGATTTTAAAATATTTATCTATAGTCTCCTTTTCAGATGCCTCTTTCGCCGCTTTATCCGCTTCTTCGTTACCAATTATTCCAACATGGGCTTTAACCCAATGTAGGAAAATAATCAACTTTTCTTTTTTCAGCATTCTTTTGATGTAAGCTACTTGCTCTCCTTTATACGTGATTGACTTTAGTGCTTCAATCGCACTCCTTGAGTCGGTAAAAATGTCGCTTTTTCTACTATTCCTTTCCCTCATAATTTCTATTACCATTTGTATGGCATGCAGTTCAGCTATATAGGAATTTCCATTTTTTAGTCTTTCCTTGAAGATTTCCTTATTATCTCCTTTGTAGTAAACCACTCCTGCACCAATATTTTCCCCTTTCTTGGATCCATCTGTATAAAAGATGTGATCGGTTTTAGGTGTTTCATCTAATGTCCAATCAATGCTAATTAATTCATCTATATCTTCTAAAATTCTAATCCTAGTTTCAGAATTTTCAGCATTAAATATTTCTTCCTTAATTATTATTTCCTTGTTTTCATCATATAATTTACTTAACAAGTTGATTGCTCTTGCTTTTAAGTGCAGGGGTATACAACCCGCTAGTATATTCATAGCTTCCGTTGAAACCGTTTTGTAACATTTAGTTATCGATAGTAAAGCGGACCTTTGTAAACTATGTAGTTTGTTTTTAAATACAATCTGTTCTTTGTACCAAACCTCTACTCCATAAAGCAGAATCTTTTCTATCACTATTTTATAAATTTGCTTTATAATTTCCGGTTTAATACCCCATGTTTTTCTTGTAAGTCTTATTAACTTATATAATATTTTATTTGTTTTTTCTTTCAATTTCTCCATGTGCTTTCTAAAGTTTAAATTACTGTCGAAAATGATTCCTAAATATTTCAATTCAGCATTATATTTTAAACTCTCCTGTTGCAGTTTTATGGTAGGTTTGGTACCTATATTACCTTTCCACTTAATTATATTATATGTACATTTTCCAAGACTGAATTTTAGTTTATGACTGGTGGCCCAATTCTCGCATTTTTGCAGAACATCCCTTGCTATAGCTGTAAATTTATATACTACATGACTATTCATAATAATCATCAAATCGTCCGCGAATGCCTGGACACTATATCTATAGTCCCCTTCACACTCCCTGAGTAAATCATTTATAATAATTAACCAAATAATTGGCCCAAGCGAGGACCCTTGAGGCACACCAACATTGTAATGATGATCCTGATTTTTCATTATGATCTTCCTTTCGGTTATATAACTTTTTATAATGTTAAATAAATACTTTTTAATGTTCAGCTTCTCAAGAGCCTCTATAATACTTTTCCTTCTAACAGAGTTAAAAGCGTTCTGTATATCCAGGGACACCAAGCAAGTATGTCTTTTATTAATTTTATTTTCATCTATGGCTTTCATAATATTTTTTAATGCATGTATCGTACTCTTACCCCTTCGAAATCCAAATTGATTTGAAGAAAGCAGATTATGTTTTTCCAAATATAGTACCAGTCTATTCGTTAATATTTTGTCTAGTAATTTCCCCATTACTGGGAGCAAGCTGGGAGCTTGCATTAATTGAGCACCGGCATGTAAATTCCTCAAATGAATGTCTTGTAAAATCAATTTTGTCAGAAGATGTTCCTTAGGCAGGAGAATAGGACGCTTTTGTGATTCTGGAACATTCGCATGTCTTAACCTGCCGCCCACCTTTAACAATCCCTTGTGTAACACTGGATTGAGAGATAATATTTTGCTCTTCGCAGCAAGTGGTTTAGATTTTTGTAAAGCCTCTAATTCCGCAATAAAACTTTCTGCTTGAGTCTTTCTGACCCACAACATTAAGGCATGGTTAAGTTCCGAGGCAGTGAGAAATCCAAGATTTCTTTCATTTAACGGTAATTTACAGTTTTTACTGAACCGACAACAATATGACGTCACTCGTTTTAGCCTTGATAAAGAAGAATAATTTTCAGAAGATCAAAATCATTGGGTTCTTTCATTGTTTGAGTCACTAGACCTGTTATTCTTTTTTCTTCCCGTTTGAGTTCTATTTCATTATCTTCAGTACATGTGTGTTCGTGAGAAATGCATTCAATTTTATCAAGAAATGGTGGTCCGTTCCACCAGAGATCATGATTTCTAAGTTCGTTTGGACTTATACCGCGAGAGGCGCAATCTGCTGGGTTTTCCAAACTTGGTACATAATGCCAGATTGCATTTGGCACGAATTCGTTAATTTGTGCAACACGATTGGCTACAAATGTTTTCCACCTATTAGCAGGCGAATCTAACCACGCGAGAACGATTGTGGAATCACACCAGCAGCACTTTTTATCGAATGAAAGGCTTGTGCCAGAAATTAACACTGACATCAATTTGGCTAACAAATGAGCTCCGCATAATTCCAATCTAAGTAACGTTAATTTTTTTAATGGAGCTACCCTTGATTTAGATGCGATTAAATTTACCCTTACATTTCCGCAACTATCTATTGTTCTCAAATAGATTACGGCAGCGTACGCTTTTTCAGACGCATCTGAGAATCCATGTAATTCATATTTCACTGCGCCATTGATTGAAACATATCGCGGAATTTGTACAAGTTCTAACTCGTTTAAATTGTTTTTGAAGTTGTTCCAACTAGTTTCTAAAGGTGATGGTAAAGGTTCATCCCAATCTAACTTTTCTTTCCATAACATTTGGATCAGAATTTTGCTAACTATTTTTACTGGTGTAAGCCATCCCAAAGGATCGAATAATTGTGATAGCATTGATAAAACAGTTCGTTTAGAATTGTATGCATATTTGCCATTAATTGACACCTTAAACAAAAATACATCTTTCCTAGGGTCCCACTGTATGCCTAATGTTTTAATTGTATTGTCGGATTGAACCTGATATTGATTTAGGTCTAACAAATCATTGCTCAAATTTTGTAACACTTGTGGTTCATTCGAAGACCACTTTCTTAGTTCAAAACCACCCCTCTTTAATAATGCATTGATTTCTACCTGCAATTGAATAGTCTGCTCAATGGTGTTTGCGCATGAAAGCAGATCGTCTACATAAAAATCCTTGTTAACCGCCATTGCTGCTAATTGAAAATCATGCCCTTCGTCGTGTACTAATTGTTGTAGGCATTTGGTGGCTAGGAACGGTGCACATGCAGTTCCGTATGTTACTGTAAGCAGTCGGTAGGTACTGATTGATTCCGTAGGAGAATTTCTCCAAAGTATTCGCTGAAAGTTTGTATCGCTCGGAGAAACTTTTACCTGCCTGTACATTTTTACAATGTCTGCCTTTAGGGCGATTTTCCTTTCCCTGAATCTCAATATAAGATTAAAAAGATCATCCTGAATGGTTGGTCCAATTAACAAATTATCATTTAATGAGACATCGTTCGTAGTTTTTGCAGACGCGTCAAATACCACGCGGAATTTAAGATCCGATTCATTTTTTATGCAATGATGAGGTATGTAATACATAGATTCGACGGTAGCATTTAACTCGTGGTCAGGAACTATTTCCATGTGACCTAATGTTAAGTAATCACTCATAAATTTAGAATAACTCTGCATTAAGATTGGATGCCGTGCAATTTTACGTTCAATTTGTTGCAAGCGTTTAATTGCCACTTCCCTTGACTCCCCAAGAGGTTTAGCTGTTTCATTAAATGGTAGGTTTACAATGTAACGGCCAGAATTATCTCTGGAATGTGTGATCTGAAAATGTTTATCGCACTGGATTTCTTCTTTAGTCCACTTACTAGCATTAGGAATTTCTTCGACTTGCCAGAATTTCTGCAAGGAAGAGTCGATATCAGAACTACTATGATGTACATGAACAACACGTTGCTTCGATTTACAAGGTGTGGCTTTCCCAAAGATAACCCACCCAAAATTTGTTTCATGTGCTGCAATTGACTCGTGAGGTGCTTTGATACAATTACCGACAAAAATATCTGAACAACAATCCGCACCAAGAAGTATATCTATGCTGCCCAATAAGTGATAATTCGGATCTGCTAATTTTACGGAATTAAAACAATCCAATGTATTTGTATCCACGGAACTTTGCGGTAGTTCACCTGTAACCTTTTTTAAAATATGTAATTCACATTGTACCGATTTTTTGTTGTAGCATGAAACTAAACTTACAATTACACTGCCGTTAGTAGTTGCCGTTTCTTTTCCGGACACACCAGAAATGCGTAACTTAACAGATTTTCTATTCAATTTCAAATTTTGAGCACAATTTTCGCTTATAAATGAAGACTGTGATGCACTGTCAATTAAAACCCGACAATTTTGATAATTACCGCTAGCATCGATAACATTGACTATGGCCGTAGGTAAAAGAATTTGACTATTTTCACGTTGAGCGCAATGTGTTGATATCACCGGATCAACTTCTGGTTCCGATCTACCGTTGTCCGTTGTGTTTGGATTTTTATTGATGTGTAATAGCGTATTATGTCTTAAATTGCATATTTTACATCCACTACTAGCACAGGCTGACGCTCGATGACCCATTCGTAGACAATTGCTATATAATTTATTCTTCGCAATAAAATCTTTTTTGTTGTTAAATGAAAGTTTAATAAAATCATCACATTTATATATAGGATGTTGCCCTTTACAGCAAAAACATGCGTGAGAAAAAGTTAAATGCGCTGACACGTTGTTATTTTTACTGAAAGATTTACTTTTGTTTTCATTAAACGAACCTCGTTTGTTTACATTAATCGACGCCAACGCGGAAGCGCGTTGTTCGAGAAAAACCTTGAATTCAGCAAATGTTTGTAATGAACGATCTTTATGTGACAGATGCCACTCCTTTAAAGTCTCCGAGTTTAGTTTCTTGCGCAAGAAATATACCAGAATAATATCCCACTGTTGAATTGGTTGGTTCAATACTTCTAAAATGTCTAAGCATTGATTCGTAACCTCTAACATTCTGCGCAAACCTTGTGCATTTTCGATTTGTAATGCTGGCTGCGAAAACAATTTATCTTATTATTATTCACCTACATTTTCGAAACGTTCACATATCAATTTCCACGCTTTAGTATAGTTAGCATCCGAAATTTGAATATTCTGAATTATTGTCGATGCTTCCTCTTTTAACGATAATTTTAAGTATTGCAATTTTTGCGCATTACTTAGGGAAGAATTATCATGAACGGTTGACACAAATATATCCCGAAAAGAAATCCAATCTGTAAAATTACCTGCAAATGAGGGCAAATCTAATCGCGGCAATTTTATATTACAATGTACATTATTTCTACTACTACTTTCGATTTCAACCGATTTATTTTCTTCTTTAAACATATGCGCTATGTTTATTTTTAACGTATCTATTTTTTCCGCGATTGTATTAAACTCATTTTCGTTCTCTTGAATGCATTTCTCCTTACATGTACACATAATTTCATCATGTATAGTTAACAGTTCTGCCCACAACTCGTTGGCTTGTGTGGCATACATTTGCACCGTGACGTTATGATAAGAAGTTAATTTTTCAATACTACAAGTAAGTCGGGTACACTTACCCTTGATTGCTGATCTTTTTCGTATGAGTTTATCCATTTCGATTCGTAGATTAGACTGAAGATTAGTATCCCGGGTGAAGAGGCACCATGGGCACACGATACGAGAATTGAAGACACGAGTATGCACTGATTTTTTAAACAATTTATTGCAGTGGTTGGGGAGATGTTTCTCCGTCCAACGCTGATGAGCGACTAACTGACAAAAACGGTCTGCATTGCGCAGATCGAATCAAAACGACATGTAGCGACGCACCACCCCGACATGAAGAAGAGAAAAAAAATGCGAATTCTACAGTGTTCCAGAACTGTTTCGGAACAAAAACTATCACCCTCTTGGGACTAAACAAGCCAAGGACTTCGCCAAAATAATTTCCGAATTTAACTGCAGTGTTTCAAAAATATAAAAAAGTGCCTATAGTTTATTCGAAAATAATACAGATAATTTTTGTGAGTACCACTTTAACAGGTAAGCAATAATTATGAAGTAATTTTTCAAAGTGAAGTGTTTTAATTGAGTTATAATTGTATGTTAGTGTAGTGAATAAAATATTATTGATATTGTATGAGGTATGAAAAATATAATATTTTTCCATCGATATGAGGTATGAATATTTGGTACTTTTCCGTTAGCCGGGCGCAAGTGATAAATCGCCAAATATGGTAAGTCGCGTTTTCAGCTGTTTTATTTAATTTATTGTAACTCACGTGATATTAATCTTTGATCGCGTGATATTAATTATTCATTAAGTTCCTATTTTGATCAGAAATGACGTGATTCATCGGAATCTACGCGTTAAACCTATTCTTCCAGCAATTAAAAGACTGGTGTTTAAATTTTACAATAGTTTTAACCTACAAAATTGTGCAGTTTATTACCAAGATTACAATCATGACGAAAATTTGGGACTTACCTGTAACAGAAGAGGAAGCTGTATGTTTTTTCCAAGACAAAGGTATTTTGTCTGAAAATAAGACGTGTGCTAGGAATCATGAAATGAAGTTATATTTTGGAAAGGACATTCGATGGCGGTGTAATGCTTCTACCTGCGAAGCTAACAGAGCATTCGTAAAGAAACATGGTTCCAATTAACGCGTTTGAATTTTTTGACAGCTTTGAGATTTATTTACAGTGGAGCGAAGAGTTAACTTCGATAAAATGGTGCGAGAAACAATTGGAAATGAATCCTAATACAGTTGTTGACTGGACCAATTATATGCGAGAAGTCTGCGTTAATTCTGTAATGGAACGTGATCAAAAAAAAAATAGGAGGGCTCAATATGATAGTCGAAATAGATTAAAGTATGTTTTCAAGGCGAAAAAACAATGTGGGACGTGTCCTCCCGCAACAATGAATATTTGGTGGTATCTGCCAGGAGACAAATGAATGTTTTCTGATTCCGGTACCAAACCGATCCCTTAGCGTATTCTTAGAAGCCGTCAAGGAAGGATCTATGATTTATTCCAATTCTTGGAAAAGCTACAGCACCACAAAACTTGAAGAGGAGGGTTTCCACCATTTCAAAGTGAACCACAAGTACAATTTTGTTGACCGAGAAACTGTCGTATATAGCCAAAAGATAGAGCATCTGTGGGGAAGCTCAAAATGGAGAAATAAAAAACATCGGGGAACAGCGCTGCAGCATTTGGAATCATAACTTGCTGAATTTATGTGGAGAAGATTAACAAATGATCCATTTCAAAAATTTCTGAACGATATAAAAAGTTTTTGGCCTCCCCCGTAATAAAGTGACTGAAGTTTTTCGTGTGTTTATTTTACTACTAAATGTGTTACTATTAAAAATATGTTTATTTATGTGTGTGTGCTTTGTTGACTAAAAGTCGCCAACAAATTGCTTTATTAAATGTGTTACTATTAAAAATCTGTTTATGTGTGTGCTTTGTTGACTAAAAGTCGCCAACAAATTGCTTTATTAAATGTGTTACTATTAAAAGTGTGTTTATTTATGTGTATGGGAAGAAATCTGTGGATAATTTGTTTCCATTTTTTATTCATGTTAATTTCGGGGTTTTATACCTGGGTCTCTGACCTTAATCGTGTTCTCTCACATGATTCATACCCGTTGATCTGTCATCTTCTTCCAACGTTTCGTGTGTGACAATGCTTTTCAAAATTTAGTCCATCTATTACCAATTAAACTGTTTTCCTAGGGTTGTTATATTGGAGATTTTTCATCCTCGTCAATGGCGATACTTAATAGGGCGAAAACCAAATGCGCCCGGCTAACGGAAAAGTACCGAATAGTTCTATATAATATAATTTCTTTTTGAGTTATGAAATATATGTTTGATTTAGAGTTTAAGGTTTTAAAAGATTTTTGAAATTTATATATTGATGAGTGTTTTTTAGTGTAATTATTAAAAATTTGCGAATGTAGTCGTAAATTCATGAAAGTATATAAATTCTATAAGTATCTGTTTATCGCCCCAATTCTAAATCGTCGCGGAGAAAGAAAAAAATAATAATAGAAAGTAAAATGGGGAAGAGTTCCGTATCCTGTGCCGGGAAATTTGGCGATTTTTTTGGGCGATAAATATTTCAATATGGTATATTATCATTCGTTTGTGTTACGATATTTTTAGGGTGGTTTCTTATTCGTTTTTGCTGAGTTGTTTGTTTGCTGTCTCTCTACGTAGAGATCACGTGGTATATCTATAATGAATTTAATTTTAATCACTTGGTAATTTCAAACGTTAACAATTCTATAGTTTTACTATTGAACGTACATTTTGACTATAGGAATTTAACTGAACGCAAGTCTTTGTGCTTCTGCCAATTTCTATTTTTTTGGGGTTTTTTTTTGAGATATGCATCCCTTACTTTTAAAATTTTCAATTTTTACATGGATGTCTATAATAAATTCAGAGGAGGCCGCAATTCCTTTTGCAACTGATGTGGGTTTACTCCCTAATGACTCTTGCTCTCCTTCTTGTCCGAAATGTGGGTCTGAAATGAAAAAAAATCGTGCGGCTAATGTTAAATTGGGTTGGAGATGGGTTTGTTGTTCGCGGCATTTTTCTAAATCTAATCCCCATCCTTCCTGTGGCTATGTAAATCCTGTGGATAATACCTTTTTTGAAAATTCTAAAATACCATTCAGGGATTCACTCGCGATTATTTTTGCATTCGTTCTACAAATTCCTACCAACTTTTTATTTCGCAATTTACAGAGTTGGCGGGAAAGTCGTAACGAATTGGCTTTATCCAAAGAAACTTTATGCGATTATTTTTCTTTCTTAAGAGAAGTTTGTGAAATTCACGCTTCTCACAATTTTAATAAATTAGGGGGGAAAGGTAAATCGGTTCTAATTGATGAAACTTTTTTTTTAACTAAACGTAAATATGGGCGAGGTAGAGTTCCAAAAAATTCAACAACTACTGTTTTGGAGATTTTTTGTAGGGAGGATAAAGAGGGGTTATTTTTTAAAGTTGGTTTTCAAAAAGAAATAGGATATTTGGCCTTTCATTAAACGTTACTGCCACCCAGACACAAGTGTTATATATATACAGATTCCGCACCACAATACAATAATGTAGAAAATTATTTTCTAGGGGTACCAAACATTTAACGACTAATCATAGTAAAGGGGAATTTATTTCTAAAGAAAATGCCGCTAACACTATCAATGATTTGGAAAATGAAAATCGCTGGTTTAAAAAGTCCTTGAAGTGTCGTCGAACTGATAAAATGCTAAGTCAGTATATGGGTTTACATTTTTATCGTCGTCATAAATTACATTTCTTAAATTCTGATGGGGAACGGGTTGAATAATTTATTAATGATATTAAATTAGTTTATCCAGGGTTTGGCAAAAAGGGGCTTGAACTTTTCGAATTTGAGTGTCACACACCCGCGACATAGGATATTGAAAATTTAATACCTATTAGCTATTTTAAAAAAGATGACGAAATACCTCTTTTAGAAAAAGATTTAGATGATCCCTGTTGAGAAAATTTGTAATTTTTAAAAAATTAATGTTTAATACATTTAAGTGGAGATTTTTTTTTTTCGATCACGTTCCATTACATTTTGGTTTAACTTTTATTAAATTGTAAATAATTATGAAATCTTACAAAATTTTTATCATGTAATATATTTTTACCGTGGTTTTGTTTTGTAATTTTATTTTTTTTATTTTACTTTTTGTCTTTTTTTGAGAAATTTGAACCTTTTTTTTATTTTTAATCTTTTTTATTTTAATTCATATAATTTTTTTCAGTTAGACGGCACTATAACTACTTTTTAAACCATTACTTCTTGAAACTAATGTGACTTTTTAAATGAATTAGGTTATTAAAACTGGGAAAATTTGTAACATGGATCCCCCACCCTTATTTGGTATTTAATTATATAGGTACTGGACAGTTTAATTAATAGTAAAAACAGTTATATATACATGATGGGGATCATGGGGGATCTCTCTTTTTTTAAAATGGCAGATACAAAAAGACTACCCAAAATCCCGTCTACAGTTATTATTTATTCACAAAGTGGCTTTCCGTTAGTTATAAAATTTATTTTGTTTCTATTTGTTTTGTTTTTAAGCCTAAGTGACACCGAAAAGATGGCGTCGCTTAGATAGGTTGCAATAATCTGAGTTTTCCGCCAAACGCGGAAAAATCATTAACCGCGCCAAATAGCGCCAAGCAGCACAGGATACGGAACTCTTCCCGTAAAATGAATCCGCTCTGCTGATGAGAACTCTTTATTGTATACAACTCGGCGCCAACTACGCATTAGTATAAACACATGGCTGGAGCCGTACGTTACTTGGTCATCATTATTTTTCGGTAAACATGAATCACGCAGAAGTTGAAATTGTTTTCATTTTTTTTTATATGTCATGATATATTTTTGTTTTCATTTTCTCTGCTGTGTTAAAGATTGCGTACTCTGGATCTTTATGTGGATTGTGAATGTGACTTATATGATTTGAGTTTAATATTTTTCCATTGAGTGATTTTGATATTTTTAGTGATTAAATACTTTCAAATTTTATATTGTATTCTTGTGGTACATTTATTGGAAAGGTGTGGGACTTTATATCAATAAACATTGAGAGTTTTTGTTAAACTAGGACTGAGCAACTTTTAGTATCAACTCAGATAAGAATTCTGACTGGACTTAAAACAAATTCTCAAGTACCACAAATCATTTAGTGTATTTTTTTAAATGTTTTTGGTGTTCTTATTTTTATAATGACAATTTTGATATTTTTGAATTTTGATGAGCCTTGAATATTCAAAGATTGATAATTTTGGTATCCGGATACTCTCAAAAATAAACCAATACTATACCTTAAGATGAAATCAGGCCATCCATTCAAAAATAACTCAGAAAAATAAATGTGAATTCCTTGATATATGTGTTAAAGTGATGCTGTATTTCCCTACTTTGAACTTTTATATTTTTTACCCTAAATTACTCTAACATGACCTGAAGGTGCACTCTTCTAACTAAATTTGAATATTGAAAGAAATTAGTGATTGAAAATATTAGAACTCGAATTAAGTCAAACCAGTTTCGTCCAATAACCTACCCTCAACCAACTGTAATAATTCCATAATGATCCTGTTGAACCCAGAGCTCCAATTTTAATTTAATTCCAAAGTGAGTCGGTTAGACCCCAAACACAATTTATGAAATCCAAATGAATCGGTTAGACCCCGAACACAATTTATAATTCCCCAAATGAGTCGGTTTGACCCCGGACGCAATGCATCTACGACCAACCCAATGGTAGCTCAGTTGGCCTGAATTTAGTGTGTTTCGTTGGACCTCTGTGGACATTTATCACACCGCAGACTGTCACATTTGAAAACTTAGGCTGAGTTCACTGCTACTGAGGTATCAATCCATTTTTTCCAAAAATAAAATTATAGTGTTGAGTGTTATTGTTGAACTAAAATTTTTAAGATAACTTTTGAAAGATTATTTTAAAACCTGCTTTCTCCTAATTGAACCATTTTCCTAATTGAAATGTTTATTACCAAATTACCTTAATTTAGTTTGTTCGCTATGTTGAACTGTATTTTTATGCCTTCCGTATTAATTTGTTTCCATAGTGCATTTGTAAAAGTTATTACAGATAAGCCTCTAAAGATATGTACCAAGAATTTTAATAATTGAATTGTCTACCCATCATGAAGCCTAAACCTGAATAACGACAAACAACATGAACCAGAGATCCATTTCCTTTTTGATTTTATTTTTTGGTGCCTAACACATCTTGACTCCATTTTTGGTGGTTAAACTTTGCGTGTTGTCTAAATAAATTAAATAAATTGGAAAAAACCTATCTTTTAAACTTCCTCTTTATGTATAAAACCTCTGGATCTCATGATAAAAACCCGACTACGACAATTTTGATTCATTTTTGCCTTTTTAAAGTTTTAAGTACTTATTTTTTAATAAAAAACAAGTGTTGTGATTTATTGTGTTCCTTAATAACATATCATTTTTTTTACATTCCATTTTAAGTATATATTAAATTTTGTGTGAATTATGAAATAGTGCCATACTTATCCTAACCTGTAATTTAAGTGTATTGATAGTTTGTTTAGTGATATTTTATGATATTTTGTATGATATTTCATGACCTGAGCGGACACACAAGGATGATAGTTAAACAAATTTTTAATTTTCAAGTCCTGAACCAAAACTTTTTCAAAATTATTCCTCAAAATTATTATTCCAAATTTAATCTTTTTGTTATACGCGGTTCTCGCCTGATGGAGAGCCTTGCTGAGGGAGTCAGCCCCTCTCGCAAGTCTTTTCCGGAGGGGGGAAATTGAAACAATAACGTTTTCCTTCACTAACCTTTGTTTTATTGCAACAGAACATTATCCCCCATTTAAATTTGACCTAGAAATAACCAATGTAATCTATTCGTTTCCCTGTAAATAAGCCACGCGACTACATCTTTTATAACAACGCATGTTCTAGAATCATGACGAACGATCACCCCATATGACATGCTTGGGTCAGGTGTCACGTTTAAACCAATTAAATTCCAGCTCGCCCGACTCAAGGACATAGAACTAGGGTTTTTAGCGACACTTGTGTTTTCGCTCCCAGGCCATCAAGATGTAATTCTCACAGTCCGTACTGTCAAAGCTTTCCGCTGGCGGGGCCCTTTTTCCCCCACTAGCCGCGATGTGTGTCCAAATGTGAAATCCTCAATTGTACAGCCAGTCACGAAACTGCGTCGTAAATAAAAACTCTTTTTGATCAGCTGCCTCTTCCTTATGGTATGGATTCAATTTAGGTCTCCCTCATCCCAGCCACTTCCAGTCACTTCGACTACACCCCGGATCCGACAGGCTATGATTATCAGGCCTATTCAGCTTCGCCCCACCGTAGCACTAATATTACTTACTTACACACACACACACACACACACACATATATATATATATATGTATATATATATATATATTGTTATCTTCTCTTTAACTTTGTGGTAAATATCCACTATCGTATGGATGTGCTTTACCGTTCCTTTCGTTAGTATTGTTATTATATACATAACCGTCATTATTAACGCGATTCTTAAATTTAACTACTTCCCCACTTGCTGGTAAACTTCTATTGTCAGTCTCATACCTAAACCTGGTGCTGATCAGAATCTTCCTCAAAATTACCGCCCAATTAGTTTACTGTGTTCTCTCAGTAAAATTACCGAGCGCGTTATTCTTAATAGAATCTCTAACTTCCTGGATGACAATAACATAATTATTCCTGAACAATTCGGCTTCAGAGCCCAGCATAATACTATCCTTCAACTCCTTCATGTTGTGGAATTTGCCAGCGACGGCTTGATTGCTAAGAGACCCACTGGTGTTCTCTTTCTGGATATTGAATGTGCTTTTGACAAGGTTTGGCACCCTGGTCTCATCTATAAACTTATCGATATTAAATTGCCCAACTGTCTTATTCACCTCCTTCATAACTATTTCCATAATCGTAATTTTGTTGTCCGCGTTAATTGCGATCTTTCCCGTAATTTCTATATTTCTTCAGGTGTTACTAAAGGTAGCATTCTTGGCTCGACCCTGTTTAATTTGTACTTAAATGATATTCCTAGAGGAATTAATACTCTTCTTGCCCTCTATGCGGATGATACAGCTATCCTCTCTACCTCTCACAACATTAATTATCTTGCCAGTCAGATCCAATGGCATATCGATACTTTAGAGAGTTGATTCACGCGATGGAAAATTCGAATCAACCCCTCTAAGTGCCACGCGATTTTCTTTTCCAATCGTTACTGCAATCCCCCCCCGGCTTTACCTTTACAATTCGCCTATTGACTGGGAGAACACTGTGACCTATCTTGGTGTGACCCTTGATCGCAGGCTGACATGGAAATTTCATGTCGATAAACTAGTACAAAAATGTAACGCTGTTACAATGCAACTTCGCTCATTAATATACGGCAGCTATCTTTCCATGAGAAACAAAGTCCTTCTTTTTAAACAAGTTATTCTCCCCTTAGCTCTTTATGCAAT
This sequence comes from Dolomedes plantarius, assembly GCA_907164885.2. Lineage (NCBI taxonomy): Eukaryota > Metazoa > Arthropoda > Arachnida > Araneae > Dolomedidae > Dolomedes > Dolomedes plantarius. The sequence continues at coordinate 155,863,687 of OU015496.1, read as the reverse complement.
ACCGGTCTGGTTCTACGCCGCGAAAACTCATATCCATAAAGTGGAGGTCATCCAGAACTTGACTCTCAGACGTATTCGCCGAGCGATCCGTTGTATGTCTAATGAAACCATACGAAGAGACTTCAGCATCCTTTCCTTCAAGGAAACTGCACTTAAACTATCTAAGAATTTTTTTTATAATATTCCTAGCATTCACAATGAGATTATAGCTGAGTTTCCCGACTATGACTACTCCCTCCTTGCTAACCGCAAATGCCCTCGGGTGTGTCTTCTTAAGAGCTAACACTGTCTCTTCTATCTTTCTTGCTTATTCCTATTTTTACACTCCTTCCTCTTGTATGTTTACCAACCCCCTAGAACTTAACTATAATCTCAGTGAGAATATCTTCCTCATTTTTCTTAAATAACTGTGGCAACTCTGGCCCAGTGGATGCGCGTGCATCATGTAATTTTTCTCCCGGATGCGATTCCCGGCGTTTGCTTTTATTTTACTATTACTTATTTTACTTGTATTATATTTTTACTGATAAGGACCTAATTTATGATATTTAATTACCTGCTGAGCAAATATATTTCTGATGCTTAATGTTACAATTGGAGATAAGGTTCTACAGACCTTGGAGCTCCAACAAGTTGAAATACCTGAATCTGAACCTGGCTTTAACAAGAGTTGAGATGTCACTCTTTCTTGCCAGGCGATTATTCTTTCACTTTTTTTATTTTATCGGTTTATCTTTTACTTTGTCCGGTTACTTTATTGGCGCACCTTGAAGCTTTTCTGGAACCATTTTTTTCTCATAAATAATGATGAACTAAACGATTAATTCCTCTCACATTCAATTTAAATTTAGTAGACAGTTCTCTTTCGTGCTTTCCAAATATTATATTAATTGCGATGCAATATCATCAGGCCATAATTTCATATTAAGTATTTTTTCCTCTCGTACTAAATCAGCACTTTCATTATCAAGCAATCTATTTTCCTATGAATTTGGGGGCTGGGGGTGCCTTGTGTGGATTGCAGATCTGTACTGTATATCCGGCATCCTCCAGCCCTACAGCATTGAAAAATGTCACCGAACATGGGAAATTTACCCTCGACTGCGTATACAGGTTTTGCTACGTAGTGACTGGTCTTCAGGTGACTCATGGCTGATACCCGAAAAGGGGAAGGAGTCGGTAGACTTAACGCACTTCCTATGAATTTTTCAAAGTTTCATAAAATTCTTTTGAATTGATGGGAGTCATTTTTACAACCTCTTTCATGAAGTTCAATTCCATGAAAACTTCAAATTTTGAACGCTCTGAGAAAATATCTGTAGTATGATCCAGAAGTCTTCTGTCTTTCTTCAAAAGCCTGAACTAAATTTTTATTTCATTCGCCTTATACAAGTCAAGATCAAGGTCTTATGAATTCAAGCTTAATTCACTCATTTCTTGAAGAGCATCACATATTAGTCCTAAATCTAGGATAAATTCTGTTGTTGGAATTTTTTTTCTAATCCATCATATGTACATCTTTCTTGGCGTCTCTCGTGAAATCTGTCTTCGCATTTTGAAAATTTTTCACCGAAGCCACATAGTTATTCCAAGCTGCAGAAACTGTTCGAAAACTTGATGCAACACATTGCGTGTTTGAAATTCGACTAATTCTTAAAAGTTCAATCTCAAGCATACTCGCACACTATTTAAGTTCTCTAGCATTTTTCGCAGATGCGTTGAACAATACTGCAATTTACCAAGATATGATTTCTCAACAAGCAGTCGCTTGGGTAAAATGTAACGAATGTAAGAGTCAACGGGATCTCAACCCCATCCTCTTGCCAATTCCCAGGATTGTAGCCAATCATCTCTTCGCGAAATATCAACACTTGCTCCAAGAAAAAGCTGTCAGTGATGGAGCAGATGTTTCTATCTGTCGATGATTGATGTTTAATACAAAGCATGGAGAAAATATAAGTACAATTGGTACAAAATATAGGATGAGGGGTACTGCCCAAGATGCTCGGTGATATGACTAAGACCAAAAATTTAAATATAAATCAATGAACACCTAACAAGTATCAAATTACAGGATTGCTTCCTGCCTAGGTCTTTCCCATACACTCTCTGTCCTCGGAATGTTTCAGAATTGTCTCGTCTTCTTTCTTTATGCTTTCACCCTCTCCTTATTTTCGTTCACCGCCCCCCCCCCAATTGTCACCCGAAACTATCACCGCCCCCTGGATAAATCCACAGTCCCCCGGGGGGCGATATCGTCCACTTTGGGAAACCCTGGGACACATTAAAAGCAACAACAATACAATGTCCTGTACTAACACTATATCAACTTAAATAACCCTTTCATTTGGCAAGCAGTGCAGTGACGTAGCGAGGAGAGGGGGTCTATCATGCCCCGGGCGCCACTCGTAGAGGGGCGCCAAATGATCCAAGACAAACAAGATTTTCTGAAAAATTTCAATTGGGGGCGCCAGAAAGGTATCGTGCCCCGGGCGCCAGTTATGCTCGCTACGTCACTGAAGCAGTGTTATTAAAAGTGGATTATACTGCTTTAAGTATGTTACCACATAATATTTTGAGGTAAATCGAATGAACAATAAGGCGAAACGTTGCAACGTCACTGGCTACGTCAGTTTTCGTCTGCTATAGATGACGTCATTATCGGGTGGCAGAAAACAGAAGCAGTTCCTATGTGTTTGCATGTGTTTTTCGACGATACCTTCATTTTGAGTTAAATAATTTAAGTTTATTTATAAAATTCTTCATATTAGTTGCATTTAACAGGTATTTTAACACTTTTTTCAATATTTCGCAAGGTTTAAGAGAATATAATCATTCTTTCGTTGAGAATGATTATTATTATGTTGAGATATGTATAGATATCAGGATAAGTTACTTCAGGCCAGCGTCTTGTATCGTAACTCCAGTCTTCCTCTGTCAATAAATACGGGTCACATACTGAATAAACCTTTCCGGGCCGTACCTGAATGTTCAATTTAGTGATATACCTTTGTTTAGATACCGTATCTAGAGACTTTGCGTAATCTGACAGCATTTTATTCAACAAGCTGTAAGAATGCTCATTGAACGCCATGTTAAATTATGCAATTTTTTGCCACTCCTCGCCAAACAAGAAGTAAAATATGCAGGAGTTGAGATATGACATGCTGCGAGAGATTGCCCTATAAGGTATATACGTATTTTTGCATTGACAATTTTTATTAGAAATGACATTTTAATAACGTTACCATCAGCAACACATTGAAATTGTAAATACAATGGCACTAAGGATAATTCAGTGTTACTAGGAATAAAATCTAGTAAAATCGTTGCGTTGCGTTAAGGAAAAGATGACGTTGAGACGAAAATAAACCAATCATAGGCGTTAAAAATTTCATTGCTAATCGTTTGGAGGCATATGATTGGTTTATTTTCGTCTTAACGTCATCTTTTCCTTAACGCAACGCAACGGACTCCTATGTGAACAGGCCCTAACACTTCTTCTAAGCCTATAGGCCTGTTCACATAGGAGTCCGTTGCGTTGCGTTAAAGTGTTGAAATATATTTAACCAATGACAAACCCCCAAACTATTAGCAATGAAATTTTTAACGCCTATGATTGGTTTATTTTCGTCTCAACGTCATCTTTTCCTTAACGCAACGCTACGGACTCCTATGTGAATATTGCTAATCGTTTGGAGGCCTATGATTGGTTTATTTTCGTCTCAAAGTCATCTTTTCCTTAACGCAACGCAACGGACTCCTATGTGAACAGGCCCTTAGAGGTATGAAATTTTAAAACACGATCTGCTCTTATTCCTGTACGAAATCATATTCCTAACTTTTTGTGGCAAGGTATTTTTTGCTCCTTTGTCGATTTCCAGGATGGCAGAGAGATAATATTTATTAGTTTAAGAGAAATTAATATTTGATTTTCCCTCCTATGGGAGAATAACATGGGCCGCCATGGTGGAGGTGCCCAACATGGCGACCGTGACATCATCACTTGGAGCACGTATAGAATAGATTATTAACTAATTAGGTAACGCTAGGATCTGAGATGCTTGAAACGATTTCCTGTATAGAAGTACCTTGAAAGTTCCAAAATTTAAAATTTTAGGATTTCCGAAAAACTCTCCGTAAACGCAGTGAGTCAACAGAACCGAATAGACAGCATAGCGGCAGATTTTGGAAACATGTTTGTAGCAGACGATTTTGAGTTGACGTATTCTGTGACGTATACTAAGTATTACTTAGGTATTAAAATATAGAAAATTAGTATAATTTTAAGGTATTAGAATTTTTTTTTTGAAGGTTTTGTTTTCCCAAGAGATGTATACCATTACAGTATATTGTCAAGGTAAACTATAACACAAGTATTCATTATTTTCTGTAGTTATTTCATTCTGTGATGAATATTTTGGTGAGATGTATTAGGATGACAAGTTGATAAACGTAGAGGAAAATATTACTTTAAAAGCCATAAATAATATTCTTTACAAGAAATAATACAATTCAACTATGGACTTGTTTCGTTGATTGTAGTTGTTTTATTGTAAATTTATGAAGTTTATCTAAAACTCTCCGTATTATGTTGGAGACATTCCTTCAAGGAACAGATGTAGTATACGCAACGGGCCATCACCAATTTGGCGAAAAGTTGGCGCTAAAATCCCGTTCGGAGACCTGTTATGCTTAAACTGCGAAATGTAAACAATAAATTGGAAAACAAACTTACTGCTGGCTTTATGAAACTCGTAGGCGCACACGGGATCTTCGCTTCGCTCCGATACCCTTGCTTCACTCCGCTACGCTCCGTTACGCATCCGTCCAAAAACATTACAGAAAATCCCTAGCCGCTGGCTTCCCTACATACCGCTGGCTGTTGTACAGTATTAAAAAAAAGCTTCCGCTGGCTGTAGCGGTCAGTAAAACAAAGCTTATAGCAAAAAAATTTTTAAAAATACCATCCGATCTTAAAATCCTCCCTGCCAGAATATAAAAACCGCCAAACAACTATCGGATTTGGCAAAAAATCGCCCCTTGGCGTTCGTTGCGTATACTACATCTGTATCACAAAGGTCATTGTACACTTGTAAAAAATCGCTACATATTAGTAAATATTCTAATTTTTCGTTAAATTAATATTTAGTAGGATATCCTTTATCATCCACAACAGCTTTCAAATGTCTGGGAATAGATTGCACTAGTTCTTTTGTAATTTCTGCATCAATGTTCATCCATTTTTCCATCATAATTGTTTTTAGTTTGCTTTTAGTGTGAATGTTGAGTTTTCGTACTCGAACCTCCAGTTATCTCCAAATATGTTCTATTGGTTTTAAATCTGGCGACTGAGGTGGTGTTTTCAAAACTTGTGGACAATTATAGAGACACCAGAGGCGAACGTTGAGACCCGTGTGCTTAGGATCGTTATCTGGATAAAAAACAAAGTTGTTTCCAATACCCAAATTTTAGGCTGATAATTTTAAATTCTCTTTTAAAATATTTATATAAACTGCATGATTCATTATGCCATCAATAAATACTAAATAACCTAGTCCTGATGCTGACATGCACCCCCACACAAGGACACCTCCATCACCATGCTTAACTGTTCCTATTAAGTTCTTGGGGTTAAGATCCTCATTTTTTCTTCTTCATACAATTATACACCCATCGGAACCATAAATGCTAAACTTGCTTTCATCGGCAAATAAAACATTATTCCAATACGTTTGGGGCTTATTTATCATTAATAGTGCAAAGGAAAGCCTATGCTTTCTGTTTTTCTCACTCACAAAAAATTTTCTACAGGCAGAACGGCAATGTAATCCAGCTGCTCTGAGAACTCGTCGAACAGTTTCAGGTGAAATTGAAGTAGAAAATGTTTCATTAAATTCTGCAGAAACTTTTACAGCACTCAAACGTGGATTTTCCACAAATTTTCTAATTATAAATCTCTGATCACATTTTGTTAACTTTGGCGGACAACCTTTTCTTACCTTGGTTTCGATCCAATTTTCTTCTTTAAAGCGTTTTATCACATACTGCACAGTAGAATGGGATAAATTAAGTAATTTAGCAATATTCCGAACTGATTTACTACTACTATGATGAAAAATAATCAATTTTCGAATGCTGTTTGTTATTTCTTTACGACTACGAGCCATTTTTAAATAATAAATAGAATATTACGGAGTAGGCAAGCAAAAATTAAAGCCAAACGATATTTTAAATGCCCCCACAATTCAAAAATAAAAATAAAGTGTCAGACGATAATTTTAATTATGAATTTATCCAAAAATATTTCAGTTACGATGACTTTTATGAGATAAAGTTTTTGTTACTTTTTGATTACTGGTTTCTTAAAAATAAAGTTTTACTATGTTTTCAAAATATTTCATGTAGTTTTTTTAAGAATAGATTATAGATCTTATTATTAAATACCCATTCTGAATTATTCATTTTAATTAATGGATAGACCCTATTTCATTGAAAATCGTAAGTGTACAAACACTTTTGGGAGCCACTGTAATTATTCTTGCCTGTTAAAATCGTGTTCATTAATTTATTTATAACAGCATTTGTGATATTATTTAACTCTAAGGTATTGTTGTAAACATGGCTTTTATTGGGTTTGCCAAATTATTCGATCGGTTTCTAAGTAAAAATAAAAGACACATTTTTAATTTTCACCAATAATTTTAGTAAACATTGTATTCACCGTTTTATTCCACTACCTTCTGCTATATCAAAGGCAACTTCATAACACAGTCCTCTAAAAACTTTTTATCTTTTTTTAAAAAGGACTTCTCTAGGTGCATTTTGCAGTCTTCCAAGGAATTAAAAAAAAATTTCAGTAAGAAAATTTTGTAAAGACTGAAATAAATTGAAATCCGAAAGTGCAATGTCTGGTGAATATAGCAGATGCATCAGAACTTGCTTGTCAAGTTTTAAGTTTATGCCTGATCATCAAAGAAACATGTCTTGCATTATCCTGATGCAAGATTATGCATTTTCTTTTGACTAGCTCTGAATGCATTTTGCTGAGTGCTGCTTTCAGTTGGTCTATGTGGAGCAGTACTTTTTGGAATTAACCATTTGGTTTTTTGGAATGAGCTCATAATAAAGGATTCCATTTCAATCCTACCCTATACATAACATCACCTTAAATAGATGATAAGCAATATTTGGTGTGGTTCCTGGTGACCCATTTTGCTTTACCCATGACCTCTTCTGTTGAACATTATTGTACAGTATCCACTTTTCATCGACTGCCATAATTTGTTTTAAGAACAGAATGTTTTCATTACATTTAAGTTGAAAATTTCATGCAGAAATTCAGTGAAGAACTTTTTTTTAATTTAACTGATTTGAAACCCAAACATCAATTGCGATTAACATAACCAAGCTAATGCACAGAATTTGTAATGCTTGATTTTGGTATTTTAAATATGTCGTATATCTTGCATGGTATAACATTGATTGTTCTCAATTAATGTCTCGATTTGATTGCTTTACACTTCAACTGATCTGTCGAACATTGGAGCACTGTCCAGCAAGAAATCTCCAACTTGAAACTTCACAAATGACTTTTGACACATAGCACCTGTTTCCACACACTGCACAAATCTTTCTTTTTGTATTTTAGTTACATTTTTTTCCATTTCTCGAAATAAAGCATATTTTACCAAAAATGTTGCTTATTTCCTTCCATCTTCAATATGAATTAATAGCTACATAAAAATTCACTGATTTTTATAAGCGTTTTTAAAAATTGTATTCTGATAAGACAGCTGTCAAAACATAATCTAATAAAATTATTTCAAATGACGTTAAGAACCACAAAGCCCTAAGCCATCTCACAGAAAAAAAAACCAAACAAACTTTTTGGCCAACCCAATAAGTTGTAAAATCCCTCATGTAGTATTTTGTAGTATAGAATTCACTTCTTATAGAATCACAGAGACAATATTTTGCTGGAACAATACTTTAAACTTCCTTGAATATTTTAAAGAGTGTAAAGTACTTTATTTATAAAATATAAATAAATCTTTTATATTTCAGTTACATGTTTCGTGAAATGTGATCATGGAACCTCACAATAAAAGTAAGTAAAAGAAAAAGTAAAGAACATGTGATTTATATACTAATTGAAAAGATGACACAGAAATAGAAAATATATGTTATGATTAAGTTTTTTTCTTCCCCCCCCCCCCTCCTCTTTCTTTTGAGAAATTTTCTCTATTCAAAATGCTGAATAATGGCTTGAAATTTTTTTTTTCTTTTAATATTATTTGAGAATAGCAAAATATGGTTTGTAAGATAAGAAACTCTAATTTACTTTATTCATCTATAAAATTGTTATTTTTTGCTAGTTTGGATACAGTTTATACAGTTGAAATTTATTTTTTTCATGAATTTTATTTAAACACAAAATTTAAGAAACTGTTAACATGGTATGATGTTAATTTTGCTTTTATCATTATTGGCAAAATATCTGCATTAGTCTATATCAAAGTCAGATCTATAGTTAGACATATTAAGAGGTGATCCAGATTGGTACAGATGTGTTAGACGCTCCTACATGCTGCAAATGAGCAAGCAGGGTTGCCCTAAATTAAGAAGTTACTTTTGTGAAATATTTATTGCTCATTTAGGCACTCAGGTACAAAACAATGCCAGAATATCTATTGTTTAAATTCTGATTTTGGAGTTTTCTGAATACCACAAGTTCATATTTTATTGTCCATCATTTATCACTAGTATTAGTATTTGAATGGAGAAGCTGTTTGATTCTATGTCATAGCATTAATTGAAATAACTTTATTTTAGTCTCGGATTTGGAGATGGATCTTCAAAATTTGATTTCATGTGTTGAATGTCATAAGGATGAGAAAAATGTTGATGTTATTACTGAAACACTGAAAACCATTGTTAATATATGCACTGAGGAAGGTATGCAGGAACATAGCTTCATTGTCATTATTTATATATTTCAAGATTTATTTTAATTTTTTTTTTCATTAACTTCACAGAACTTTGTATCCCTTTTTGGTATTCTTTAACAACAGTTTTAAAATAATGTGATTTGTTTTCTCACAAGGTAAACTGAATAACATTAAATTTTATTTATAGATATTTGTTATCGAAGAAATCCGATTAAATTTACTACTATAGCCCACTTAGTTTATATTTGATCCTCAGTTGATAAAAGCCAATTATATAATCAGTTTTTATTGGATAAAATTTGAGTTATTTTGATCATCTAAGTAGACTTTTAGTAATTAACTGACACTCAAAATTATATTGGGCATCTTAGTATGACTGTTATTAATATTTATAATTAAGCTGATAAATAAAAAAAAATTTTACTGTAGGCTTGTCTCTAACCTCTTTACCATAAGACAACAAGTAGCCCAGTAAATGTTTGTTGAAATATCACAGTCATTCTAAATTTATAATATTTGTTCGAAGTCTGGAAACTTAGCCGACAAGTTATGTGTTTTCTCGTGTTGAAAACAGTGAGTATATTTAGCATAAATACTGTGAAACAGAGTCAAGAAATCTGAGATGTATTTATAGAATACTGACACAGTAATAAAATTTTGTCCTGTATTATCTTAAAGATTGTAAATCAATTATCTTTAGTTATTAATTTGTAAATGTTTAAAATTCTTGAAGTTGCTATCAGTTGTTTTCTGTATAGGGAAAATTTATCTGTTGAGTATTTTAATCACTACTAAATATTTATATGTATTGTAATACAATGTTAAAAAAATGTTTTTTTGTTTCTCATGCATAGAATTTTGCTTGATACTTTTGTTTTAATGTGTTTTAATATTTCTTATTCAACTCTTTAAAAATTATTTCTAACTTATTACTGTGATTTGGGTTTAGAAACTGGGAAAGATGCTTTTCGAGAAGTTGGAGGTCTTGATTTTCTGTTGCAGTTCATCATAGACACTGACCAAGTATTTATTCTTGAGTTTGGTTTGAAGGTATTGGCACTCATTATTGATGGGAATGGTATGTTTTATAGTTCTCTATCTGTTTTATTTTATTTATTAATTTATTTATCTACTAATGAAGTATTTACATTTAAATACTAGTTGTTGTCACTTATTTTCCATTGTAGTTGCTGTAACCTGTTCTTATGTATCAAAAAAGGTCGGACTTAACATTAAAAAGTTATCTTTCTAGTGCCAACATAATGGCTTAACCCACTGATTTAGTACCCACACCAGGCTTTAGTATCCACTGATTAGTCTCAGTGGGTACTAAAATTTTAATACAAATTAGAGGTATACAAAATCTTCATGAAACTTAATACTTTACTTTATATGCAAATAATGTACAATACAGGCATATGTGCATAATGTACAATATATTTCTTAAAAAATGCTTATTTTTAATTGTGTTTAAGGGGTTTCTTAAAGTGTTTCTGACTTTACATCTGTACTTTACTGTACTTCACATCTATTGTAATATTTTTAATGTGGTGTTTGATTCTTAAGATTTTACATGCTTCGAAAACATTGCTTTTATATAATTATTATTTTGTTTGTATTTAAATTGCACGTATAAAGTGTTACAATTTGTGGTTTAAAAGTTTTATTTTTGGTTTATTAAAAGTTTTATTTTTTGATAATGCACTTTTAACAATGAATAAAAAACAATGAGCTTTTATGAACACTAACATTAAGGGCTTGAAATGGATATGAACGAAAATAAAAAAATCCAATCAAATTGATTCAAGTGGAATTTTTTATTTGTTTATCCTCATGAAACTATTAATTTGTGATGGTTTTGATTTTACTCCAAACGATTTTTATCATTCCAGATATTTATCTGACCCGGAGCAATTCATTTGCTCCAAGTAAGAAATTATTCCGAGCTGGAACAAACATTTTCTCTCACAAATGATTTTGTTCCTTTTCCTCTTTAGCTAATTTTGAATTATTATTAAGCTATTTTGATGTGGTTAAAATTTAAAATTTCGGAATTTTCAGGATACTTCTATACAGAAAATTGTTTCGAGCATTCTAGATCTCAGAGTTTCCTAATAAACTTTATCATTTTTTGGTATGTGTACTATACTTAGGTATAGATCTATATACCTAACATCCTGTGTGATAACTTTTGAATAGGTTGAGGTAGAGAGTTAAACTTTGGAACAAAAATAGTGTAGTAGAAGGATGAGTTCACTGGCCAGTAATATGTGGCCGTGGGGAAAATGATGAAATTTCAGTACAAATTTTCAAAATGTTCTCAAGATTGAGGTTTTTAACAAATATCTCAAGTTGGGTATCTGTTTTTGCTTATTTGTTCATTTTGAATCAAACAAGGTTAAAATGAAGTCTATAGATTCAACCGGTTTGTGTAATTTGTTTAGAGTTAGAAGGATTCTTTTCACAACAGTGTTTTTAACTTGTGTTAAATTCGCTACATGAACCTTTATTCATTTCCAAAATATTGTTTTATTTCATTATGTATTGATACATATGATTTGAGGCATACAAGGGATTAATTTTTTTGTAAGAAATATATATTTCTTCACAACACAGTATTTACTTTTAATTTTGGATACAAAAAGAAAATAGCATTGAATTCCAATATCATCCTGTCTTTTATCCTACTTCTGGGAAACTGGGTAGTACATGTTAAAAGAAACATCTTTGATAACATTAAATGATGAGAACCTTAAATCATATTTTAGAATGATGAAACAGATTTTTGTAAATTTATTTATTTATTATTATTTTTTATCGGAATAAAAATTTCAAGGGACGAAATTATTTTCACGCTGAGTAAATTCAGAAGGATAAAAAAATTTAGATCCTTTAGATTCAATCTGCAAAGGAGCTTTATCCGGGAGATCAGTTTTTTTTTTTTTTTTTTTTTTTTTTTTTTTTCCAGTTTGGATAGAAATTGTTTGACCCTTAATATTTTTATTCGGGTTGTAGCAAAAGGGATTCATTCTTCAGATAGATATCTTCAAACCCTGCTAACATTCTATTATTATCATTTGGGACAGATTTGCATTTCTACCTTTTTAAAATCCATCAAGATTTCCAATAAATCAAGAAATATAGCAGTGAATGAGTTTATTCTCCTTCTTACTATTATTATTACTAAGTATCAATATTGTTATGAAATTATTGAGTATGCAACCAATTTAAACAGAAGTTTTTGAAACACAGTGAAGAAAAAACATCAGAGAAATTAGTGTCAGAATTATAAATATCAATTTTTTCAAAGAACCCTAAGAAATCTTCAATTTCAAAATCATTTCAAGGGAACCTCAATGAAACCATTAATTTGTTTTATAGTTTAAAAACAGATATCTTTTCTTTAAGCTTGTTAGTACGTTAATCCCCTTTTTTTTTCAGTGTTAGTTTACATAAAAATTTTTGGACTCATTCTAAAAAAAACATAAAAAAAGAGGAGGCTATATTTGAAAAAATAAGTGTATTCCTTCCTTTTTGAACAAAAGGGGATCCACATAGAGGAAAAATATTTGGTACCATCTTCAATCTTTATTTTGAGGACTTGAAACACAAAAATTTGTCTTTAACTTTTTGGAATAAATTTTTCACATGCATCAAATGAAAAGAATGTTTAAAACTTTTTAAATCATAACTCTTTTCACCTTTACAGTTCATAACCAGATGCATCTAACAGAAGACAAAATATTTAGAATTCTTCAAGCAATATTCAAGAAAAAAACATATCCACTCAATGTGTTAAAAAATGCCATACTGCTCTTCTCTACACTTTTATTTCAGAATAGTAAGTTCCTTGTTGCAAATGATTTTAAAATCAATATTTTTAGAACTGCTGAATCAATATTTATATTCATATATCTTAAAAGCTATTTGATCATAACATTTTATTTTGACTATAAAACATTAGTAACATAAAATGTATTAGTTCTTTGATATTTCTTTTTAGGGAGTGCTCAAGATATCATACAAGAAAATGGAAGCCTCTTATCTTTGATGAATTTATATCAGTATGTATTTTATATCTATTCAAAATCACCAAATGTATAGTTCTGTTTTTGTACAATTTTCTTTTCTTTTTTGTTTGTTTGTTTGTTGTTAATAATTTATATTTTAAGACTGTGAATTATTTTAAGTTGAGTTACCTCTACATTCAGTTTATCTGAAAGATTTTATTGCATTTTCATGAACCTGTTAGATGATGCTCAGTAAGTATTAATATGAAATGGAACTGAAAATGACATTTATGAAATTTTCTTCATATGATTGAAACTTTCACTTAACAAAAACACAATACATTTTCTAGAAGAGGAGAATGAGACAGATCACTATAAGACTTACTGACCCTGTACTAGAGATAGGATATAGAATTTTCAAGGGAAAAAATAAAATCTTTCATGTATTTCCTCTTTTGTACTTACACATTTTGCTTTTATGGATTGTTAGTTCTCACTTCCCTTTTCAGATAATATTTTTTTCCAGTCAACTTGGAAAATGTCAGCCTGCCTTGGCTCCCTGCTCTCAAGAATTATTGCATTAAAGGAGGAGTCAGGGCATTTTTAGTGCTCTGCTCATCTGAATACACATATTTTATTTATTTTTAATCTTCTGTATCTGTAAAAGGAATAATTACATTGAAATACTTTGCAATCCTCTGCATAGGCAATCATTAAAAAGGTTAAGTAACAGAAGAAAAATATTTTCCAAGTTTCGTGTGTTTGGGAGATGGAAGGGGAGGGTGTGTGTGTGTGTAACAGTGGGGGGGGGGGGATTGAGAGAACCAAACCAGACTGTCTTTTCGGGTTTTGTTTATTAGAATGATGTTTAAAATATGGAGTCAGTTCTCTTGAAATAATTTTTCTCCCAAAACCATTTCAAGTGGCAGGCATAGAGTTAGTAATTTGGGTACTTTCCCTTTATACCAACCTGTCACCAATCTTTCAATGAACTGTGACTCTTGGTGAGGAAAATCCATTCTCATATGGTTGCAGAGAGTAGGATTTGATCTCTGAAACAACTACTTACAAATGGCAGATGCAATCACTGCACTGTGGCATTACTAAGAAAACAACTCAAGTGTTATAACTAAAGTGTTTTAATAAGCATTTCTAAGAAAACAACTTAATTTAAATGTTTTTAAGAAATGAACATAAATGTATACAAAAATGAAATTTACAGGTTATTTAAAGATTTGTTTTCTGATGTAACTCTGTCCTTTTCTCACATACACTTAAATAGAGTTGTTTTGTTCATTTCTTAGATATACTTCATGTAAACAAAATTTTTGCATGAAAAGAATAATATGTATGCCACCGAAAGTAGAAATGTAGTTTTAAAAAAATATGTGATGGGAAAAGTCAGCATCATCTTTTTTCTTCTATTTCTGTTGATTCTTTTTTCTTTTACTTTAATTTTAAAATGTAGTTCACAAAAGTGGAATGTGGTGTGTAAAAGTGAGTATTTTCTTTTAATCAATTTATTTAATTGGTGACTTTTTACATGACAACAGGTGACAATGTTGACAACAGGTCAGTATAGCAGGAAAGCACCATAATTTGTTCTTTAAAGGCTTAAAAAATGATTGAAAGAGCAACCTAATTAGTGGCTCTCTATTAGTGTTTTTTTCACTCTATCCTTTATTTACATATTACAGTGTTTCAAATGTGATAAAAATGGGTGTAAAAAGTTCTGTTTTCTCTGATGTTTTATAAATATTTATGTATATAAATATATGAGGGTAACACTGAAATTATTTAGACAGGTGCAGAAGAAAAAAATTATTGGTCGGATATTTGAATTTGAACTCTTTTATGTCAGCAGATGATAATTTGTGGCAACAATTGTAATATAGCTATTGCAGAATAAGTTTTGAAAGAGCATTATTGAGCTATTATTTTCTATGATTTTAAAGTTAGGCTAAATCAAGAATGCCTTCAGCATCTACAATTAGTGTATGGAAATGGAACTTCATCTCATGCCACTGTATTCAGATGGTTTGCAAAATTTAGAAGAGGTTGAAGTTCTCCCCTGAATGAAGAACACATAGAAAGACCTTTGTCAGCTGTAGTCCCAGAAAATGTGTCGGCCGCAAGAAAAATGTTAATTGATGAAATTCACTTTACTTGCCAAATGATACAGAAGAAACTTTACATTGGATCCACAACTATACATAAAATTATTCATGAAGAACTGCTTATGAAAAAACTAGTTTGTCACTGTGTCCCCCGTAATTTAATAGAATACTAAAAAGTGGAGCATGTCAGAATCAGTAAAGAAAACCTAAAATTACTTAATAATAGTGGGCACCATATTATTTCTAAAATTATAATTGGTGATGAGACATACAAACCTTTTTTTGACATTCCAACACATCAAGAAAGTAAGTATGGGTCTTTGAAGATGACCCCAAACCAGTGGTGCACCCAGGGGAGGGGGGCAAGGGGACCTACCCCCCCAAAGAAATAGAAATTGCATTATGAATATTGATTATGCAATATAAATATTTTTATCCATTCAACTCCCCCCCCCCCCTCATCCCCAAGATTAAATCTTGGGTGCTCCACTGCCCCAAACCAACAATGGTGAAAAGATAATTATCAATGAATAAAGCAATGTATCTCGTGTTCTTCCGAAGTACAGGGCTGGTCAAAATTGTAAAGCTATAAGGGACAGATGACAGTTAGGGCTAATTGGTACACCACTAAGTGTCTTCCAGAAATTCTTCAAGAGGTGAATGTTAGGGGACTCATGCTTCACCACAACAATGCATCATCTCATACAGCAAGGATTACAGTTGAATTTCTTGAACAAAAAAATATCAAAGTGATAGAACATCCACTCTATTCTCCTGTTCTTGCTACGTGTGACTTTTGGCTGTTTTTTAATCTAAAAAAAATTTACATGAATGCCATTTTCATTCTGAAGATGAGATTGATGAGGCTATAAAAGTATATTTTTCATCTATTCTAAGAAATGGGTGGCTTTGAGACATTTGATCCTTGGAAAATTTGCCTACAAAAGTGCATTGATCTTAGAGGGAACTACTTTGAACACTCCTAAGATTCGGTAAGTTTAACTTGTGCCATTTAGCCGTATCAGACAATTAAGAAAGGCAAAGGGACTGGTGACCGGATCCAGATTATCTGGATTGAATTTCATGTGGAAATAATGGCTTTAATAAGAGCTGTATGAAGTTAGACCTCAGCTATGGTAAATGTAATTAAACAATACAAAAATCTCAATCACTCTCAGCCTCTGTTTTATATTGTTTAAATATTGTATGCTAAAATAAATAGATAAAATTATCTATAATATTTTGTTAATAGATAAACACCATAATTTCTATGTGTACAGGTAGTTCAAGTTGAGTTCCTCGTAAAGCCACAATATATTCTGTCCATTTCCTAATCCAAATGTCTACACTGTTAAAGGGTCAAAATTGTAGCAACCGTAACTACAATATAGTCACTTGTTGAGGAAAAGAATGTCCATCTTTTCCCATATCTTTGCTTCCTCGCAAAATTTTATCCTCTTGATTGGCAAATTTAATTTTCACCTACTCATTTTACAATTTGTTTCAAGTCCTGTAGTATGTCAATCCATACTGGTTCTAAGTTTGAAGTGATCTTGAGATTTATTCATGAATAAACACACCTAACCAATCTATATATGCCTAAATCATTTCTGTTTGACAAATTAATCCTTGGACACATTTAGATATACAGTTTTTCTTAGTTCATTATGAGCTATGTGGTCTCTTTAGTGATCTTAATTTGGTATAAATATTTAGCATCGTTAATATCTATCAACTGTGAATCATAACTGACTTGATGACAACAGTAAATGTGGTAGTTTTTGTTTATTGCTTCGATGAAATGAGAATAGAAGGATGTATAATAATTTCTTTTTGAAAAACTTGGCCCTTGCTTTGAAAAGCTATCTATGAGTTTGACTGTATGCATAAATCAATCATTTTTGTTTTCAATATTTAATTGCAGATGCTTTATTCCAATGCAAGCATATTGCAGTAATTCCCCTGAAGATTCTGAGCGCCTAGATGTATGGTTAGCAGTAAATAGTTCATTATGTTTTGCCGTAAATAATCCTTTACATGGTATGCTAAGCTTCAGTATATTGTTTTAATCTTAAATTATAAGTTTGTTCTACAATATTGATAATAAATAATGGTGACAATAACAATAATGTTTTCAGATTATTGACATGCTTTTAACTCTCTAAGTGTTTAAAACATATTTTTGTAAAGTTCTTTCAACCTGAAAAGCAGTTGCAATAAATTATTCCATCCTATAATTAGGTGTTGAAAGCATCAGAGAAAAAAATTTTTGATGCCCTTGAATTGCAAACTAGAGGATGAAATAACTTGTCTCAATAGCATTTTCAAACTGAAAGGATATGATGGAAAAACATCCCAAATGTGTAGAGGGTTAAAATAGAATTACTTTAAACATTTCCAATCTAACAAAAATAGTTACAAAATAACTCAGTGTGTGTGTGTGTGTCATTCAGTAATTTATTTGGATTTTGGAAACTTTAGTGTTCAACTTTTTCCTTGTTCTTGATTTTAGAGAAAAATCAAGAAACATGTTCTTCTTTGTTTCCTCTATCTTTGAAAATAATTGAAACTGCTTTTGAACCCATCATAATTGAAGCAACATCTTCTTTTTTGTCTTTAAGCATTGCCAACAATGGTAAGTAAAATTGAATTGCTTTAGCACTAATTTCAAATAGAATCCTTTCATATATCCTTTTATACTTTATGAGTCCTTATTTTATATTTGTTTAAATAAAATCTTGTTTTTCTTTTTTAGAGACAAATTAAATTTTGAAACTTTTTTCTCTCTTTTTTTAGATACTAAATTTTGAACCTTTTTCTTTTTAGAAAGAATTATAGTATCTTTTACTTTCTATTTCCTTTTTATTTACAAATAAAAATTTTGTTTTTCTTATTTATAGAAATAAAACTCTTGAAATTTTTTTCCTTCTTATTAGAAGTAAATAGTTTTGATAATTTATTTTTCCTAGAAAAAAACCAAGACTTATTTGCTGAAATGGATGGTTTTCCTACTTTAAAGCATTCTTTGATCAGAAACTTTGAAGAAATTCAGTCCTGCATCAAAGAATATAATAACATAATTAGAAAGAGGACTTTGCAGATTTTAAATGGTTTGATAGCCATAATAAGTGCTTCGGTTTTGGATCATGGTAAATAATTTTCTTTTTTTCATTACCTACCAAATTAAAGTCTTTCAGATTATCTATGTCTTATTACTTTGCATTTCTTTATTGGGCTCTGAGGTTTGACTGTATATTATGAAGATTATAAATGAGGGTAAATGAAGGTCCATCATTGTCTGAACAGGACAGATGCATGCTTTGTTACAGTAAAATTTATAATTAAAATAGGCCAATATCTTGCAGCAGTATGGAACTGTTTTGTTAACATCTTATGTGCATTCAATACACCTAGATCACAATTTCCTTCAACCTTAAAGGGTTTTAATTTTCAAAGTTGTTCCAGGGGCTCCTTAAAAGATCCTATTTTTTGTCTTAAAACCTTTAAAAGACCATATTTTTTTTTTTTAGCTCTGCAATACTTTTTTTTTTTTTGCAGGAGGGAGGAGCAATAAAAATTTATACTCACTTGCTTTGAAACACTTATGAGTGATTTATTTTTTATGAAATTATAAAATTAGCCATTAATGTTTTTGCTGAATGTTTGAAGTTTATTTTTTATACTTAATTTGAATGAAAATATATATAATTTTTATCTACTGTATTTTTTTTCTAGTAAAGAGCATTAATTTTTTGAAGCACAAAGTGATTACTTATACTATGCATTCATTTATCACCTTATATAGCTATAATTTAATTAGCATTATTTAAAATGCTAATTAAATTATAGCTCTTTGCATTAAAATTATCACAGGAAAATGTTCATTTTAATCAGAATATTCAAACTAGAAAATTTATTGGCATATTAGGTATGATAGGGTATATCACTAGAAGAGCTAATTTAAATGCAATAAGTAAAACAGGAGCATGCAGTTTTTTATACCCCATAGTGAAAATTAAGAATGATGACTCATTTCAAACTTATCATTTTAGTTCTTCCTCAGACAGGAGAACATCAGGTAGATTGTCTCTGTAGAAATTCACATTGCATCTAATGATCCTTACACTCATTAAGAATTGTATTAATTAGTTAAAAACAGTTGGCATCCTTAACTTTTATTTTGGTTTTTAAGAAGCTGTGTATACCTGTTTTGCAAACTTGAAGTTTCACCTAAGCAATAAGTAAATCCAGAGTACCTTGACCTTTGCATATTTTTATATTATTAATAAGTCATTACTAATTAAATATGATCTCAAATTATTCTAATCAACTTTTTAAAGTAAAAATTGTCAAAAAATCTTGATATTATTGGAAAACTAAGAAAATTGCATAGTATATCATAACTAGTTGTGTTCAGCTTTAAAAAAGTGGGAAGTAATCTTAAGTTTTAGTTTAAAATCTAAGTGGTAGCCCCCTGCAGCATTTCATATAATATAGAATTAGGGCCCGTTCACATGGAATATGTGAACATCAGTGTTATTTGTGTCGAAATATATTTAACCAATTACAAACCTCTAAATGATTAGTCTCGAAATTGTTAAGGTCTGTGATTGGTTTAATATATGTCAATACTAGTAATGTTGATGCTGGTGGACTGTATGTAAACAGGCCCTTAATGACTGCATGAACAGGAAAAATTTTATTAATTGTCATTAACATGATTTTCTCTTTATGCAGAAATTCATGGGAGTAATATATTTACTTTTATAGATTAATTTTACAGTGAAATAATTTACTGTGCTATGTTAGCATGCTTCCACAGATACTTCTCTTACTTTTCCTATCTTTGCTGCTTAATATATGCAGTACATCGTAAATCATGTATGATGATACTCTAGAATGGTATTTCACTGTAATGGTATTTACACTTAATTAAGAATATTATCAAATTTTAGTTTTTTATATTGGGTTAAAGAAGTTAGCTGCTACCTAAAGCAGTGCATATAGGAAGAAGTTCTTGCAAAATTAATGATCTATTTAAACTGGATGAATATGCATCTCCTTCATAGTCAGACTGCAGTCTTGGATTATAGCTATAATTGTTGAGCCCGAGAAAGTTTATATATATATATATATACGTAAGTGTGTATGTAAATTAATACAGTTCCATCAGTAGAAAAGATCGGAATTAACTCTCACTGGTAATACTAGAATAATTGTTAGTATGGGATTACAATATAACCTGTATATTTGGTACTTGTGTTTTACTGCCTAGTTCAGGGATACACAAACTGTGGCCCACCAAGTTTTTATCTGCTGCCCAAGACACTCACACTTGTTATCAGGAGGGTGCTTTTGTAAACATAATTGTGGAAATTAGGGCTTGAAAAATACAAAAATTTACAAAAATGTGCTACCTGCTGCTCACATTGTTCTCATCAACGTATCTTTGTGAATCGTCCTATTCCAAAATGGAATATGCGGAGAATGTATATATAAATTGGCATACTGATTCTTACGTTGATAATGTATTGAGAGTAGCAAGTAGCAATAATAAACCTGATTTGCCTAAAATAGTCGAGAGTTTGTCTCAACATAAAAAAAATCATACTCCTTTCTATATAAACATTTGAATACATGTATGTTTTGAGTTTCATTTTTTACATTATATCATGAGGTATAGTGTACTGTTTTGCAGCCTGCATAATGTAGTAATCATATGCATGTGGCCCAAGAGAAAAAAGGTTGAGTATAGCTGGCTTAGTTCATTCGTCTGAAACAAATGGAGGAATTCTCATGAAAAGGATCAGCTGTTTCCAGTGGGACTACATTACTGGCATCAGTAGCAAAAGAATAGTCTTTTTGTATGTGGAATTCTTCTCCAATACATGTTTCATGCTCAATAATGAAACCTTTATCTAAAACAGTTGTGAAATTTGTTGTATATGCTCTTGTGAAATTTGTTGTATATGCTCTTTTTATATATTATGTATTTTAACTTTACTAGAATGCTTTTATCACTCTTTTCTTTTCAACTAATCTTGTTTCTATATGATTCATTAAAAACTAACCTATTTATTTTCAAATAATTTTAGTGCATAGTGAATTGCAACATTATACTTATAATTGTCTCTTTTCTGTAGAAAAAAATTCATTTTTATGTGGAGAGCTAGGAATTGTATCTCTGATGACAAAACTTGTTTCTACTACAGCCCTTAATTCCTCTGCCATTAAAAAGATTCTCCTAGTTCTTGGCCTTTGTGTGGATGCTTGTAGTAAGTACAAATTAGTACTTACAGTAGGACTTTATAGTATTATTACTTTATAGTACTATACATTAGGACTTTATAGTATTATGTTTCAGGAGCTAGATAAATTAAATTTCTTTGGGAAAAAAAGGTGAGAGGTGGGGGGGGGGATAACAATAGCTTTTTTTTTTAATATACAATTTTGAATGCTATCAGAAAACATGCAAAAACATTTATACAATAAATATTTTGGCTATTTCATTTTGCCAAATGGCAACAGCATGCAATTAGACATACTTTTAGCATACATAAATAGGTAAAGTGGGTTCATTCATTGATAAACCTACAAAGCCACTTCAAATCTTGCCCCATTTTCATATAGGATTTGCATACAACAGGGCCTCACAAATAGAGCTTTGCTTAAAAATTCAATCATTTTTGTAAGAGAATACTATTCCAGGATCCATCATTCATTAAGATACAGATATAAAGAGAAACATGCCATCTATTTGTCTATTATAATCGAGAAGAAAGATAATATGCTATACCTTGCCAAGTACATGCCTGTCTAATAGAGTTGAAGGAACATTGTGGCCACCATAGTTAGTAAAACACTCAAAACATTTTAAGATGGCTTTTTGCATTACAAATACACTAAGAAATATAGATGTATATCACAGTCCCCAAACACTGAATCAAGACTAGCACATTAGAATTCTTGCTGGACTATGGTATATACAAAAATATGCTCATCAGACTATCTTTAGCTTTTTTTGGGGGGAAATGTAAATAAAGATAGGAATTTTGTAATTCTAAGTAACTTAAATAGGTTGATGGGGATAAATAGATTAATGCTTCGATGGAGAAAACATCGAAGTAAAAATGTAAATAACGGTAAAAGTTTTGTAATTCTGAATAACTTAAATAGGTTAAGTAAATAATTAATACAGATGGTTTATCTGATCATACACAATAACAAAAATTGATGTTAGAAACATGGGAAAGCATGTATAACTGTACAATTAACAATTCCTGATTTGAATTGCCTCTAAAAATTATCAATGTTATCAGATTGTAAATAGGGTGAAGAGGATAATATTACGACCTACAGTAACAGACTGTATCGTAGTTAGTGTTGCCACAGTTTTGCTCCTTGAACAATGCAGGCTTTTGTGTTAAGTTTGTAGCCTCTCCTCAGGGTCAGAAACCAATAGCCAATTGTCTTTTGATTTTTCACAATATGAGCACATAAAGTGGCATAAATTTAAGAAGGTAAATAAAAGGAATTGTACTAGATTAGAATGCAAAAAAGTAATTTTAAATTATGAATTTATAAAGTTGATGGTTTGAGGAAATTCTTGTAAGGCCTTAATTGTAATACTTAAATTTTATTTAACATCTAAACTATGGAAGTAACACATAATTTCAATCATTTTCAAGGTCCTTAAAAATGCTTCTTGAGTCCTCAAAAAATCCTTAGGAACTCCTTATTTTTGACTTCTCAAATTCAATGCAAACCCTGAATAAGTTTTATAAGTCTGATTTTTTTTTCTTAAGGTCATAGGAAAAATATTTAATTGGAAATAAAATCTTTCAAATTTATCCTTTTAGTCTCTTTGAAAAATTTGTATGATTTGACCACAAGGCGCACTTCTCAAGGTATAAGGTAACTAGTAAAATAGATAAACTTACAGGGCCTGTAGCCCTGTAAGTTTATCCTGTATACAGTTAAATAGATCCTTGACTTTGCCTACCCATGACTGCTACCTTCCTGACCATTATCCTTCAGTAGTATTAACAGACTACTATTTTTGAAGAACAGACATAATAAATCCATGAATTGGCATCCCGTTTAAAGGATATACTCGTATATTTTTTCTCTTATGCATTCATAGGATTGAGAGTTCAGGATTTCTCTCTTAATTCAAAATGCTTATTGTGACACACATTTGGTCATTCTGTGATTATGTTATTGTGTTTTAAGGTGAAAATAGATTTATTATTCTGGAAGTCCCAAAGTTAGAAGCCTTGCTAAAGAGAAACCTTGAAACAAATGATCAGGAACTCCATACAGCTGCAAAATACTTACTTCAAGTGTGCCTTAATGAAAACAATGGAGGTTTGAATCCATTTATTTTTAAACAAATTTTAAGACAAATAATGTTTATGTATATGTAGAATGTATATGCCTGCTTATTAGCAAAAAAGGCATTTAAGTAATAAAGGAAAATGCTTGAAATGTGTTTTATCAGAAAAGAGTTCCACATTTTCCTGTAGCAGAGAATTCTTTAGTGTATTTATTTGTCTAGTAATAGACATTTAGTAGAACTAATGTCCTACATTACCAAAAAATATCTAAGAGAAAAAGTATGTGTTTTTCAAGTATTTTTAGCATCAATATTTTTTTTCAGCGAATCAAAACTTTTTATTGTTGCATTTGATTATGGAATAACCTTGGTATATAAAATAATCTTTGCTTTTAAGCCCTTGGATGAATGTTTGTTGTTAGCTGCCCTATTTTTTTATTAGCTAAATAAGATTTTACTTCTGTTTAAAATGTTTAAATGTTTTATCTCTTAGTGTTTAAACATAGGTACTTAAAAAAAATAAATAAGAAGATTCTTTTTTTTTTTCAGAAAATGAGCTCAATCAAGATTTCTATTCAGAGCCTGGTGATATATTTTTGGAATCCTGTCAGCACAGATATGAGGAGGTATCATGATTTTATAGGATTAATACTTGTGTGTTCAATCTATAATAAACATAATTATTTATTACTATAAATATTGTCTTTCTAGTAATTTTATTAAAATGTTTACTTATTTTGATACTTTTACTTTTTGATAAGATATGACAAAACTTTTATATAGTTCTTATTTTATAAAATGATATAGATGAAAGTGTTTTGTTCTACTGCAGCACCTCAGAACTGAAAAACCTTAATAATTCTATATAATAAAGTGTAAATTTAGCTCAGTTTGGACTTTAAATGTGAATTAAGCTTTCTTCCACAGAAACAAATACCCATACAGTAAAATTAGCCATATGAATGGCACTGAAGGAAGGCCATTCTGCAACAGCAAATGTATGAACCGGTTTCATACTCATTTTCAGAAATCAAAAATAAAGAGTTCTAAAGAACTTATTGAGAACCTGTGGTAACTTTTTTTTTATGGACCTCCAATATGATTTAAAGTATTTTTAATTTTCAAAGTTTATACAATTAAAATTATTTGAGTACAAGGATTAAACAACTGTGTGATTTCTTTTAAAATGAATTTGTGATGGTAATAATCATATTTCAAAATTACTTTTACAGACTGCAATCTCTTTGGTTTTTCTTGCATTTAACTTTGTAGAATTTACATCAGTTAACATTGTCTTAGATAGTACCAACAGGTTTTTTTTTTATTTGGAGAGGGCAGGTGAAGGAGATAGTATGAAATAAGCTTTGTCATCCTGAATGACAATAATACCCACAAAATAATTAATACTTACACAAAAAAAAAGTATTACCTGCATTTTTCAACCTGAAAGCAAGTTGAAAAATGAAAGGACTTAAAAGTAAATGATCAAAAGTTAGGACATTGACTATAAAAAAAGTACTTTTTATAAAATTTAGGACCTAAAAAACAGAAACTGAACATGACTTTTTAAATACAGCATGAAGCAGTAGAAATCATGGAGAGAGTAGAACTCGAGAAAGAGAAAGAGCCTGAAAATGCCAAACAAAATAAAAAAGGAGAGGGGGGGGGGGAATTTGCACATTTAAGGCATCCCCTTACTCTGCTTTTGTGAATTTATTAAGGTTTCTCTATTTCCCATCTTTGCTGCATGTTTTCATAAAATTGTTACACATTTTCTAGAATCTTTGCATATGTAATTTGTTTTACATTTTAGGTACTTGCTCAACTAGGAAGTAATAACTTTTGTTCAAACAATATTTCATACCAGCAAAATAACAACAACAGTGTTAGTGGACTCTCAGGCATACATGATCTTACCTTATCTCAAGAAGGATTTCAAAAAATAAATACTGGATTAAATCCTGTAAAACTTAAAACAAAGAATAGTCAAAACTCAACAGATCAAGACCATTGCATTCATGATTGGGTAAAAATTAACAATTTTGGAAGTGATACTTCTGAATCTGATTCTGTGGAAAAAATAAGTTTGCGTACTGCAGGTCATCCACTCAGGTTTCATCGTCAAATCCAAAAGAAAGAAATGGATAAAAATCTGCTAAAATCCATTCAAAAGAATAATTTAACTAGGTCTTGTACAGTAGAAGAAGTGTGTCATTTAAATACCAATGTGAAAGACAATGATTCTGACATTAGGAACTTAAAGACTGATTGCCAAAAGTCTAAAAAGAGAAGCTCTAATACTGCACCTGGAAAATGTTGCTGCACTTCCAGAAAATTAAGTCATAAAAAGCAGAAAATGTCCTCACTCAAACATAATAATAAAAAAGGTATGAAGAGGACCTTAAATAAAGATAAACTTCTGGATCCAGCCCATTCTTCTAGCAAACCAGAAATTGGTGATTCAAAACCTAGCAATGAATCAAGAAATTACAATGAAAATAAAATTTTATTGTTAGAAACAGTTCCAACTGTTTCGGCCAAACCAGATTTGAATAAATCAGCAACCATCTGTAAAGAAAATTTTGGAGTGCATTCTCCAAATAAGAAGTCTGCTCTTAAGGAATATCAAAATACTGATTTAAAGATCTCAGATATCTCTCATAGCACTGTTTTACAAAGTTTTTCGCTTCCATGCTCATTTGAAACAGATGTTAGAAAATCACAAAAAGTTAAAGCAGGTATATTATTATTCATAATTTTGATGTTAAATTTTTTCTTTTCTAATTGTATCATCTTTCTTACTCAACTTTATTCAAAACCGATAAAAGAAATTCTTGAAAAAAAATTATTTTTTTATATGTTTTCTTAAGTTTTGAAATAAATCTGGTTATAAAATGTAGATATAAAATCAAAATATAAATAATTCCTGAAAACCTTCTCCTTTATATTGTACGGAATTAACTGAAGTAAATAAGATTTATGAAGAGGTGAAAAACATTTTACGTGGTTTTACATCATCCTCACATACTGCCTGACACTTTTAATTGTATAAGAGTTTAATTTTGCTAGTATCAGTTGGTGCAAGTAAATAAATACTTTTTTCTAATGCGGAGGCACTTGTTGTGAGACATTCGCTTTCTGTTATTCATTGCAAAGTCTTGCTGCCTATTTTATTATGGGAGCAACATTTAGGTGAGCCAGCAGGGAATAACATATTTTTAATATTTTTTTTTCATTTGGAAGAAATTTTTCTTGTGTAAGAGCTTGATTTTTCAATATTTTGTCTTAGTTTTGAGTCATGTTATTAAACAATTTAGATATATTTCAAAATTTTTGAGAAAATATAATCTTTAAAATGCACAAACAAACAAATGCATGTATATTTTCATTATTTGTGCTTTGCATAATATTTTATAATTTTTTGATAAAAATGTGCATTTTCCAATATTGATGTAACAGGCTCTTCTAGCAAGATGTATCTATCCAAAACACCTGGATGTATAGAAACACCTGGATGTATAGAAATAATTGTCCTTCCAGGGATAACATGCAATGAGCACAAATTAGCAGCACAGTTTGAACTGCTGAAAGTATGTCAACTGCAAACTGGTAAGTAAGAGATTAGGCAGCATGAATGTACATTATAGATATACTGTACGCTTATGAATAAGTTTTCCTCTACTTTAGTTTCATTTAAGAAATTTCAACAGGATTGATACTCAGTCTTGAAAATTAAAATTATGATGTTGCAGGAGATTTTAAGGTGTACAAGATACTTTAAAGATCTGTTAAAAATGCTACTTGTGATCTAAAAACTGATTTTTCTTTTCTGTAATACTATTAAAACTATATTCTGAAGTCTGTCTGTCTAGATTTTATTACTATCCCACCCAGATCAGAGTGATAGATATTTTAATGACTTGAGATAGTGATTAAGATACTTTTAGCTTAAGTTGCACCCCCCCCCCTCCCAAAGAAAAAACCAACAAACCACAAAATGTGCTTTAGAAGAAAGCTAAACTTCAAACGCTGCAGAGTATTTCTTTGTAGCTTTTCAGGTAGAAGTGTTAACATGATGAAGTATGTCCTAGAGTAGGGGTCTTCAACCTTTCATGTTCGCGGGCCACACCAATAAATTTGCAAAGTTCCACAAACCACACATCTGTGAAATAAGTAGTATAGGCAGAGAAAAAAATGTATTATTTGCAAATGAGCTTCAGTCTTTGAGATGATAGCTTGATTTGCTTTTTATAGCATGATGATGAAGGATTAATTCCTTCAAAACTTGTCAATGAAGTTTTGTGTGTATGGTGTGTTTTAAAAAGTATTTTGTACTTTTTTATAACTATTATTAATTGAAAAAATGTTTTTATTTATTATTTTCTACAAACAGTGAAAAATGGGAGATGAATCAATTTTCTTTGTACTTGAAACAGAATGAATGCAAGAGGACGAGAACATGTGAGGGTCTGAAAAGAAAGAGCCTTGGCATGCTGCTTTTTGTGTTTATTTCATCTTAAGATTCTGAATACAATTACCAGTTTATTATTTTAACATGTTCGCTGCCAGTAAAATTGATATATCCATCCTTAGAAGCCAACATTTCTATGGTGTCACTGCAACATCACTATCTCCTTCCGATTCACTTGTAGAATCCCAACCGTAATCTTCATCGTCTGTGCTGTCATAATCAGAAAGATCACTTTTTTCTAATAATTCCAATATTTCGGCTTCAGTTAATTTTTTATTTATTTTCCCTCTCTTGGGCTGTGAAGGTCCTGCCATACTTGTACTGTCCGCCATTTTTAAAAAAGCACATAAAAAAATTTAAACACAAAATTTGAAAACCATGCATGTAAAATATAAAAATAATGCTTCATTAACATGCCTCCAAAAGCCTCTTCGTTCAACCTCCAAGGCCACACTAAAAATAAAGCATATAACTTATCTTAGTCGACCGTCATCCCAGAGCGTCGCCGGCATACGAGGTAGTGCCATGCTGACATGCTAGCACATCAGTAGCAGCGAACGTGTGAATAAGCACGTGCTGTGGGCTACTTTTCTTGACCTTTTTTGTCTGAGAGAATTTACCGTCCTAATTTTTTTCAAATTTATATCAAACTTTCGTTTGGCCTGATCGAAATGTCTCAACTGGCCACTAAACTACCACAGGCCACAGGTTGGCCACAGGTTGAAGACCCCTGTCCTAGAGCAACATTTCTCTACCTTTTCATTAGTGTGTACTAACTTAGCCAAAAAAAAAAAAAAAAAAGACAGTGCCACTGATAGAAATCCTCTGTCTTAAGAGTAGATAACATCATCATCTATAATTTATGCCAAATGTCAACATATTTAATAAAGATATATGTTATGGGTTAGTATAAAGTTAGATAATATTATTTACTCAAATCTCTTTTTTTTTTACCAATGCGGCAGGCGATTTTGGACGCTATCCTAACACCATATACACTGCAGAATTGTTGGCCACTTCACTATGGGATCACTGTATAGGTGGACCAGCATTACACCCTAAAGACCGGTTTCGTAATTTTGAACCTAGTGACGAGACCAGAACACTTAACCCCACACCTCCAGAGGTATTTTTGAGAACTTGGAGGACATTGCAGCTACAACAGATGTTTTCTGTGCACCAGCCACTATTAATGTACATGTCAGTGGTGGTATTGGCGACGGGTATCGAACCAGCAACCTGCAGGTCACTGGCTCAACACCTTTGCCAACTGAGCCACCACACCCTTTACTCAAATCTCTATAATTTACTAAAAATATCAACATATTTAATAAAGATATACTGGGTGACCAGAATTAAAAACCCCTACTCTGGCCTCCCTGTACATTGAACTACTCAGTGTAAAGGCTTCAAATTTTATAAACATACTAGCTAAAACCCCGCACTTCGCTATGGAGTACATTCAAATTAAATACAACAGTCAATGTATGCAATTAATGCCAAAAAAATATATACAGTGGCTCCCAAAAGTGTTTGTACACTTTTGATTTTCAATGAAATAGGGGTCTGTCCATTAATTAAAATGAATATTTCAGTATGGGTATTTAATAATAAGATCTATAATCTATTCTTAACAAAACTACATGAAATATTTGAAAAAACATAGTAAAACTTTATTTTTAAGAAACCAATAATCAAAAAGTAACAAAAACTTTATCTCACAAAAGTCATCGTACACTTGTAAAAAATCTCTACATATTAGTAAATATTCTAATTTTTCGTTAAATTAATATTTAGTAGGATATCCTTTAGCATCCACAACAGCTTTAAAATGTCTGGGAATAGATTGCACTAGTTCTTTTGTAATTTGTGCATCTATGTTCATCCATTCTTCAATCATAATTGTTTTTAGTTCGCTTTTCATGCGAATGTTGTGTTTTCGTACTCGAACCTCCAGTTCTCTCCAAATATGTTCTATTGGGCTTAAATCTGACGATTGAGGTGGTGTTTTCAAAACTTGTGGACAATTATAGAGACACCAGAGGTGAACGTTGAGAGCCGTGTGCTTAGTATGGTTATCTTGATAAAAAACAAAGTTGTCTCCAATACCCAAATTTTGGGCTGATAATTTTAAATTGTTACGTAAAATATTTATATAAACAGCATGATTCATTATGCCATCAATAAATACCAAATTACCTAGTCCTGATGCTGACAGCACCCTCACACAAGGACACCTCCACCGCCATGCTTAACTGTTCCTACTAAGTTCTTGAGATTAAGTTCCTCAATTTCTCTTCTCCATATAATTATACACCCATCGGAACCAAAATTCTTAAACTTGCTTTCATCGGCAAATAAGGCATTATTTCAATACGTTTGGGGCTTATTTGTCATTGATAGTGCAAAGGAAAGCCTAAGCTTTCTGTTTTTCTCACTTACAAAAAATTTTCTACAGGCAGAACATCCATGTAATCCAGCTGCTCTGGGAACTCATCGAACAGTGTCAGGTGAAATTGAAGTAGAAAATGTTTCATTAAATTCTGCACAAACTTTTACAGACCTCAAATGTGGATTTTTCACAAATTTTCAAATTATAAATCTCTGATGACGTTTTGTTAACTTTGCTGGACGACATTTTCTTACCTTGTTATCGATTTGATTTTCTTCTTTAATGCGTTTTATCACATACTGCACAGTAGAATGGGATAAATTAAGTAAATTAGCAATATTCCGAACTGATTTACCACTACTATAATGAAAAGTAATCATTTTTCGAATGCTGTTTGTTGTTTCTTTACGACTATGAGCCATTTTTAAATAATAAATACAGAGGCTGTTCGCACATTTTTTAGACGATTTTGGTAAGCGGTAATAAAAAATCGTTTGCTGCAAAAGAAATAATTGCAATTGTACTATGTTTTTAAAAGTCAAAATTATTGTCTGTGGCTTGAAAGTTTTGTTTTTATTCAAAATGGCATTTTTAACAAAGCAGTGGTTCGAAGGCTACATTTATGCTCTTTCCGATGAGAAATATGCACACTCCGTTATCCAAAAACGATGTGAGAGTCATGGTTTTGTGATATCTAAAGTGTCGATAGGTAACATCGTCAACAAGAAAGGAAAAAAACGTCAAATTGGAGCATCAAGTGGGACAAAAATTCCAAACAAGTATCCAAGGAAAAAATGGACATCTTCGACTATTGCAAAGGTACGTTGTTTAATGTTAAAAGAAAATCCCCCTAGTCAAAGGACAGTTGCAAAATCATTAAAATGCTCGGAGTACACTGTAAACAAAATGATAAACGTTGATTTAAATCTTAAGAAAGCGAAAAAACGCAATGTGCATCGTCTTCTTCCAAATCATATCACTGAACGCAGGACACGCTGCAGAATTCTATATGAGAAACACTTATCCAAAGAAAAATAGAAAACAATTGTCACAATAGATGAATCATGGGTGTATTTAAATGATTGCAACAAAAAAAGAGCCATTTATTATCATAAAAGGGGAGAAAAAAATTTAAGTACATGGTTCAAAGAATCGAAAGAAAGTTTTTCTAAGGGATTCATGATTATTGCTGGTTTTTCTTATAATGGCAAGTTAAAAATAAAGAGAGTGGAAAAAAATGTCAAGATTAACTCCAAATACTATCAGGAACATATTTTATCGCCAATTTTTCTGAATGAAATACCATCGCTTTACCCACAGTGCCATCAACTGTGAGACTCCATCAGGACAAAGCTAGCAGTCACACATCAAAATCCACTGTAAATTTCCTAAAAGAAATAGAACAAAAAACTGGTATCAAGGCCCTACCCTTCACTGATATCCCTACGAAATCTCCCGATGTATCACCTATGGATTTTTGTGCTTTCGGACTTTTAAAATCTGCATTATCAAAACGTCATCCCAAAACCCTTACAGGACTCTGGAAAGCTGTTCAGGAGGAATGGGATAGAATACCTCTTCTGACACTTCAAAAGGCATTATTATCCTGGATATTGCAGTGTCGAAAGATAGTTCAGAATAAGGGATGTCAAATAGAACATTTAAAACACAAGAATTTTATGTAATTTAGTTTTGTGAATACAATATACATCATCTAATAAATGTGTGAACAGCCTCTGTAGAATACATTATGGAGTAGGAAAGCAAAATTTAAAGCCAAATGATATTTTAAATGCCCCACAATTCAAAAATAAAAATAAAGCGCCAGACGATAATTTTAATTATGAATTTATCCAAAATATTTCAGTGTATGATGACTTTTGTGAGATAAAGTTTTTATTACTTTTTGATTACTGGTTTCTTAAAAATAAAGTTTTACTATGTTTTCAAAATATTTCATGTAGTTTTGTTAAGAATAGATTATAGATCTTATTATTAAATACACATTTTGAAATATTCATTTTAATTAATGGATAGACCCCTATTTCATTGAAAATCGTAAGTGTACGAACACTTTTGGGAGCCACTGTATATATATATTTGTAATAAATACAATGATCAATGTATACAATTGATATAAAAAAAATATATATATATATATACATATATATATATATATATTTATAAAATATCGTAAGGGATATTTTTATAGACAAAATAATGTAGAAGAAAATATTCAAATTAAATCTAATAGGGCATACTAAAGAATATAGTACAGTTTGAGAAACATATCTTTTACTGTATTTTAATATTTTTTGTGGATAATGTCCAATCGTCTGCAGCATTAGCAAGAAAAAGAAAAAAAAAATTTTTTTTGTCTATTTCTTGTTATGCATGGGATGATAAATTTAGTTAAAGTACCAGAAAAAGAAATCATGTGATCAGCATTTAATAAATTAAATTCTAAAAATTAATATTTAAAAATTCACCAAAATTCAGAAAATGGAGGTAAAGATTCGAAAAAGATTTCATTTTAAAGGAATTTTTATGATCTTTCTCTTGTATATAAATTTTATAACCCTCAAATTATTATTTTAAATGCAAACTTAAAAAAAGCTACTAAAACAGCTAAAAAATTTAATTTTTAAAAATCTAATTAGAATTTTTCAAAAATCTTTCTTAGTGCACCCCTACACTATAAGAAGAATCGCCATGCAAAATTTCAGCCGCTTAGGTCCAGCGGTTTGGTCTGTGCGTTGTATGTTAGTCAGTCAGTTACGGAACCGTTTTATATATATAGACTATTCAAGACATTTGGAAACTGATTATGTGAAAAATATTTAGTTCCTGAAGTCACCGTTAGATGGTGCTGCACAACTGGGCATATGCTGAAAATACACAAAAACACATTTTATTTGAACGTACCAAACATTCAAAACATTACCAACGTTGGTAAGGTGACAAACACCTTACCAACACAGGGAATGCTGCTCAATATGGTTCCCTTCTTGTAGATGTAAAATCTGCAGTCTGTGGTCAGCTTGTTCAACTGCAGATCGTAGCTGGTCAACTGAAATACTTCTCACATGCAGAGTGATACCTTCTTTCAAGTCTGCCAAGGTTACTAGACATCCTCGATAAACAAGATTTTTCAAGTGTTCTCACAGCCAAAAATCACACGGATTAAGATCCAAAGAACGAGAAGGCCAGGTTGTCGGAAATGCACGATATTATTCTGTCATTAATGAAACGTTGCCAAAGAAACTGCTGTACACAGAGTCCAAGGTGTGGAGGTGCTTCATCTCGCATAAAAGTAACTGAATAAAGACATTGCCGCTGTTGCAAATGGGGTACAACAAAAGTTTCAAGCATCCTTTTGTACCTGTTGGCCATTATGGTGCATGTCACAGGACCATTGCGAGTAGCCTCTTTGAAAAAAAAAAGTCCAAAAATGAATGTGGTTGTGAATCCACACCAGACTGTAACATTCGGTGAGTGGAGTGGAATCTCTTGGCAGGTACAGGGATTTTCTATGTCCCAAATGTGACAGTTATGGGTGTTCACTGTTCCACTGAAGTGAAAATAGGCCTCCCATTCCACTCAATCCACAGAATCTGCCACGGCCACGATGCATCCACTTCAACTCTAGCAAGAAATGGCAATGCAAAAGTTAGTTGCTTCTCCCTGTCGATGGTTAGCAACTGCTGATTAGGAATGATTTTGTACTGGAAACAATGCATCATTTTTCTCAGTATATTCCACACTGTGCTATTGGGAACACCCAAGTATCGTGACACTGCACGTGCACTACTACAGCCTACAACATTATCTATTGACTGTTCAACAATAGCAGTGGCAACATCTGAACGAACCGGTTTTTGTCCTCAACCCAGTTGAACCCCAAGATGTCCAGTTTTCTTGAATTGAGCGATCATTCTCCCGAGACCTTGTGGAAGAAATGGTCCTTTGTGCAAATTCTTAAGTCGACGAAACTCTCAAAGTGCAGCTGCAGCATTCCTTTTGTTTTCATAAAAGAGCTTCAAAGGCAAAGCATGTTCTGGCAGCGGGACAACCATAACTGATAAGAATGACATTCCCCAGTTTTTATACTCTTTAATATCCAGAACATGGCTGGAAACCATGGGTTTATGCAAATTTTTGTTCTTCCAGTGCAAAATTGCAGTTACAATGGCAGTTTAAGCTTCTTTACTTTTTTTTCTCTTTTCTCATAAGGGTAATAGAAAATAAAAAGGAAAAATTTTATTTTGCATGTTTTCTATTATTATTTTAGTCTTTTTTTTTTTCATATTTTCCGTTGTACAGCATCACCTATTGGTGTTTTTCAAACTAAATTTTCTTACATGAAATCCATTTCCCCATGTCTTGAATAGTATATATATAAAATTTGAAGCCTTTACACTGAGTAGTTTGATAAACAGGGAAGTCAGAGTAGGGGTGTTTTAATTCTGGTCACCCGGTATGTTACAGGTTAGTATAAAGTGAGATAACATTGACTTCAAGAAGTTTCTAAAGTCTTTTTCAAAGATGCATATTGATATTGTTACTTTAAAGACTCTATACAAAACAGTTCTGGTATATTTTCCATCATCTTTACTAATATACATCAAAATTTCCATCCTAACCAAGACATATCACCACCATGGTACAGTTATAAAAGTCAATCACAGTACTAAAATTGGCGAGAACAAACAGTACTAGATGCTCTGATGAAAAAAAATTATATGGAACATGCCCTAATAAGAGGGGTCACTTTTACAAGAAATACATTTTGTCGGCTCCATACCTTACTTAGAATATAAAAGCATCAAATCTAGGCTCATGAGTTCACTAGCAATGTTATTTCTTTACATACTAAGTCAACTCACTCGTTACGATGCAATTTTTTCCATTTCCAAGCAAACTAAATTTTGCTCTGCATTCCATGGCAGATGTTAGTTCTTTCCCTTTGGGGCAGTATAATGTCTATCACCAGTGAAAATTTAGAGTATTTCCATGTATGGAATTCTCTTCCCTCCAGCATACTTGTCAGCCATGCCATACTGAGGAGCCCATCACATGGGTGAACCCTTGGTCCTTGGCTGCCAGGTGCACTGGAGGTATACTTCTAGGATCTTTGAATGTTGAGTTGCAAATAAGGAGTATTTTATAAAATTTAAAGAATTTTGAGGATTTTAAAACTAAATCATTCAATTTATTAAAGACTGAATATTATATGAACCTTGGCAAGATAAACTGATGAATAATATCTAGAGCAGTGACTCTGAACAGAAGAATGGGAGGTCATTTAAAGTTAAAAAAATAAGTCTTTAATTGGCTCACTAAGGCAGATTGCCACTGTCATACAATCCAAAGGACACCCTACTCATAATTTAATTGCAGTTTTTTTTCCAGCAACCCTAAACAAATAAAACAAATTAGCCACAATAAAAATTTATTGGTCAATCACATAGATAACTCTATGTAGAGTATTACAGCACCTTGCTGGGTAATAAAAGAAATAATACAAAAACTTTTGAATGTACATAATGAGATAAACTTTCTAGTGGCTATTTACAATGAAGTCCTGGTTTTTTGTACACTTTGAAAAGATTCTATTGAAGTAGTGAGGTGAGAAATATACATCACAGTGAGATAGATGCTACTTGTCTTTAATCTTCTTTGTAAGGCTTTAATAATAGAATGTACTTTTCAACAGAATGTTCTGGAAAAAAAAATACAAAAATGAGCTATGATAGAACAGAACAGGGTATTATAGAGAGGAGAGAGAAAAAGAGACAGAACATCTCTTACTTCAATATTTCAGTGACAAATACCAAACTTGCATAATTTAGAAATTAAAAAAAGCATCTTCCAACAATTTTATTTCAAGTCTACAATTGAATCTTACCATAACTTCAGCACCACATAAACATTTATAGAAAGTAATGTTGAAATTCTTTTAAATATATAGTTTAGCTCAATGCAAACAACAATGAACATATGCTTAACCACTATCCTTAAGGACTTTTCACGATTGGAGAATATTTACCAATAAAAAAAAGTGTTTAGAATAACTGTGTTTTTTAACTGCACTGTTTTTGCTACATATAACACTTTTGTTGTGCTGATATTTAAAGTTTTAAAATAAATACATTTCCAACATAACATGCTTAAGCAAATTACAGATAAGTGTGGTGAAAAAAATATGAAATTCTAATATGATAAAAATTATTATTATTATTATGATATAAGTGGCTGGTATTTTTTTTATTGGCTGGTGAACCTTTGTTCCAAATAATAGAAAACTAAATACTTAAAAGTTTCTTCTTCTTTCCATTTCAACCCTGTCCCTTCTACCTCTCGGTAATTCAATACGTTCA
Source organism: Dolomedes plantarius (assembly GCA_907164885.2). Lineage (NCBI taxonomy): Eukaryota > Metazoa > Arthropoda > Arachnida > Araneae > Dolomedidae > Dolomedes > Dolomedes plantarius. The sequence goes on along the minus strand of OU015496.1, from coordinate 155,827,031 downwards.
ACTGCACCATTTTGCTGGGAAACTGAACTCTCCCACGATCCCAAGGATTACGAAGCAAGAACGCCAGAACAGAAGAATCTTAATGTTTTTCGCAAATCCCAGGCTCCTCAGTTAAAAGACCACAAAAAGGGGAAAAGATCTTGTTTACGACTTCGGCACGCAGCGATACACGCAGAGGCTCTGCGAAATGCGCCAATGCGAGGAGAGTGAAGAACTACTTTTTTATTTTAAAACTTTAAATATCAGCACAACACTTTTTAATGATATTAGCTAAGTCGTTTTAACAGCTATTAAAAGTATAAAACTGAAATCTGAAAATAATCCCCAGATACTACAAAATTAACTTAATTCAAAATTGTATTCTTTATAAAGACCATATTGATATATGCATGTTTACACCCAGGACCCTAATTACTACAACCACTGAGTTTATATTTTCTTTGCCATAATGTTTTTTGTAACCAAAGGGCATCCTGTTAAAAGACAAAATGTTTAAGTTCTTCTCAGTACATTTAAATAAATAATCATCTGTGAATTTCTTAGGGAACATAAACCTTAAAATGATATGCATTCTTTTAGAGATTAAATAGTTGACTACTTACAGCCTCCCTCTACTTTTTGAATGATTTATGCACAATATAACTTGAGATCTACAGTTAAAAGTCACTGTAGCAAAGGTAAGTCAGCATCATGATAACTATTTGTATACATTATGCTATTAATAATGTGCAGCATTTGTCTTTAAAAAAAATTTTTTTTCAGGTTGTCTTTTCTAACGAAACTACCTCGAGTTATTAACGTAGGATTACTTATTATTGCTTACATTTTTAAACAATAAAATTCCTACATATGAAGAGAAGGATGAGTGATAACCTTATTCAGAATAGCTCAATGGTAAGAAAACTCTACTCTGCTACTCTTGATTTATAAATCGCGATGACAGTTTTAACATCTGAAATTTTGCTTTACCGTGGACCGTTATGGAGGAACATAATCCTACGTTAAAACATCCATCTCCATTGATATGAACCAGGAATATACATGAAAAGCATTAATCTGTCAAGGTATTCAAATAACATTAGGCTCTTTCTGGTTTCCCAAGAATAAGCTTGATAAGCATTGTGACAAAGTAAAGAAATATCTCAGCTTTCAAGCTACTTCACTTTTGTACTGCAGGGTGTAAATGGGTAAACAGGATTTGTTATAGACACCTTTCATCTCATTTAATATCCAATTCTTACATTTCTCAGAATGCAGCAAACTTTACAACAAGATTGGAACTAGTCTGCTACTGCAGCCTACTGCAGCCTACCTTAAGCTATAATATGCCATCCATACTTTATCCATGATCTCGAATATCTGTCATTTAATTGTCTGTCTATTGATTTGAAGAATTCTAACACCATAATATTGCCAGTTGTAATTTATGGTGATCCATCCTCTTAAAACTGTGTCTCAGAACAATTTATGACATTAGTCAATTTCCTAATGCTCACATCACTGCTATAATCATCATTCATCCTTCATTTTCCAAAGTTATAACAGGCTTGCCTTTTAAATGTTATATGTAAATGTATCAGAAAACATTACAGATTTGAGCTAATAATTTTATATATTTATATGGAGTACATTATATATATATATATATATATATATATATATATACACTGAATGGCAAATTTATTTTGATCAGTATATCATTTGCTCTCAAGATTAGCCACCTTTTGCTCTCTATACTGCTGTAATACTCTTTGGCATGGACTCTCTTAAATGTTGGTTGGTGGTTTGAGGAATGACACCATATCTGATGAACTGCATTTCCAAGTTCCCCAATTTAATGATTCTGGATCCTCCTGCTTGATGCCTCTTTCATCCTCAACTCAGAAATGCTCAATTGGATTGAGATCTGGTGATTGTGACTGCAAACTGAGCAAGGAGATGTCGTCACCATGCTTTTCAAACCTTTATTGTATAGAAGTCTGTTCTGCTGGAATGAATCTCCAGTGGAGTAAATCATCAACATAACTGGATGCACTTGGTTAGCAAAAATACTTAAATAACTCTTGGCATTCAGACGTTCTTCTACGTGAATTAAAGGGCCAAAACAATACCAGGAAAACATTTCTTAAACTATAACATTGCCTACACCAGTTTGAAGTTTTGGCAATGCACTTAAGGTGCTGCACAATGCGATCTCTAATGGTATAATTAAAAACTTGATTCATTAAAACATGCATGTACAAAATAACTTTAATCACATTTTAACTATTAAATTATGTAACAGAAATTACCATGTATTATGAGTTCCATGATAAATAACGAATCATTCTGCATGTTCATAACAACCTAAAAAGATTAAAACAGTTAGATTTAAACTGTTAGTGTTTAAAACTAGAGACAACTCACAATATGAATACATAAGAATTTAAATAGTACATACATGAGCAAAGGCCACAAATTAGATATTTTTTAAACTTAAATTTTTTTTTAAAGGATAGATTATTTTAGAAAACAGAAATAGCTGGAAATGAATATGCTATGTAAATATTTAATTTTTGTTAAGGATACACAAACAATCAATATAAAAGAATAAACAAAGTACCAGAGAGAACACTTAGCAGATAAAAGAATTTTCATGTCTTACACAACAAATAAAGATACTTAGAAACTAAATTCTACAGAAGAATTCTGTCAAAACTTTTTTTAAAAATTAAAGTAATAAATAATAAAAATTATAAATAAAAAAAGTTTATACAGAAAACCTGAAAAAATAGGGTAGCCAGAATTTAAGGTTTTTTTTTTTTAATTATTAAAGATGTAATCAAAATTTCCTTCTTTCATTTCTTTATTATCATGTATAACCTCCCCCCTAACCTTAGTACAATGAATATTGTAAAACATTTTATCCTTAATCTTTTTAAAGAAATAATGCTGACAAAATAATCTAACTACACACATCACTTGTTATCTGCTTCTAAAAAGGTAATGATGTCATTAACACTACAACTGATGCTACAGAGAAGTACATTTATTATAAAATTTCATTTGTTTTTGTAGTTTTGTTGATTTATAATCAAGTTAGTACAAATAATAAAATAAATTAATTTCAATTTGTATTATTCTATTTTATGTGATTTTTACATTAAATGAATTTTATTTGAGATTCCAAAACTGCAAGCAACAATGAAGGTAGTGACATCATTCATCCATGTTCAAAAATAAAGTATGCTATAATATGCCAGAATGAGGAAACTGATAGCAAATGTCACAATATTGTGGCATTTCACAAGAAAAGTAAATTGCTAGATGAACAGATAATAGTGCAGGTAGAGAAATAATTTCATGTGGAAGATGAACAAATACAAGAAGGATTTAGAAGGATGAAAAAAAAAAGTACAGCAATATTCAAGAATTTCAGGGATACAGAAATCAATTTTAGAAACATTATGGCAGGCTGTCACATGATTACGAATGGTAAATGCTATATTGAAGGAAGATTTTGGGGAAACTTTAGTAACGGAAACTAACTTATGCATATCAGGTAATAGTTGATGAAAGTCATAAATTAGAAAAGTTTAACAACAGTTTGAGAGAAACTAATGTAGATGAAATGAAAGCATATTTTACTTAATGTATTTTAATGATGCAAGTTGAAAAAAAAAAAAAAGTCCATTCAGACAATGAGGATATTTTCCTGGAACTATTCAATCTACAAAGGGTAAACTTTGATCTCAAAGACGGTGCAAGGTGTGTATGAAACCCAATAAATGCAGTAAAAACTTGGATTCAAATTGCATCAAAATTTACAAAATATGTAAAATCTCAATCATCTATGATTTAGAAGTACACTACAAAAATCTTACCTATGGAATATGGATAAAATAATTATTTTTTCAATGATTTTATTTCCTTATTGATTAAGAATCCTTTCTTTGCAGTAACTGCAAATAGTTTAATTTTAAGTTGCAGTTCATTCTAGCATTAATGCTCATTTTCTGAGAGTTGAATCCAAAAGATTTTAACTGCACTCAAAATAGCAAATTTTAAACACTCTATATGTAAAGCATTTTCAGTTACTTTTATAATGTTTTACTCATAAATAAAAATGCATTATACATTAGGATTTTGACTAGATTTATTAAGCAATTTTAAATGTGAGGTTTATGAGTCAAAAAGTAACTATTTTTAAAGTAATTTAATATGAATAATTATTATGAATGCAATGCTGAAATTCACTAATAAAATTATTGTAAATATAGGGCGACTCACTCCAGAGAGGCCCTAAATATTCTGTGATAACTTTCGCTAGAATGAAGCAATCTGAACAACAAAAAAATGCAATCCTTGACATATGTGCAATTAATTGCATTATATGCAATGCTGGAAGTGATATTCGATTTCTGCCAGACACAATTCAAAGTGGCACTCCATGTTCCTGAACATATAGGCAAGGATATTGGGTAGAATAGCAGCAATTTCACTTTGGATGTTTTCCTTTTTATCTTCCACAGCGCAAAGCATATTCTGATAGACTTTTCCTGAAGGAAGAAGTCTGGTGGTATCAGATTAGGCGACCATAGTAGCTAAAGCCCCTATGAAATTACTGTTAGATATTATGGTAAAAATAAAGTTTAAATGGTATAAAGTTTAACCAGTATATGTTTTTCCTGCATGGCAGCAAAATCAACTTTTATGCAAATATCTCATGCATTCTTGCTTCCGACTATGCCATATGCCGATTCAGATTGGCCCTGTTTGTAATTGGTCAATCAGCACAAGCATATGCAAATTATTTTTACCATACCGATAACTATATATAGCATGTACATTTTTCAGTGGTCAACAGACTGCAGCAAGCAGCATTACTTGCTACTTATTTTGTTTTTTATTGTACTGGTGGCTATTGCCATTTTGTCTATGTTATGCATTACTTTTAATTTTAAATAAAAACTAATTGCTTTACATCTTGCCTCAACTTTCTTTTCATTTAAACTCAGATATGAGCTCTGTTATTTAAATATTTTATACCTATAACAAAGGTATATTATAAGGCTATAACCAGCCAGCAAGTTTATACCAATAATTACCTTATTGCCAAAAATGACTGAATTTCCACCATGCTCCTTGTCGATGAGTGACACATTGTTCCATTTTGCTGGAACTAACCTGCTAACTCACTATCATCCAGTCAATTCACAAACTGTTCAAAAATGTCCAGGTACACATCAGTGTTCAAGGTGGTGTCGAAAAAAAAATGAGACCTATGATGCACAACTGAGACTTTGAGCACTAAACACCAACTTTTTGATCATGGAGTAGTGTTTGGTGAGTGGCAAAAGGATTTTCACCTGCCTATATACAGGTGTTTTGAGAGTTGACATAACCCAGGAAATGGAACCACAACTCATCCAAGAACCATGTGATGTGATGAGCCATTTACTGATGAGCACATTGTACACTGTTTCGTTTAGATTGCTTCATTCTCGCAAGAGTTATTACAAAATATTCAGGACCTCTTTCGAGTAAATCACCCTGCAGTATAGTAAAATTTCTTCATAGTAAAGGTTCAGCTTTTTTTTTAATTAAATAACTTAAAGGCTCCACAGAAACTTTTGAATCTTATAGTGAAGGCTACAAAGAGAAAGGAAAATACAGAGACTTACTTCATCAGTAACTGAATAATTAACAGATGTGCCAGTTCGTAACCGAAGGTCATGAATTTTGTCAATAGGGATGTGAAACAGCAGGGAAATTTTCTTAATCAGAGATGAAGAACAAAGGTCATGCAAATAAACTGCTCGAAATACTGAAAAGCATTAAAAAGTCAATATACTAAAGGCCTCAATATGGTTTACATCCAGATCTAATGTTAAAAAATAAGGAATTCTTTTTAAAGACTATAAAGTTGATACTGTATTCAAAATGAAATACCAGGATTCTGAATAGTTCCTAGACATTTATATTTCATTTTGAATACATCAGCTCTATAGTCTTAAAAAGAGCCTTATCTTTTTTATATAAGATCTGAATGTAAACCCTTCAGAAAATATATACAGTGGAACTGAGTTAATACGAGATGCTTAGGATCACTGAAAATGCCCATTTTAACCATTACTCTTATAAACTGTGAAAAAAATAATTTGGGATATAATAAGTTTTTAAAAAATTATTAAAAATATAAACAATTTTCTACATATTACAGTTAAATAATTAGAATGACTTACCTTTACTTCACTGTAATTGTATTTGCTTTTGATTTTAAACAAAATTTAGAATACCTCAAGATCAATTGTTAACTTTTATCTTTAAAACATTTAACTGTCTTTTAAATTTCAAAGGAAGAAATTGTTTATGTATAGATACAAGTAATATTAATATTTAAAAAAAATTCAGTAAGTTTAGTCTGTTTAGTATTGGTTTTCATTTTAAATCCCTTAAACTTTGCCTCATAATACTCAGTGCTTTTAAAGAATTTTCATCTTCAAAGTCTTTTTCAAAAAGTATAGTCAATTGAAGAAGAGCATCCTGTGCTTCACTGTAACTCACATTTGGTACTAATGCTTCTTGATTGTCATCATCTTCACTTGCACTTTCACTTCGGCAGCAGTTAGATAGCGTAAAATCTTTCTGTTAACATACCTGAAGTCAACACATTGTTGACATTAACATAATCACCTAAATTTTCATATTCATCAAATGTGTTCAGACTAGACTTTCAAATGAAAATGACTTTTCCTTTCTTGAAAAGATAAAAAAAAGTGGTGAAATGTGGTCTTGATAGATTTTTTCAGCTTCATCTGTGATGGTCTTCGTATAAAGCATGAAATTTTGCATTATTACACATTAGAAACCAATATTTCAAAACAATTTGTAGGTTTTACCTGTGATCTCATATTAATGATGCTCGTATTAAATGGGTTCTACTGTATATATATACACTCACTTCCAAAAGTTAAGCACGGAGCGGTAAAATGCGAAAAAATGGACAAGTACTGCTTTGATCGACATGAAATGCTGCAAGTAAGTAGCTCTATTTCAGAAATTATAAGATGACGTCATATTTGCGTCATTAACAAAATGATGCTTAAATGCAAAAAAACAATAAAAACCGACATTAATAGGATATGTGAGCACCCCTCACCTTCATACAAAGTGTACAGCATGTGATCATGCTTGTCACAAGGTGATCAACCACCGCAGAGTCCAGTAATCGCCATTCCTCCTGTAGGGCAGTTTCTGTTAGTAACCCGGTTCTTTGCACTTCCCATTTTTACAGTAATGTTGCTTCATGCTGTATGTATGACGCCACTCTGAAGGAGTGAGGTCACAACTCTGTTTTTTATTTCTTTTTGTATCGATACTAGCTCTTTCAATCGATATGTAAAATTGTATGTAAGTACTCGGGTATAAAAGGGGAGTACATACTTGTAACTGTGAGCTTTGAGCTTGGAGCATTTGTTATTGCCTTGACTTTTTTTAGCTGTTTGGGTAAGTTACCCAACGCTATGTTAGTTACTATAAAATGTGATTAAACTTCTTTTATTTTTGATTCTTCGAGTCATATTTTTTTTCCTTATCAAGACTCTGCTATGTTTCACTGAGGCAGCTTTATTTGAAAGATTATTCAACATGGTTATGGGCCTGACGCCTTACCATAGCTAATCTACTTTCGGAAAAATGACTCGAGGAAGTTTATTTTTATAAGCTGATAGAGAATGCTCAGAGGGGGGGCCTTGACACCCCAAGTGTAATTGCACCATTAACTTTTGCTTCAAATGACGTTGGACTGAACTGGTTCCGGAAATTACGTTTTCACTCTAATTCGTCTAGTGCTCGCCTTGTGCTCATGTTTTAAAACCATTGTGTGATACAATTTCATTAAATTCTTCCTGGAAGTGGTTTTGCTTTAAAGAATGGCGTCAAGTACCAGTGAAGTAAATTTTAGGATCGCGCTTTTAAGCGAAAGTAATTACTCAACATGGTGTACAGATATGAGGATGTTGCTGATGGAACGGGGGTGCTGGGAGATTGTTCAACGAACTGAAAAAGCACCTGAAGCACAAGAAGGTGAAATGGTGGACGAGACTGCAACAAGGGACTTTAGAAATCGAAAAAACAGAGCGCTTTCGACGATTTACATGAGCGTATCGCCTCGATATCATGCCCTGCTGGAAAAAGCTATTGACAGACCTGATGCCTGGGATAAGCTGAAAAAGTACTTTGAACCAGACAGTCGTGCTCGTGTCATGTCACTTAAGAATGAATTCTATTCCTGTCGTATGGAGCCAGATGAGGACATAGGGCTGTATTCAAGTAAACTAGCCAGTATTTTTGATAAGCTGAGTGAGGCTGGTCATGCTGTATCCAAAATGGATAAAATATCTCAGCTTATGTAATATCTTCCAAAGGAGTTTGATAATATTGTTCAAACGATATATCGGTGGGAGAAGGATCAATTTACTTTTATTTCTGTACAAGAAGAATTACTTGCCGAAGAAGCAAGGTTGAAACAGAGAGTTGCAGACCAAGCAAATATTTCTTATCTAACAAGAAACTGGCAGGAGGTGTTCCCGAGACAAGAGATGATTGACAATCCTAAGCAGGCAGATTCTCATACATTACAGAGAAGAAAATGTCACAAGTGTCACCAGCCTGGTCATCTTCGCAAAGATTGTCGTATATCCGGAAAATCAAGGACTTATAAGAAATCTAAACGTTCACGTTCCGAACGTGAACGATGTCAGTATACCAGTCCGAGTCGACCAAACAACAGTTTCCTGCTGGAAGCGTTAGTGACTGGAATTGAGGAGCGTTGTTGGGTGTTCGATACAGCCTCCTCGTCTCATTTTTGCAAGGACAGACACCTAATGTCCGATTTTACACCAGTTACAGATCAGACATTAGTAGGAGCAGTTAACGGTGTCTCTACCCCTGTTACAGGTAAGGGATCTGTAGTTATTTTTCTAAATGGTGAAAAATATACCTTAATTGATGTACTTTATGCACCAGAACTGAGGAAAAACCTCATATCTGGCCCTCGTGTTGACGAATGGGGAGTCAAATATGTAGGAGGTCATGGAAAAATAGATGTGATATCGGGCAACAAACTACTTTTTACTGCAAAATTAGTAAATGGACTTTATTGTATTTTCCCAGAATATGAAAAATGTCATGATGCTCAGAAATTTCACTCAAAAATTGTAAAGGCAAAACACACCATCTCTAAATGTTCTAAAAATAGAAGTTCCACGGCTTTTGCTTCGGAAAGTTTAAATGTATGGCATAAACGCTTTGCTCACATAAATGCAGAATATATAAAATTAACATCTAAAAATAACAGTGTAAAAGGGTTACCAAAGTTAACGGGGGATCTTGATTCGTGTGATCCATGTCGCGAAGCTAAATCCAAAAGAGTTAGTTTTAAATCCCTGGATAGTATACGATCTCAAAACCCCCTTGACTTGATCTATATGGATCTGTGTGGTCCTTTCCCGAGACCATCGATCCACGGGCATTTATACTTTTTATCGGTGGTTGACGACTATTCTAGAAAAGTTTGGGTTTTTCCCCTTAAATCTACAACAGAAGTATTTCAAACCTTTAAAACGTTTAAAACAAGAGCTGAAAGGTTCCTGGATCAGAAACTTAAATGTATTCGTACTGATAATGGTACAGAATTTATAAATGATCAATTCAGGGAGTATTGTGAAGACTTGGGGATCCAACATGAAAAATCTAACCCTTACACCCCAGAGCAGAATGGAGTATGTGAAAGGTTTCATTATACTGCCGTAAACGGGATAAATGTTTTACTTAGGGATAGCGGCATGAGTCAATGTTTTTGGCCAGAGGCTCTTTTACATTACACTTACACATGGAATCGTGTATGCCATGCTGGAATGACAAAAACACCATTTGAGCTCTATGGTGGACGACAGCCGTCGGTTAAACACTTACGGCCGTTCGGCACGAAAGCTTTTGTCGGTATACCTAAAAAATTAAGATTAAAACTAGATTTAAGGTCTAAACCAGGAATTCTTGTAGGGTATGCTTTGCAGACGAAAGGATACAGAATTTGGATGCCGAACGAGCATAAGATTATCGAAACCATAAATGTCACGTTTGAAAATCAAAAGGGCGGTTTGAGTGAGGCGACTGTGGAACGCGAACTGGACCCAGAGTTCGTGGATTTTAAATTTCCCCTTGAAGATTCAGAAGAGTTGAATGTTTCAAAGCCCCAAACTGATAGTGAGAGTTCTGTATGTGATTCTGATACTGATTCTGAAGTACCCGGTAACAAAATTGTAAACTAGATGCGTAAAGCTGTTCCAAGGACAAGTAGTAAAAAAACTGATATTTATTATTATGAGGAAGGAAAAGATGATTCGTCGAGTAGGTTGAGGTCATTGAAAGATATTAAACAATATTGTATAAAAAATTATCTTAAATTTCAACCAGAAATTTTTGATTTTTCTTCCAAAAATAAATATTTAGGGATTATTGCTAGAACCAAAGCGGGTCATAGTAGCTTAATGTCAGAATGACTAGAAAAGGAAATTTACATTCCAAAATGTTTTAAACAGGCTATGAATTCCAAACAAAGTGAACAGTGGTTTAATGCAATGGAGGATGAATTAAACACTATGAAGGAAAGAGGTGTTTGGGAGTTAGTAGAACAACCTGAAAATGCTAAAGTGTTGGGTTGTAGATGGGTTTATACTACAAAGCAGGATGAATCGGGTAAGATTAAAAGATTCAAAGCACGCTTAGTTGCCCAGGGTTTTCACCAACGCAAAGGTGAAAGTTTTGATGAAGTTTTTTCCCCAGTTATCAACTTTAGCTTGATAAGGTTCTTTTTCGCTGTACTCGTTTGCCTGAACCACTGGACACATTTGCAGTGTGATATTAAATGCGCATACCTATATGCCCCATTAAGCGAAGTAATTTATATGCGTCAGCCACCTGGTTTTGAGAAATCCAATTTAGTTTGTCGTTTAAAAAAGTCAATATATGGACTTAAGCAGAGCGGGCGAGAATGGTTTTTTAAAATTCATGTGGTATTAAAAGAGTTGGGTTTTAGAAAATTTGAATGGTGTAATTGCGCATATATTTTAGATTCAAATGTTATATTGTTATTATATGTGGATGACATAGTCGTGTTTGGGAGAGAACAAAAACATGTCGACACAGCTATTAAATTGTTGAAAAATAAATTTGACTTAACAATTTTGGGGAAAACTAAAAACTTTTATTGGTTGAATTTTTAGAAACTGACAAGAAACTTTTTATTCACCAACTTGAATATATAAATAAAACTTGCAAAACATACGATAGGTATTACTATCCAATATCATCATTACCTATAGCGAAGGGGGTTATTTATTCTAAAACACAGTGTCCACAGGATAAAGTTGAAATTGAGGAAATGTCTAAAATTCCGTACAGGAGTCTGGCGTTCTTAGCTAACAGAACGATACCCGATATTTCATACGCAATCAACATTTTTTCCCAGTTTCAACAAAATCCAGGAATGGTACATTGGATGGGAGTTCTTAAGTTACTAGGATATATAAAATATACTAAAAATTTAAAACTCGACATTTCTAATATTAGTAACCTAGATCTTAATGCTTATTCTGACGCTGATTTTGCAAATAATCGTGATAGTAGAGTTTCGATGGGAGGTCATAATTTTTGTTGATCAGGTTCCAGTAGTTTGGCGTTCTTTTAAACAGAAATCGGTATGCTTGAGTACCATGGAATCTGAATTTGTTTCCTTAACGGAAGCATCGAAAGAACTCATTTGGTATGAACGTATTTGCAAGGAGTGTGAGAAATTTAAAATTATACCCCAGAATAAAAACATCCCAAAGTTGTTTGTTGATAATCAAGCTACTATTAACTTTGTTAAATCCCTGCTTGAAAACTATCGAAGAAAGCACATAGACATTAAATTATTTTTTGTAAGAGACCTAGTTTACCAAAAACTTTTTGAATTAAAATGCATACAAAGTAAATCAAACTTATCAGATGTTTTTACGAAGCCACAACAAAAGATAGAACTAAAAAGATTTAGAGATGCAGTGTTTTGTGATAGTATGATTAAAGATAATGAACTTTGTAAATGAAATGATGGACTTTAACTTAAAGTGAGACATTTGAAGTTGTTCTAATTTTTTTTTCAATGCTTGTGAACTGATATTTTTCTATATTATGTAATGTATATTTGTATTATGTAATGTATATATATACTCTTTTTGAAAGTGTAAAGAGGGGGGCCAATGTTAGTAACCCGGTTCTTTGCACTTCCCATTTTTACAGTAATGTTGCTTCATGCTGCATGTATGACGCCACTCTGAAGGAGTGAGGTCACAACTCCGTTTTTTATTTCTTTTTGTATCGATACTAGCTTCTTCAATCGATATGTAAAATTGTATGTAAGTACTCGGGTATAAAAGGGGAGTACATACTTGTAACTGTGAGCTTTGAGCTTGGAGCATTTGTTATTGCCTTGACTTTTTTTAGCTGTTTGGGTAAGTTACCCAACGCTATGTTAGTTACTATAAAATGTGATTAAACTTCTTTTATTTTTGATTCTTCGAGTCATATTTTTTTTTCCTTATCAAGACTCTGCTATGTTTCACTGAGGCAGCTTTATTTGAAAGATTATTCAACAGTTTCTAAATCCTGAGAGTGGCTGGAGGGGGGAAACGTCTGCATACAGCACGGCTGAGGGCATCAGAGATTTTCAATTGGGTTAAGGTCCGGCAAGTAAGCCAGTCACTCCATATGCGCAATCCCCTCACTCGCCAGAAAGTCTTCAACGATGGCAGCTCTATGTGGACAGCATTATCATCCATTAAAATGAAAGAAGGACCAAATGCTGCAGCGTACAGTTTCACAGTGGGGTCTAGGACTTCATCTCGATACCGTACAGCTGTCACAGAACCTCGCCTGTAGATGTGCAGGTCGGTGCGATATCCCAATGAAATCCCTGCCCAGATCATGATGCTTCCACCCCGGAATGCATCCAATTCACATGCTGGTGGCACCACTTTAATCGTGCCCCTCTGGATTGGACGAATAAAGGAACACAAACTCGTGGTACCTGGGCGTACAGACCATTTATGCGTAGCCTTCGACGTACAGTAGTGGCAGATATCGTCTTACCAATGGCTGCTGCAACCATAGATGCCACACGTGTGGGGGTCGATCTTCGATTCCGCTTGGCTACAACAGCAATATATCGATCTTACGAGGGGGTCGTAACCCTTGGACGATCGGCTACAGGTCTTTGGACAACTGTTTGGCTGGTTTAGAATTGTTTGCATAATCATAAAATGATGTTAGGATGAACGCCGAAGAAAAGAGCAACATCTGTGATAGACTGTCCTGCTTCAATGCGTCCGACAGCCTGCCAGTGTTCAGAATCTTCCATTTGTCTTCTGGAAGCCATAGAAACACATGAAACAAAATCGCACACTGTTCTGAACACACAAAATCTGAAAACAAATCGTACGAATGTTCTAAACACCTTTCATCAGCACTTACATGCAACTCCTGTAACCCTTCCCAATGCCGGCTTCTTATACAACTGCCTGTTTTGCATATTTCTCGACGCAAAACCGTGATTGGCTGTTACCTAACATATTTGCATACTTCCTTCTACCTTCGCCAGAAATTTCAGCTTCTTTAATTCAGATAGGCTTATGGAAATTAACATTTTCCTCTCCATGCTTAACTTTTGGAAGTGAGTGTATTATGCATGTATGCACATACATATTGACATATACGTATATTGCCCAACCTAGAAAATAAGTTTTTAAATGATTGCAGAAGCAAATATTTTATGCAAACACAGTGTATAGATGCCAAATATTCTAAACAATTCTCTTAACGATCTTATAAAATGCAGTTTTCCTTTTCATTACTATGCCAATCACCAATTTTGATAACTTATTCAGTTCCTGTTTGTTTATTAAATGTCCTTAATATAAAAATTGACATATCTGTGATTTATAGATTACTTTTCTATTCAGCATTTAGACTGAAGAGTAATCTAACTGATAATTTAATGGGTAGTTTTCTTATTTAACTTACTTATATATACATGAACACTTCATAACATCTATATGAAAAACAATGCTTCTTACAGGTAAACAAAAGAAAATGCAGCAAATAAAATATATTTCATGGAATATTTCCATGAACAATAAAAACAATCACAAAACACTTTTTATAATTCAAATACACAACTGAATATATTACATATGCAGTTGATCTTTTGCATAATAGTTTGATGAAAACACAGTCATTAAAAAACAAAAATATCATTTTATTTTTAAAAATTCTTATTTAAAAGAATTTATCCAGAAAAATTAATTTCAATCTCAAGAAATGACCCAATATACTAACCATCTTCCAGAGAAAGGCGAACAAATAACACTTTTTTAGCTAGGACAGGTCTGAAAAAGAAAATACATATATCATTCAGTTACTCTTTAAATGTCAGCTGCAAATAGTTATCAAAAAACAAATACAAGATCTTAAAACAAACTTAAATTGTGTTGGAGCATTCGAGTGACTAATATATCATTAAGCAGTTATCTGAGGCTAATCAGGACATTTAGCAGCTATACAACATTCTAAACTTAGATTATCAGAAAATATTTTTTTAAAAAGAAACATACTTGCAATGTAAAGAATTAAACAATCTAACTCCATCTGCAAGGCCACAAATTTTGATGCAGTCATCTTGGCACAATCTCAACATATCTGTTCCTACAGAAAGAAAGAAAGAAAAAATCATTTTTCCACTTTGAAAAGATTATTTCTTTATAAACTTTAAAACACATCTGCTTAAAAAAGACACTTTACATATGATGGTAGCATTTAAAAACATACAACTCATAAGTATTTAATATTTCTAATTGGATGTAGAACTCGATACCAAAGCACATTATTTTAATGCTCATAAATTTTTTAAAAAGTTGAACATAAAAAATATTCAGACAGTTTATTTCTATTATTCTGTATATATACAGAAGCATATATGTTTGTATGTATATATATACACGCACACAACTATATATATATTCGTTGTATTGATTTCTTACAACAGAAACTTGTCTGGGGAACAATTTTGTTTGACACGTCTAGTTGTTCTCTCATGTTCCCAACATCCATTTTGGTTACTTCTATGTTTAGTTAAACCATCTGTATTAATTATTCACTTAATCCTTGTAATTACCTTATTATTACCTTGTAATTACAAATCTTTGATCTTATTTTACATTTTATGTTAATTATTAGTACACATGACTTCTGTTAATGTAATAATTAGCTCTATCAACAATGAATGGAAGGAGCTACATATGCAGAGATTTTTACAGCTCAAATTTGTAGAGCATCTTTAAAAAATTAGTCAAATTTTTGAGAATGAGCTCTGCATGCTATACTACTCATATATTACTTAGCATTTGTATGTATTACCACAGTTATATAACTCATAAAATTTCAAGATCATTGTGCTTTTGTTTCAGGACAGCTACTCGTGGTGATTCATGAGTACATGATATGCACATTCAGTTTTACTCATTTCAGAACAGAAAATTTCTTTAAAGGCTGAAAGTTCATATGTTATATATATATATATATACACACACATATATATATATATATATATATATATATATATATATACCCCGAAGTTATGTGATAGGTAGGACCGATGAAAGATCGTTGAAGTCGAGGTACAACTTTAATATCAATTTTGTCTAATTCGAACCAAGAAATTGCAAAAACATCACTTTGAAGGAAAAATATTGTATTACACATTAATATTATAGATATGTACAAGATATTAAAAAAAAAGTATGCTGATGGTTTTAAAAAATCCAATAAAGTAGTCTGCAGTATTAACACCTTTTTCTCCACAAAGAATTCCTTCATAGCAGAATAATATTTCATTTATTCCCTGCTTTGTTGTGATCATGTGATCTTTATTAGTCCATATTCTCTAAAATCTGAAATCCTTTTAACGTAGGATTACATTCCTCCATAACAATCTGTAGTAAAGCAAAATTTCAGACATTTAAACCGTTGTCGCGAGTTATAAATCAAGAGTGGCAGAATATTATTTCTAAAAGGTGTCTTTTGCTTTATCCCTTTTTCTTCATTCATACTTAACCAAAATCTATAAATGAGGTACCATTTTAAAGATTAATATCTCTGCTTTGTGCAAATTTCCAGAAACATCACTTTAATTTAGATATGGTTCCGTCAAAGTATTCGAGTATACTGGGAAACTCATTTATTGACTTGACATTTATGCAACACATTACCCCCGATTTTTTGACATATGTAACTTATTTTTCTTTCCATTGACCTATTCTGCATAGGGTTATCACTCATCCTTCTCCTCATATGTAGGAACTTTATTGTAAAAAGAAAAAAAAAGAGGTAAGCAATGATAAGTAATCCTACATTAATAATCTGTGGTAATTTCGTTAGAAGAGACTACCTGAAAATTTTCAATTGGGCTGAGACCTTCTGACAAATTTATAATTGTCATTAGGTTTTCTTGTGGTATTGGGCCTGAAGTTTTGGATTCATCAGTGATGCTTTGGTCGCGCATCTCTACGAGATCAATTGTCAGCTCCTCAAGATTAGAATCCAACAGCTTGTAGACATCATCTCCTTCAACTACCATATATAATTGCCTCTCAAGATCAAAAACTTCTATCATATGAGCAATATGATCAGTTTCAGACATTTTTGCCATCTTATTTTTAAAAAAATACTAGACAAAGTTTTTTCCAGACACTATTTAAAGTTTTTTTTTGGAAATTTCATTCCAAGATTTAAAAAGGTGAAAAAGAGTAAAACCAAAAACCGTGCAACTACGAGTTTGTGTGAGTCAGGCTATTACTATATAATATAGTATATATGCACTTATTTTTCATACAAATAACCTTCAGAATTATACAAATAGGTAAATTCATCTAAGATATCTAATTTCAAGATGAAAGCAGAGAACAAATTGTTGATTTTATATCGTTGACTTAGATATCTATATTATATACATACTTAGATATCTATATTATACACATATGTGGTGCAGTACCTAAATATACTATGTTATGTTATGAGATTTTATTTTCAGCATCATAACTCAAGAGTGAGAAAGGAAATAATGCAAACTAGACAGTTATATAAAATAACAGAACCTCAACACTTCCTGAGGCAACAATTTAAGTGAAATTAGAAATTTTTTTTTTTTTACCATTATATTTTGTGAATGACTCTGCATGCTCAGCAAAATTATTATGCTTTAGCCATTCAGCTGTTTCTTTAATAGTAAATTCAGCTGACATATCTTCTCGTTTCTAAACAGGAAAAAAAAAAATTTAAGTCACTTGTTAATCACTTGCAAATGAAGAATTGTCAAAACATTTAATTCATTAATGTTAAAAACAATGGTGATATTGCTGAAACTGATATTATCCTATTAAAAAAGATGAAAAATAAATGTAACAGTTCTACTGCAATTTAGACCATAATATGAAAGATTCAGAAATACCAATAGTTCTTTATGAATGATAGGTTAATGAATTTCAATAATCTACCGACATAGTCATCTGTAACAGTAAATTATTTTCATCTAATGACAACAGGAGTCAATGCAAATTCACATAACTATAAAATTTATGAATATAATGACATTTAACTCCAACATACCATTATCTTGATAAATTTACTGCAAAATAGTTCTGATATTTACATACCATAATATGAAATATTCAGAAACATCAGTAGGTTAATCAATTGCAGTGAACTATCATTCAATAATGATCTACTGATTCAGTCATCTGTAATAGTAAAGTATTTTCATCTAATAACAACTGAAGTTAAACATAATTGAAGACATTTCATATAACTATAAAATGCATGGCTATAAAAACATATCTTCTTACATTCTATCAAATTTTTATCAGATTAGAAGTTTTTCAGGTTAACTACACAAAAACTTGACTTGATCTGTCAAATGGTGATGCGGTTAAGAACACATAATTTGAAATGATAACTATATATATGAATACCATACAAATCTGAGATATTCTAAAATAAACAGGGTTGGTTTTTACTCATAACACAAATGAAAAAAAAAATTGAACCTTATTTAAGCAATACATAACATTACAAAGGAACAAACATAAGTGTTTCGAAATGTGGGAAAAGAAGTGAAATAAGAAAAGTATGGACTGCAAACCAAACTGATATGTTCTCAGGTTTTGGATATATTTGCAGAGGTTTTATCTTAAAATTTTTCATTGTCTATCAGTAGTTTACGACTAAATGTTATGATCTGTTATTTTGTATCATTTTCATTTGCAGTCATCTATATAAATAAAAATGTAAATGTTCGTTTGTTCAAAACCTCAAATCTCCGAAAGTTCTTCACCGATTTCTTTGAAATTTTGACACAACGTTGCATTCGAATACGTGAGTGTTTTTATATACCTGTTATATAGATGCCACACCTGTGACAAGTATAAACATACTTTTTTTTAAACACACGCTATACTAAATATTTTACTGCACACGAGAAGTGTCTTTCCCTTCCCCCCTGAGAACAGAAATTTGTCACGGTGGGGTGCGACCCCACTATCAGCAGTCCCCACAGGTCATAAAGTATGCAGGGATCGTTCTAGACAATAAAAGACGATCAAAGAGATAAGAGAACACACATGGCTGAAGATATTTTCCGTCGAATATGCGAGGAAAATTCAAATATGAACATGGATTTCACAGCAGAAATCTACAACGACGCGTTGATCATGATTGAAGATTTGTGCTTAGAAATTGCAAACAAAGTTCTCAATCAATTGGGAATGCCATCACCGAATCGATCTGCTGATTTTTCATTCGATGTAGAATTGCGTCGTGAACAAAATCAATCAATTACAACACGGGTGATCTTTTGTTGTATGTGCTGTGGCGTCATGACAAGTAGTAAGGCATTATCTCTCTGAGGCATTTTGAAGAACTTTAACAACTATTGATCCATACCAAGAAAGACAGAGTTCTAATTAAAAATGAAAGCCAAATTTTTAAAACAAAACTTAACAAGTAGATTTATTTACAAAAGAATTAAATATTAAACACTTCCGACATAACCACTTAAATTACGTGCAGATTCACAAATACACGCTCCAGGGCCCATTCTCGGCCCAACAACACAGGAGCCTATCCAAAAACACGTCTATCCCGCTCGGATTTTATACAGCGTCTCCCCTCAATGTCTGGATTTTCAGAAGGGGTGGAGGGGGGCGTCAGATGCCGGCAGATTATCGGCTGACAGCTTTAGTGGCTTGGAACCGAACAACACATTCCTTGAAAACACGCAGCTGTGTTCCAAGCGCTTGTGGGTTCTTTGGAAAAATAATCTCATCTTTCCAGTATGCTACAGTGCAATCAAATATTCTTAAGCTAACGCTTGATCAAAAAGGCATTTACGATCAAATAATGCAAACTGTCAATAACGGGGTTGAAGAAATATTCTTAGATGCGCCGGGAGGAACTGGTAAAACGTTCCTAATTAGATTGATTCTGGCAGCAATTCGATCCCAAAATGACATAGCCTTAGCTCTTGCGTGGTCCGGAATAGCTGCGGCATTGCTACCAGGTGGAAGAACTGCACATTCCACTTTGAAATTACCATTGAACATGAAATTCATTGAAACTCCCACGTGCAAGATTTCCAATGCATCCGGCATGGGAAAAGTATTGCAGAAATGCAAACTTATTGTTTGGGATGAATGTACAATGGCACACAAAAAATCACTCGAGGTTCTTGATCGATCATTGCAAGATTTGTGTGGAAACATCAGACCATTTGGGAACGCATTAATAGTGCTTGCAGGAGATTTCAGGCAAACATTACCTATAATTCCTCGATCGACACCAGCGGACGAAATAAATGCTTGCCTGAAATACTCTACTTTGTGTCGACACGTAAAGACGTTGAAATTATCTACAAATATGCGTGTCCATCTGCAAAACGATAGATCAGCTGAGTTATTCTCACATCAATTGCTGGAAATTGGGAATGGAAATGTGCAGGTTGATCTGACATCAGGATGAATTTCATTGCCTCATAACTTCTGCAATTTAGTATCGTCAAAAGAAGAATTTGTTGAAAAAGTATTTCCCAATATTCAAACCAATTATAAGAATCATGATTGGATGAGTGAACGAGCTATTCTTGCCGCCAAGAACAAAGATGTCTACGAACTTTACAATATCATTACACAACATTCAAAGCGGGGCAGTCACATACATGTCCGTCGACATTGTTGTGGAAGCAGATGAAGCGGTTCATTATCCAACAGAATTTTTGAATTCACTCGATCTACCACGGATGCCACCGCACGTACTGCAATTGAAAATCGGCGTGCCAATTATAATGCTGCGAAATATCAACCAACCAAAGCTTTGCAACGGCACGCGGCTTGCAGTAAAAAAATTACTGAGCAACGTTGTAGAAGGAACGATCTTCACAGGACCATTCAAAGGTGAAGATGTCCTCACTCCTCGCATTCCCATGATTCCAACGGATATGCCATTTAAATTTAAGAGATTGCAATTCCCAATTCGATTGGCATTTGCAATCACCATCAATAAAACTCAGGGCCAATCTTTACAATTGTGCGGGTTAGATTTAGACACGGATTGTTTCTCACATGGACAATTATATGTTGCGTGTTCTAGAGTCGGAAAACCAGACAATCTATATATCTGCGCAGACAATGGAACAACAAAAAATATTGTATACCCACAAGTATTGTAAAATTAAACATTTTAAATTTTTTTCATTTCCAATGCAGCGGGCGAAGGAGAAAGCAATTCTTTCGACAAGATATTACATAAAACAAGCAAGTACTAAAAACTGAACTATAAAATATGTTGGGGGGTAACGTTACTTGTGTCTGTAGCATACTTTCAGCTACACGTGCCCCCTGGGTAGTGCTAAATGAGTAACAGCTTTGCAGCTTTTATAAATTAAACAAATTAGAAACGTGCTTTTCTTTCTTTTCCATTTAACCAGACTCAGCCACAGCAACGCGTGGCCGGGTACAGCTAGTCCTTAAAATAAAAAATAAAAGAGAGAAACACAGAATATAAAGTACAGTAGAATCCCGTTATAACAAAGTTCAGGGAATCAAAGGTTTTGTTTGCTTTATCCAAGGGTTCGCTATATCCGAACCATTAAGAAAAATGCTAGAGTTCACAAAATGTATAACTCATTAGTTGCAATGTTTATCCAATAATGATGTATTAAAAAATGATAAAATCTATTAAAAATTATCATTAATGAATTAAATCAACTAAAATCAATTACATTAAACTAACACACTACTAATTAAATTACGTACAATAGGAAAATGATGGGACCAAAATATTCGTTCATTATATCCGTGAGTTCATATATACTGGGTTCACTATTATAATGGGGTTCGACTGTACCCTGAAGCATGTATCTGGATATTAAATTTTAACCTATTGCTTCAAAAGAAAAGTCACAGATTATATGTAATGCCCAGTAATATACAATAAATTGAATGGAATTTTTATGCATTATCCTTAAACCGTCTTCAGGAAATTACAATTCACAGTTGAAAGAATGAAAAACTTAAGTATACAAAAATAAAAGGAATAAAATATTCACTAAACACAAAGATCAAAAGTTAAAAATAGAACTAACCAGTTTTCCTGTTACATGGGGTAAAACTTCAATTTCCTGCAAGAAAAAGAAAGTTATTCAAATTTTAATGGCATGAACTTACAACATTTTTTTAAAAAAAATAAAAAAAAAAGGAAAGAAGTTTATGAATCTCAGATAAGATTAGTTATACTTTAATTTACTAAAAATTTCAAATTTCTTACAATTCTGATGAAAATGCTGGTGATTAAATGGCATGAATTTACATTATAAGAAAAAAAATAGAAAATAAGAAATCCTGAAAAATACTAGCACAGATGAATCCATAGCATAGTGAGAGAGATTCCAGAGCTAAAAATTAAGGCTTTTTCAAAAACTTTTGAAGGCTACTTCCAGCTTTTATACTGTGATAAAATATCAAATTGATTACTTTTTGTTCACACAGATGTTTTGAAATCCTGTTACATCAGATTAGGGGAAAAGTATGTTACGGTGTTCTTTATAAAAGTCCTAAAATATGCTAATTTCTTGAAATGAAAAAAAAATCATATTTTTTAGTCTATAATGTTATGACACCTTATGGCTACTCAAAGGTGTGATGTTTGCTGCTCTCAACTCCTAACTATGTGAGTCAACTCCCTGAAGAAGCTTCCCCTCAGACTGTGCTGGGGCTCAACTCTCCAGAGGTGCATAATACATTCTAGAAAACAAAATAATAAGCAATCATTCAAAGGGATCATCATTACCTCTTTCACAGCCACTTCAGATGACAACTCAATGCTGTCTGTGGAAGGAAACTTTTCCGGAGAGTGACAAGAAATGTCAAAAAGATCAACAGAATCACTTTTAGATTTGCAGCTGCGTCTGCAAGGAGGAAAAAAAGTTAGTCAGTAGAACTACAAGCTATGATATATATATAAAAAGGACTGAAAAATAATTTTTCAACACATGATCCCAACCAGTGGCGCACCCAGGATTTAATCTTGGAGGGAGCTGAGTTAAACTGATAAAAATATTTATAATGCAGAATCAATATTCATAATTCAATTTCTATTTCTTTGGGAGGGGGGGGGGGGGCAATTGGCCCACCCCCTGGGTGTGCCACTGATCCTAACTATTTTTTCTAATTCCAAAATCAAGTACTTTTTAAGGACTTTTGGGTACCTTTTCTGGAAATTTTGGGGACCTATAAAATCTCTAGAAAACTTTAACAGCTTTTCTAGACCCAACCTGTTTTTATAGCACATTTTATCAGTAAAAATTTCATTTTTTTAAATTTCTTAAAGTTATGGTATGATTAAAAAAAATTCAAACACCAATTCCTTCTTCAAAATTAAATCAATGAACCATTTTTTGTTACCCTTATTTGAATTTTTATTGTGTGCACAAGATGGTATAATTCATAAAACTCTGTATTAAAGTTTGTTCAGATCATTGACCACAGACTGGATTCAGTTTTTGGCATTTTACAATGAATGCTCTTAACCCTTTCAGGGGTGCCGTTCACACAGTGTGAATGCCTAAATCTAGTCTTCTTTTCACTTGCATTCAATGTATTCTAGTTAAATGACCATAAAAATGGCTAAAGCAACCATCTTTAATCAGTTTAAAGAAGTGAAAACCTTTTGAAACCTTTAATTGGAAAATATTTCAAGATTTTTTAGGTTAAAAGAAATCGGGAAAAACTCTGCACTGTGCAAACAGTGGAGGTTGTTGCCCCTGGAAGGGTTAAACTGGTTCATGTAAACAAAGGCATATAATCTATTTTTTCATGAGCAGTAAGATTTAAAAGGGTAAGATTCCTGATGTACATTGTATTGGATATTTACAGTAGCAAAGAAACAAAGGTTGAAATATTTTTGTGAAGATAGGAGTACTGTCATCAGGAGATTAATGAAGGGAAATAGCATTAGAATGCTTTGGGGTCAATTTCTTTTCAGAGGTATGATAAAAAGAGATAATATCACTTCCTTCCATCACATTTTGCTGGTTATAGTGGTCATGTGTAGGATAAAAATGTGCATGTAAAAATGTTTCCTAAGAGGAAAAGCATCACATACTAACTTTTTCTATGAGAGAATGGGCAACAGAGTACTGTGAACAGAATCCTGTTTTTAAAAATAACATTTAGTCCAAGCTTTACGAACAAAATTATTCTTCAAATAAAATGTCTTAGTTCATATAAATTTTCATGTTATCAGTGATTCTACTATTCACCCATGTTTCAACTATTTAGGAGATAAAAGATATTCAACTTCTGCTTGCAGAAACAGGAAGCAATAGAAAAGGCATTTTTACAAGTAAGAGGAAATTTAGTGCAATTCTCAAGGGTTTTTTTTCCCCTTGGATGAGTACCTTGAATGCTTTAAAAGGTATCACCGAATAAAAGTAAGATAGTCAATAGCATCCATTTTACTCACATATTTGAAATGTGAATGGCTTTGCTTTCTGGACTTGCTTTGGGTGAGAAGCAAGGTATAACAGATGAATTTGCAGTTGGTGATGATGCTGCATTGGATGTACAAGGAGTTATGTACAATGGGTCAGGAGCACACTGAAGAGACAATTGAGTTCAGTTAGAACACACTAACAAAACATTATTTTGCATTCATATAAATTTATATTCTTATGATACTACAGAGGCAGACATGAATAGCCAAAATTGATAACATCACACATTTTTGAAGCAGTTAGCAAAAAGTCTATACACATATATACATAAACAGTGACTGTACACAAAATTTAGCCAAAAATAGGGTAAAAAAGGTAGGAACTTTCTGCAGAAATGAAGTAGTAGTAGGAAACTGTTTTTTTTTTTTTAAATAAGATGAAAAAAAATGTTTTAAAAATGAAAATAAGAATTTTACATTAAGAAGAAATAAAAATCTTTAAAAAAATTTAAAACCAACAAATATATTGGTCAGCATACGATTTCACTTAAAAAATTGTTCAGTATGTCACATTATGTTCAATATGTAAAATGGAAAAAAAGCCTTCTTTAAAGTAAGAAAATGAAAAATAGTGTTTCAAAAAAAGAGGGGCAGGTGATGGCTGAGTGGCTTCCATACCAGAATCTGTACAAATCCCACTGTTGTTGTGGACGTTTGTAGCTGTTTCGAATTCACTTCAACCAGTAAGTCCCCATCTTATTAGCTCTCGAGTAGCAAAAGCAGTGGGTTAAAACAATGGGGATAATACATGAGCTCTTTATTTTTAGGGGGGGGGGGGGCAGCTCTTTACCTTTAGGCATATGCTCCTGGAAATTCATAGTTATATAACATGTTAAAATATACTTCAAAGAGAAAAATGTTCAGAGAAAATGTCTTGGTTCTACAGTACTAAAACAAATGTACCTGTACACTGTTATAAAAGGCATCATAAGTAGGTTAAGCATGAATATTAGCACTTAGACAAAGGAAGAGACTAGATAGAAAAATAGCATACAAATAACAGATATCTATTTTCAAATAAATTATTTGGGGAATTTGCATATTTTTATTAGTACATGAATGAGTATGTGCATATATATAAATATATCTACACACATACATAAAGGTGGCAATACTAGGCACAACCCCCTGGCTATGCATGACAGCCCACCTCCAAATGGTGGAATACTCCCTTTTATATCTATTCATTTTTTGTGCATATGAGAAATAATGGAAGATTAGTGAGAAAATTAAACTTATAAATTTATAACAAAAAAAATTTCAGAAAAAAATTACAGATTTGAACTTTTTACTTCATACATACATATATATATATATATATATATATATATATGGTAGATATATACATATATTTATATATAAAATAGTCGGTACCTGCCAAAACATGACGGCTGGATGGTAAATAAATGTACTAATACACAAAATATAATCAACACATCATTGAGAAATGTTGAAAATCATGAAATTAAGAATAGAGAAATATACTTTAAATAATTACTATTGAACCCAATGAAAAGAAATATGGTTACTCAACAACACGAAATAAATAATTTCCATCAGGTTTAAGTATCTCAGAAACATAATTAAGAATAAAAATGGCAGAGAGAGAGTTAGAGAAATTTAACGCAATAAACAACGTGTTTATGTGGCGTCATGCTTAGTAAGTATCTAAAGCCAGATTTAAACATGCCACTGAGCATGTACAGAATACAATTTTTACTTATAAATTACTGCTAATTAATAGAAATTGCAGTTACAAAAACCAAATTTGACACATCTATAGTATAAAATCTTTTGTTTAAGATCAAAATGAAGTAAACTGATGCAGTATTTTTCTTTCACAGACTGCCCAAAGAATCGGCTTAGCAACTTATTTATATATATATATATATATATATGCACATACACACACTAATATATAGGTTGGATTGCTATAAGCTATATATTAGTATGCTTAGTTTATATATATATAGCTTAAAATTTAGTGCAGAATTAACCATGACTCTCATATTTAAATTTTCTGCTTATAACTTTTCATTGCACAGATTACATTTTAATTAGCAGCTACTTTCTTTGTCTTTTGAAATAAAATTCATTTCATGGCTAAAAATATGTCTGCAATTGTTTCTGACAAATGTTGTCATAAAAATTATTTTACTAAATAAAATTGATTTTCTATAATACAGGAAGATAAATACATGACCCAGATACCTAAGATGCCATTTTTAATCAAAATAACAAAATTTCATTTATGCCATCATTTCATATCTAGTATTTTCAATTTTTATAAGTCTTGTTTGGCAGGGGATTTCTTGGATTTTTATCACCTTTTAAATTGTTCTGGATCAAGAAACTTTCATTGTGCATCTTACATCTGGAATTCCCAGGCTAACCTATACTAAACCACAGAATGGTCAGTTGACCTCCCCTTACATGTAAAAAAAATATATATATATATAAATAAATAAACACTTATAATTCTGTTTGAATTTTGTTATCACAACTAAAAGGTGAATTAATAAAGAAAAAGAAATAAGAGAAATGAGATAAAACTAATCAATATTTTTTCATAATAAAAGATTTAAAAAAAAATATAGAATGCTATGTTTGAAATACTCCATAAGCCTTGGAGAAATATATTTAACAATTAGTTCAAAATGGACTAGGCATGTTGCTCCAGATAGACTGATTTTTTTTGCTTAACTTTAGTATAAATTGCAAATTATAATCCAATTCAGAAGTTTTTCTTCACTCAAGTGCATAAATATCTGCACTTTCTGATAGCAATATTGAGACAAGATTAATAATATAGTATCACATGCAATAATTTTAACTATGAAGTTTTAAGCTTCCTAAAAAAGTTATCAAATTACAATCTACAAGTTTTTCTGTTTCTGAATTACTCTGTTTCACTAACTTACTTTCAGTTCTTCATTTTGAAAATAAAGCTGACTCTTTTAAAGTTGACAACTTAATATTTACACTTATCCATTTTAAGTTCTAAAACTTAATGAGATGTAGATTAGAAGAAAAAATTAAAATCTTTTCAAAAGATTTTTCCCAATTATATATGTTTGGATTTGAGTGCTAGAATGATCTGTGGCAACAAGAGTATTTAAATAGACTGGGACATACAGCTTAAAGCAGATTCTGAACAGCTACAAACACCAATGTCTATACAGGATTTGAATCCAACAAAACAGGTTCTGATAATTAGGGTCCTCGAATGCACCAGAGAGACCCTGACATAGCTGCTAGGTCTTCATCCCACTTCAGCCATTAGGCCTTCATCCCACTTTAAAGAAAGACATATATCTTGCTTTAATTCAAAGGAAAATGAGCCATTTTCTTCAATATTACTGACAGAGCTGAGACGATCAATAATATAATCAAAGTTTGGAAAACATAAAAGTATCACATGCAATAATTTTAACTATGAAGTTTTAATTTATATTATACTGAATATTTTATATAAATAAATAAAGATATACCTCTGTAAAAACTGTGCAATCATATGATGTTTTGTACTTGTCCTGAAAAAAAAATTAAAAAATTAAGCTCATACATGCTCAAATGCAACTAAAAATAAATGTTGCATATTTGAAGAAAAAAACAATTTCATAATTTGTTGGGATTAAGTACATTAGATAAAAATATTATTATTTATTTCAAATCTACTTGCTTGCACATATATTTTATATGAATTTTAAAAGCATGTGAAAACTACAATAAACAGAGATGTTTTTAAATCATGATAAAAAAATAAAAATAAAAACTTATATAAAATAATATATAAATATAATAAAAACTTTATATATAAAAACTTTATTATATTGTTATTAGCTCTACTATTGCTATTCTATCAAATAAATATACACCTAATCCTTTTTTTATACGATTTGGAAATAACACAATCAAAAAAAAAAATTCTTATCCTGTTTTTACAGGATTGGTCTTTTTTTCACGATTAAAAAAAAATAATCAATATTTATTTTTTCATTCCACAAAAAAAATTTTTTTCATAACAACTGTAACAAAAACTCTACTTTCAATGCCTCTAGAGCAGGGGTTCCCAAAGTGGGCGATATCGCCCCCTGGGGGGCACTGGAACGATCCAGGGGGGCGGTAGCGTCCCTGGTAACATTTGGGGGGCGGTGAACGAAAAAAAGGGGGCGGTGAAAGCATAAAGGAATAAGACAAGACAATTCTAAAACATTCTGAGGACACTGGACACAGAGTGTACGGGAAAGACCTAGGTGGGAAACAATCATGTATTGTGAGACTTGTTAAGTATCTAGTGACTTAGTTTCTATATTTGGTCTTATTTACAGCCCTGAGCATCTTGGGCAGTACCCCTCAATCTATTTTTTGCTCGAAGAGGCCTCCCATTCCACGGAGTTTAACCACTTCCGGTCACTGATGATACCACCTAATAAATCTTCTTTAAAGATTAAACTGGACCGCCTTAACTATATCCGGACCATATGGGCTTTGAGTACCGCTGATGCAAAAATAAAAAATAATCAGGCACACATTTACACAGTTTGGGAAAATATTCAAGGTGGGGCCAAGGACATTGAGAGGTTGTTAAATATAATTAGAGGTATATATGCACTTTGCTACAAGGGTGAGTTTTATTACCGGACGCGGGAGACCAAACCAAACGCTGAATTGCTTATTTTCGCAGGATTTATTTTAACGCAAAGAAATAGAGAATAGTTTTTTCAACTCTAATTTCCTACTCTTACAGCGTGCTCGCATCAACAAAACGTAGGTAAATAATATTCTTTTTACAAAATTTTCCTGTTAAAACTGAAAAAGTTGTTTTGTTCTAATACTACATATAACATACAATTTAATAAAATATATGAAAAATATTTTATAATTATTTATGTTGGCATAATTATTTGTATTGTATTTCACATGTTTATTTCATTTTATTTTACCTAAGTTGCTGTAAGCCGCGCAAGGTATCACCTTAACTAATTAATATTTTTTCTTAAAATTTTTAACCTAAAACCTATACCAAAATTTTTATCATTTCCTACAATATGTTGTTTTTATTAGGGCATGAATTAAAAAATATTCCCCAATTTTGGGATAGCTAAATACAGCTACACATTAAAAATAGAAAGAGGCTCTGAAAACATAATTTAGCTAGGGGGTTGATGACATATTTATAAAGCATATAGATGCAGACTATCCGGCTATTTTCCAAAACTATCCCAATTTGAAGTGGTTGCGAAAGAGGGCCATTCTTGCTGCTAAAAATGAAGATGTACAAGAAATAAACAATCAAATATTTTCCATGTTACCAGGCATAGTCACTGAATACAAATCTATCGATACCGCACTATATGCCGATGAGGTTGTCAATTTCCCAACATGGATCCTAAACTCATGTGATCCGACTGGATTGCCACCACATCGTCATTTACTTAAAGTGGGATCTCCAATTATTTTACTACGGAACCTCGACCCACCAAAATTTTGCAACGTCACGAGGCTGTGTGTAAAGAAGATGCTGGGCAATATTATTGAAGCGACAATCTTAACAGGAAAGGGAGAGGGTGAAACATTTTTTATCCCATGGATACCAGTCATTCTGATGGATCTCCCTTTTAACTTTAATTGCAATTTCCAATGAGACTTGCGTTGTCGATCACTATCAACAAGTCACAGGAGCAGTCTATTAAGTGCTGCAGAATGGATTTGAGATCGCCATATTTTCCCACGGACAACTTTACGCTTCTTGCTCAAGGATGGACTAACCCAAGAATTTATTTATTCTTGCTCCTGGAGGGAAAACTAAAAATGTTGGTTTTAATCAGGCTTTAGGTTAAATTAATATTATAACAAATTTGTAATTTTACTTTATAATTTATATACTGTATATATACTTTTAAATACCAGTAAATAAATTTGCTTAGAATTTACACTACAAGTAAAATTCATTACTTTTCCTGTGTAATAAAATAATTGGGATAAATAAATACCGTGTAAAAAGCTAATATATATATATTTATATATGCTATCTATCAATAAGTATTTGAACGACCATACAAATGACGATATCTGCGGTCCTGATATACGTCACGCCCTCCACCATTAAATATTGTGTAGGAAACAACACTGGCATTAGTCACTTGCAGGATGCCACGAAGTGCAGAGCTATCTGATTTCGAAAAAGGTGTAATCGTCGGGTATCACAGAAATGGGTGATCTTTAAGGGTCATATCTATGGATTGTTATGCCATTGGTTAATTAGTTAAGGGACATATCTAGCGAGCTGAATTACCCAAAATCGACAGTGGCCTATTTGATTCAGAAGTGGAAGGTGTGCGGTGATTGTCAGAATGTGCCCCGAGTCGGCAGACCCACAAAACTGGGAGATAGAGACCGACATATGCTGTCCAGAGAAATTCGGTAGAACCGCACCCAACCAATTGCCCACATACTCCAGGGGTGCCAAAAGGAATCCGGGAGTGTTGTTTTGATGAATACCATCCGTAAGGAAAGACACCTGCTTGACTTTCATGGTCGTGTTGCCGCCCATAAGCCTTTGATCACAAAGTCCAACCGTGCTATTAGGTTAATGTGGTGCAAAGCATGTCGAAAGTGGATCGTAGATCAGTGGAAATGGGTTCTCTGGAGCGACTAATCAAGGTTCACCCTCTACCGTTCGGATGGCA
This sequence comes from Dolomedes plantarius, assembly GCA_907164885.2. Lineage (NCBI taxonomy): Eukaryota > Metazoa > Arthropoda > Arachnida > Araneae > Dolomedidae > Dolomedes > Dolomedes plantarius. The sequence continues at coordinate 155,796,165 of OU015496.1, read as the reverse complement.
GGGTCTGGGTTTGGCATCTGCCTGGAGAACGATTCCTGCCAGAATACATTGTGCCCACAGTAAAGTTCGGAAGAGGTGGAATTATGGTCTGGGGTTGTTTCTCCTGATATGGATTGGGACCCTTGGTCCAATTCATGGTAAGCTCAACGCCGATGCCTACTGCACTATCTTGGATGACAGTGGGCTTCCTACGTTGTGGCAGTTTTACGGGTTGTACCCGTGTTACTTCCAAGACGACACCGAAAATTAGTAGAACCTTTGAAAAAGTACATTCTAATAAGAAAGATAAAACCTTATCTTATATTTTAAAGCAATGAATTAAAATTTTTTGAGAAAGCCGACATTAGCAAAACTCTTCTCAGTAGAATCCAAAGGTTTTAACGATGCGTTGCGTACTTCATATAAAATTTCTGTAATGATTTTTAAATTGGGAAAACCGCATACTATTGGGGAAGAACTAATTCTACCGGCTATAACTGAAGTAATAAGCACTACGCTACACAAGCTAGCTTCTGAAATTACAAAGAAAAGTCGATTGAGCAGTAATACAAAAGAATTGATGAAGAAAAGAATTGATGAAATGGCTCACGATGTTGAAGACTCATTATGTGAGCATTTAAAAACATCCAAGTTCTCTATTCAGCTTGATGAGTCAACTTTGCCAGGAAATGAGGCCTTAAGTTTAGCATACGTGCAATTCATACAAGGAAAAACATGCTAAGAATTATTATTTTCAAAAAATTTGCAAAGTGATACCAAGGGAGGAATCAATATTTCATGCATTGGAAGAGTTTTTCAAAGTAAAAGAAATCCCCCTCAGAAATATCTTATCAGTTGCTGCTGATGGTGCTCCAGCGATGATAGGATGCTACAGGGGCTTTCTTGCATATTTAAAAAGAGCGGTTCCGAATGTATTTGCTGTGCATTGCGTCATTCATCGGCAACATTTAGGTACCAAAAATCTGAATGAACGCCTTCATAGGTCATTGCAGAATGTCGTTCAAGCAGTCAACAAAATCAGATGCAACGCATTGAATGACATATTGTTTGTACAACTTTGCATTGAAAACTATGAAGAATTCAATCGCTTGCTGCTTCATACAGAAGTTCGTTGGCTGTCAAAAGGTACCTGTTTGGATCGATTTTATAAACTATTTGACTCTGCTAGAGTTCTTAGAAAACAAAGATGATAATTTACGAGTCAACTTATCGATTCCAAAAATAACATAGCCAATTTGACAGACTTGTTTAGTAAATTCAATGACGCAAATTAAAAACTCCAAGGCGATGAGCTGAATTTAATAAAATCAAAAACTGTGATTTCCGCTTTTGTGGCAAAACTTCTACTGTACAAAACAGTTTTAGGAAGAGGGTAATTCAGCCAATTTGTTTTTTTATCAACAATAGGAAAACATGATGAAGACATGCTTATCTATTATCAGCACTTGGAGGCTCTCCATTCTGACTTCAATCAACGGTTTGAAGATATCATTAAAATGAACATACCCGATTGGGTTTTGGATCCTTTTTCAGGATCAAACTCAGAAGAATCTGTAAAATTACAAGAAGAACTAATAGAAGTATCAAAAAATGAAGAATTTAAATTTAAATTTAAGCATAGCTATCAACAGTTCTGGCTGCAAAAAGAGTTCTTAACACTTCACCCTGGATTATGAGCTGTGGTCTACAAAAAATCTTAATAGCGTTTCCTTCATCATATTTAGTGGAATGTGGGTTCAGTGCGGTCACAAATCTGTGAACTAAAAACAGAAACCGACTGCAAATTACTGATCGAGGTTATTTAAGAATGCTTCTGACTAAAATAGAGCCGAATATAAATAAATTGATTGCTATGCACAAACCTTCATATTACTGTTATTTGTAATTTTTATCAAATGGTTATTATCCTTCGCCATCTTAATTTTTGGTGTGTAATGCGAATGTAACTATTGTTGATTTTAAGGACTAATTTTATAGTTTCAAGCTTCAAGGTGTCTTATTTACAACAACATATTTCTTTACTATGTTCTATATAGGTAGAAAAACAGATACATAAAAGACCGAAAATTTGTCATTGTATCTCTGTTTACTCGCATAGAATGGAAAATTTCCAGGGGGGCGGTGAATAATTTTTTCTCTGAAAAGGGGGTGGTAGGTCAAAGTTTGGGGACCCCTGCTCTAGAGCAAAGATCCTAATATTGAATGTGCAAAAAAATGTCAATCAGATTTGAAATTGTGTATGGTACACTACTAAGAAATTTACAGTTATCTAAGAGAGATTCACAATGATCTATTACAGAATTTATGACTAAAAGTATCTAACCTCAGTTATCAGAAGTTTTGCCTGAAAATGCAAAAACTTATGAAGCTACTGTACAAATTTCATAAGATGAAAGTGATTCACAACACAAAAGAATTAGATTAGTTCCAGAAAGTGAATCAAATAATAAAGCAATTAATCGTATATATTTTTTATTTTGTTTCTGAATTTGTGATTTTTTACAAAATTTTAAAATAAAGCTTTGATTAATTTGAATTTCAAGATATTGCAATTAAAAAAATTTTTTTTTTAAAGATTGTTAAGAACATGATTTTCTTTATGTTTAATGCATACAATTTGCATGGATATTTGCATGAATAAAATTTATATCGTAATAAATAATTTTATTTAATTTTCCAATTATTTATTTTTTTTAATATTTTTTATAAGTATTTTATAATCAAAAACAAGTCATTGAACATATCCATCATCTATATATATAAAACAGTTCCGTAACTGACTGACATACAACACACAGACCAAACCGCTGGACCTAAAGGGCTGAAATTTTGCATGGCGATTCTTCTTATAGTGTAGGGGTGCACTAAGAAAGATTTTTGAAAAAATCTTCTGATTTTTTTAAATTAAATTCTTAAGCTGTTTTAGTAACTTTTTTTAAGTTTGCATTTAAAATAATAATTTGAGGGTTATAAAATTTATATCACCAGAAAGATCATAAAAATTCCTTTAAAATGAAATCTTTTTCGAATACTTACGTCCATTTTCTGATTTTTGGGTAATTTTTAAAGATTAATTTTTAGAATGTTATTTATTAAATGCTGATCACGTATTTCTTTTTCTGGTACTTTCAATTAATTTATCGTCATGTGCATGACAACGAAATAGACAAAAAAAATATTTCTTTTTCTTGCTAATGCGGCAGACGATTGGACATTATCCAAAAAAATTTTAAAATACAGAAAAAGATAAGTTTCTCAAACTGTACTACATTAACTGTACTATATTCCTTAGTATGTTCTATTAGATTTAATTTGAATATTTTCTTCTAGATTATTTTGTCTAAAAAAATAACCCTTGCGATTTTTTTATAAATATATTTTTTTGGTTTTTTTTACATCAATTGCATACATTGACCGTTGTATTTAATTTGAATGTACTCAGTAGCGAAGTACAGGTTTACAGCTAGTTTTACCATATACACCATGCCTTTTTTTACACGACACAGTCTCGAGCACATCCTCTGTGTAAAAAAAGGATTAGGAATACATTAACAGTTTTCACTCATATGTTAAACTTAGAATCGAGGCTTTTTCAAGATCACTCTCAACTCTTTAAGGCTGGTGGCAAAATTTTTAAAAATTAGCTTTAATTGTCCGTTCAAACAGAAAAATTTCTCTACAGGTTTTTTAAGTAAATACATGATTACCATGAAAACTTTACTTCATATTTAGCAAGTAAATTTTAAAAATCAAAAGATTAAAATTTATAATATAAAAATATTAAAAAAGAAATTAAATTTCTAGATTAGCTCATATACTAAAGTGCACTACAATTAATATATTAATAAATATTCCCAAACTTACTTGATGCTTGGAGATTTTTATTACTTAAGATACCTCTATATGACATTTTAACTTCTCTGACTAGAATAGTCTTTTTCCTACATAATAATTAATTTTCTTTAAAATTTCATTTTTTAGCTATAAATATACTTAACAGACTATCTAAAACAATAAACTTAGTTTTTGGGAATATTTGACATTATGGCTGATTTTACACAGCCTTTTTAGCTAAAACAGGCTTAAAAAAGTGGTAGGTTCTGCGTAGCTTCTTAACCCCTTCCCTGTTTTGCCTGTACGCTGTACGGGCACAGCTTTCGGGCCTTTACTGATTTGCCCATATGCCGTACGGGCAATCTGATTTCTATTTCGCTTTCACTGTTTCGCCCGTATCTTTTCTATTTTTAGTAACAAATTATTCGTATAGATGGCTATAGTTGTCCAGTAAATGATAGTTTGCAGTCTATTGTGTTTTCTATTCTGATTGGTTCAAAAGCGCAGTTTTTTTTTTTTGCATGTTTTGTATCAGAAGACAAATTTTTATCTTTCAGTGTATAGCTTTTTGGTTATATTTTACTAATCGCCTGATAATTTTATTGATGTAAGAGATAAATAATGTATTTTTACTTTTAAATAATGGATAATTCAGAGTGTATGGAGCTAATTTCTTGTGATTCGGACTTTAATAACATATTCCTACTTAAAAATGTAAAATGAACAAAAAATGCAATAAAAAAATTTGACATTTTTTGGACCGAATTCTGGAAAAAAATTAAACTGTTAAAGGGTTAAGCTTGGAAACACTTCTACCAGCATCAGCCTTGAAGGTGTTAAACATATGGTTTATTCAATTTGTGAATTTTAATTGTGAACTGTCTCCAAAGATGAAGAGGGGGATCAAAAAGTTTCAAGGAAGAGTTCAGCCTCTTTAGCTCCTGTGGCTACAGTTTAGACCAAAGTTTCTTAACATTTTTCTGCCTGTGCCCCCCCTGTCCTACTGAGAGTAGCTCTATTAAATTTCATTTATTTTTATTTATTTATTTACTTAATTTTTTTTTTTTTTTTTGTAATTAGAATGTTTTATTTGTAATTTTTATAATTTATACAAAATACAATTAGATAAAAATTTATACTTTAAGTATTCTCAATCAGGATGACCCTTGTGCTTGAAGACCAAATATAAACTCTTTTATATCTGGTTCTATTGCTGTGAGGGATAACAGAAGATCATTTCTGTCCATTATGCTAAGGCGATCCTGTGTGTGGCTGAGTAAATGACTCACCCAACTGAAATCTGGTTCTACTGAATAACAAGTAGGAAATGCCATGAAAAACAATTTTGTGTTATCCCAAAGTTAGGGAAAATTTTTCAGCAGCATTCACAGCAAAAGGGTCATTTACCCAGGCTGGAATATCCATGTCCAGCAAATCATGGAAACAAATTTTCATATTCTGATAAAGCTGCTTCAAATTAACTTCACACACAATTATTACATCATGTTTCAGTTCATCACCTAACTGCTACCAAAGAGTAAAACTGGGCATATTCAACATTTGTATCATACCCAATGTTGCACTTTACTTCCCTCTGTGGCCCTCTAGTCTTATGCCCCCTTCTCATGAAATTTTCACCTGTGGCCCCTCTGGAATATCTCAAGCTGGCGATAAAGCCCCTGGTTGAGAACTACAGGTCTACACTCTAATAAAATTCCTGAAATTCCACAGCATTATTAAACAATGCTTGCATATTTTTAGCACATGTTTTCGTAAAGAAATTACTTGTCTATTATAGAAAATATCAGAAGTTATAAGAACCAGTTACCTGTTCAGATTGAGGTCTTTTACTCATTTTCTCCCGGTCTGTTTTGTGCTTTCGATCAGCTCCTTTTGGCTAGTTGTGAAGGAAAAATATAAATAATCTTATTCTATACACTTCAGAAACACTTAAAGTCTACTAAGAAAACTGAAATAACACACCTTTTAAATAAATCTTTAATAATTAAGTATATAAAGTTCTATTTACTAAAATATGATGATCGAAATCTATAACAAAGAGCATTTTTTTTAAAATTTATTATTTAAAAAAAATGCTTTTTCAAACTGAGACACCATACAAATTTTAGTCTATTCATTATCAAACTCAGTGAAGATTCTGCATTTTATAAGGAATTATCTGAATTAAAAATAATCTCTAAATCTTTATGAAATTCAACTTACATGCTGTATAATATTAACTGGGGGACCAAATATGTATTTTGCTTTTTTCTGCCAAGTATTAAACCTAATCTGATGTTAGCATAAGGGACAATATTTTCAACAAGAGCAAGGCTTTTGCTACTGGTTGCGAGTATATATGTCATAGGCAAATTGAGAAATACGGTTTTTTGCAAAGAGCTCCGTCACTTTGCTATGTGCCAAGCTAATTGGAAAATGATCACCGCTCTTTACAATTAGCCTGATATTTTTTAGGCTTATTGCAATGAGCTCACACACCTTTAGGCTAGTTAGAAAATTTGCAACAGTTTGCTCAAACAGCCTGGTTTCATCCACGCTTATTGCAATAAGCCTGGATTGAAAATGACAGATAAAGAAATTGTTACTTAAGTACTTTCTGTAGTGAACATATGAATTTGAGTTACTTAGGTTAATTAATAAAGATTAATCAAGATTAGTTAATTTTAAAGATTAATTAACACTAGCATTACAGCATTTTCCGTATACCTTTAACTACGATCAGCAGTCATTTTGACCGCTTGTCCCAAATAAAAGGAAAGGCGCGTTTTTTGCTAATTTTAAGCATTATTAAAGCTTATAAATATAAAATAAATATAATATTAAGCATTATTAAAGCTTATAAATATAAAATAAATATAATATTAAACATTATTAAAGCTTATAAATATAAAATTTGATCAATTTTTAAATAAATTACAAATAAAATATAGTTAACGAAGTATAATACAACATAACAAAGAGCTAAGACAGCCAAAGTTAGTGTAGATGTTTTGAAATTTGTTAGCATTTGATAAATTGCATCACAATCAATTTCATTACGAAATAAATTTATTTAAAGTGAAATAAATTTGTTACTTACATTACTCAGTTTGACAGTGAACACAGATTACTGATTTCTAAATTTTACCTGTACAGCCAAATAAATGCATGGAAAGGCCTTTGCATGCATTTGGCACTGCTTACATTTACGAGAAATGGTGTCACAAGCATAAATTCTCTTTTGGTTAGAAATAGAAGGTTTGGGTTTTTTTGATGAAATGTATATCTTTCAAAGCTCCTCAGACGTATTCAAAATAAAATCTCAGCGGCTGATGATTTTATTTACAGTTGCCTCCTTGTAAATTATCCATGTATTTATCATAGCCAAATCAAGGATATTAAAAAAACTTGAACTGGCCAACGTCTAGATGAGGACTTCACTGAGTATTTTCTGGTCATCTTGTCCAAAACATCAACTCCATATTTGGTTGAATTGTAAAAATTTAGAACTTTGGTTTTTTTTTCTTTTCATTAGATGTGATTTCAAATGTTGGGTGTAGGGTACTCAGGAGAAGGACATTTTTATTCTTTTTTCCCTGATAAGACGTAAGCATTATATTGACATGCTCAGCAATCTTACTAGAATATAGCTCTTCTCATTTTTTTCTTCTTTTTTTTTTCTTTGAAAGAATGAGGAACTTCTCTCTTTGAATGATTGATTGTGCCAACAAAGCTTATTTCTATGCTTCTCATTTCTTTTACTAATCTCAGTGAAGTAAAGATATTTCCATTGTCAGGTTCCTTCCAGTGCCATAGTATGGTTCAAGCAAGCGAAAAGGCTGCATGTTGACCTACTGTTTCTCCAGCTTGCCTTGTTTCATCCTTCCCTAAATATGGATATCCATTCAGTAAATATTTTGACTGCACATCAGTAGTAAGCCAAAGTTTAATGCCAATTTTATTGGGCTTTTTAGGCATATACTGAATAAATCGGCATTGAATCTTCATGGGAAACAATTGTTCATCCACTGTAATATTTACACCTGGTTTGAAACACATGATGCAATTTTCAAAAAATGAATTCCAAACATCTGAAACTAGGGCAAATGGATCAATTTGCAGTCTTTGAGATCTGGTTGACTTCATATTGAAACGCAAATACTTCATAATGTCCAGGAATCTGTCCCTAGCCATTGTCTCAGCAAAGAATGTCAATCCCCAGGAATTTGACCATAAACTCAAAACAGAAAGATCTTTTGCAGCCAAAGCCCCCTGAGTATACAGTGAAATGAAAGCATCTAATTCATTGAGTGACAAACACAAATTTGGTGTTTGGGATTTCTGTCGTGCCTCTTCTTCAGTGCATTGTTGTTATGATGCAATATTTTTTCATTTATAAACAATCTCCATGCACTACTTGGGTTGTCATCAATTATTTTCCTCTTTGCATATGAAGTTGGTCCAGCTACTTTTCATAAGATGTTCTGCTTCGGATGTCTCCCTGTGACACTTGCCAAAATATTTCAATTTTCCAAACTGAGCCACCATTTGCTGTTTCTTCATCTATTTGATTTTTAACACTTTGGATGCATCTTCCTTGTTCTTGAGATCTCTTTCGCCACACATGACCACATTCTTGAGCTGAACTAACTACCACTGATTTCACCTTTGGAAACTGTACTCGTAGCAGGCAATGAAATATTTCTTTGACCTAAATTTTTACATCTATTTTCTGTTTCTTCAATACATTCTGCATCAGAGAAATTGGATTCACTTAGTTCAGCAGGAACAACCCAGTCTTCCTTGGAAAAATCAGTTTCGGTATAAACATCTTCATCAGGTTCAATTTCAGAACCAGAATCATCATACGAAATATTTTCTAAAACGTTCAATGCATCTTCCTGAGATAGGTATTTTCTACCAACAGTTCTACGCGACATGATACACAGTCACATTAGTCAGAACACTAAAATAAAAATATGCATGTCAGAACACTAAAATAATACAAATCGAACTGTGTTCGTTGAAAGATAACATTTCTAACACAAAAGAAATGCACATTCAGATGACGTGCAAAAATACCAAACAGGTGTTTTTACTCCCCTGCCCTCTCCCCATCCACCCCTCATTCCCTTTCCAAGAAATACACGACCACCCTCGCCAGAAGTGCACCTGTTTATCTATCAGCATACTGGAAAAAGCTAAGCATTGCAAATAAAATTAAAAAATTGAATTTTCTATACATGGTCAAAAAGACCGGTAGCCGTAATTCTAGGTATACTCAGTAATATTGGCAAAAATAATTACTTAAAATAGACAAAAATAAAACTACGTAATATTCCTAAGGTTTTAGGAAAAGTAAAAAACTATCAATATTATACATAAGAAAATTAAAAAGCTATGCCATTGGAAATTGGATTTCCGGCCAAAATGACCGCCGCTGTAATTCTAGTATTAAGGGATTCAGATAAATTAATTTTAAAGATTAATTAAGAAATAAAGTTAAAAAGTACACAACAATAATCATCATGTAAAAAAATTTATTATTACACAATTATATTATTAAATAATTATAATAAACAAATTATTAAAATGACAAACTCTTAGTCTTTCAAACAGACTTTCTCCCACATCATACATTTTAACTTTACTTCCACATGGTGAACTTTTATGACACTTCGATGAACACAGTTGATTTGCCTTTTTACACACCCACTTTTTTGTTTGACACTGAGCATTTGCAGGTTCTATACTCCTGGCCTCCAAATTTTGATTCATTCGCTTCACAGCTTCACGAACATATATTTTTCTGGGGCATCTTCAAGGATTTGTGGGCCAGAAATCTGGAAGACACATCTAGCAAACCAAGTTTTAATAATGCCACTTTTTGTTACAATCTGGTAAATATTATTTTCCACCTTATAAATTTTCCTAATTAAATTTGGGGTCTAAAGGGCCATGGTCTACTTTAGAAACATTTAACAGAATAAAGTCTCTAACTGCAACTGATTTCAGTTTCTTTCAACTAGTTTCAATCATTTTTTCCATTGCTCTCTTCTGGCCTTTGTGTGCTTTTTGATGCTCTGTTACTATTTTTTCTTTTCTGTTGCAAATTTCCCAGTGATAAACAAAATTTTTCTCCTCAGAGGTTAAGGCAATGCTTTGGCAACAAGCTATATGAATCTTCACAGAACATAGAGAGCACAATACAAAAGATGTTTCACTCAAATTTTGTGAACAAATAGAACACATATATTGTTCGAAGTTAGCAATTTAATTTGCTCCTTTAGCCATTACTCATTCCTTATAGCCCTCTTTAAACCAATTCAAATCGTCTTCACTGTCAATATTTTCTAATATTTTGGACAGAATATTTATTGAGCATAATCCTAATTTTGGTTCTGTTCCAAAAAGAATGGTGTACGGACTTTGTCCTATAACTCTATGTTTTGATGAGTTTTTTTGCCACTGAACAAAACAGCAGTCTGTTGTCTAACCTGTACTACCATCATTGTCCATCCAAGCACATAACATATTTTCAATATCCTGATTACAGTGCTCCACACTCCCCTGTGATTGTGGATGCTGGGGCCTTCCATGTACTATTTTATAATCAGGCCACATAGCTGAAAGTTCCTTGATCATGTTAGCGGTAAATTCATGCCAACTATCACTCTGCAAGATGTGAGGTACACCAAAGTCCAAAAATATCTTTAGTAATTCCAATGCCACTTCAGTACACTTCGTTTTCAAAAAATGAAGATGCGAAAACTTTGTTGCATGATCTTGAAAGTTCATTAACCATTTGAAATCTCCACAGGGAGTTGATGGAAAATCAATCAAATCAACTTGACTTCAAAGATTAAAGTCTTGTGTAGCAAATGATCAGACAAGAATGGTACAGTGTTGAGATTTTTTTGGTATTACACATTCTACAAAAAAATTCCAAAAATTTAAATTGCTGAGCTAGGAACATAAAATTTACTTTTCAAAGAAATCAGTATTTTATCTCTTCTACCATGTCCGGTGATACTGAAGAAGCATGTCAAAGTATTCTTCAACAGGTATTATTACTAAAACAGGATCCTCATTACTTCTTTATTAAGACTTTTTTTCACCTACTTCCTAAAACTGAGTGTGTTAGAAGGCAAATCAACTGTGTACATCGAAGTGTCATAAAAGTTCACCATGTGGAAATAAAGTTAAAATGTATGATGTGGGAGAAAGTTTGAAAGTCTAAAAGTTTGTTGTTGGATTTGTTGAATTTTCTAGTCAATCCATATTGCTCACTAGTCTATTTTTGGATTATTTGAATCTAAAATTTCACAGATGCCTTCTTCTATGGTTCCATTAGTCCATGGTTTGTTTTTTAAATCACACCATAACTCTTATTCCTGTACTCTTTCAATTCAGTTTTCCTTCATGTTATAAAAAGTTCCTCTTTAGAATCCCCTCCACCATTGTTGCTGTCTTGCATATCCATATAATCTTCCATACAGTCCTTAACTTACAACATAAAAACACTCAATGTCACTAAGCCCAATGTAGCATAAAACAAAAATACATGCTCTTTGAGACATATCTGTTGAATGTCAACTCGAGAAAATAAAGACATACACTTGTAAAAATAACTTTAATAAAAAAAAAACATTTAAAACTTATGAAGTTGAAACTTATGAAGTATAAAGTTGAATAATAAATTATAACACTACATCATAAGGCACCACCTCCTACCTGAGCCATTTCACCAGCAACTGAACTACCATATGACAACTACAGCTGATATACCCAGAAGGAAAAAAGGGAAAAACATTTAGGGAAAGATATATGGAATCCCTTTCTAGGGAAAAGAAAGAAAAATAAAGAAATCCCTACTTGAGGAAAAAGGAGGGAAATTTTAAAAATAGAAAAAACATTCCATCACTCCCCTTTTCCTTATTTTTCTTTAACACAATATATATATACAGTACAACCTCCCAAATCCGGAATGTTTTCATAAATGGCCAATATTACTTTTCCATTTTACCGATAGATGTCGCTACCAAAATGATCGGTGAATAGGAGTCCGATAGCGAAAGAGTAAAAGGAAAGATGGTGCTGAGACAGAAATAAACCAATCATAGGCATTAAAAATTTCATTACTATTTGTTTGGAGGTTTGTCATGGGTTAAATATATTTAAATACTTTACAATTTCGCTACCGGACTCCTATGTGAACATAAGAGCCCTAGTCTAAGTCATAACACTTTGCATTACTGTTCGTTAGCATGTGTTTTCTTTCTGGTTCCATTTGTATTTTAGATCATTTATTTAATTTTCATTCTTGCGGTAATAAGTAATTATTTTAGTGATTATGTCAGCTACAGTAGCAGGTAAAAAGAGAAAAATATTTCTCTTTCAATAGTGCAAAAAGTTGAGCTATTAAAAGAATATGGAAAAGGAATGCCAGTCCAGAATCTGTGCATGAATTATGCAATTGGAAAATCTACAGTGTATGATATCATCAAACAGAAAGAAAAAATTATGCAGTTTTACAGTGAAAGCGTCACAAAAGTAGAAATGAAGAGAAAAATATTACGACTGCGAAATAATGTTGATTTGGACAGTGTTTTGATCGAGTGGATTTGGCAGAAACGTAGTGAAAATATACCACTTACCAGGAATATGATTATAGAGCAGGCGAAAATGTTTCATGAAAAGATGGAAGTAGATTCTCCACACAACTATTATTCTGGATGGCTACATAAATTTCAAAAACAACATGGCATCCGCCAATTTCGTATATGCGGAGAAAAAGTAAGCACTGATGACGAAGCCAGTGCATCATTTGTAAACGAATTTTTGAAAAAAATACTTAATGAAAATATTTCCCATGAATTAATATATAACGCTGATGAAACATTGTTGTTTTGCCGTTATGTTCCCCGAAAAACATTGGCAAAGGCAGAAGAAAAGAGTGCTACTGGATTAAAAGACATAAAAGAAAGATTGACTGTTTTAGCTTGTGCTAATGCCTCGGGAAGTCACAAATTAAAATTATAGGTTATTGGCAAAAGTAAGAAACATCAATGCTTGAAAGGTATTACCGTATATCCTGTAATTTACCGAGCCAACAAAAGAGCGTGGATTACTAAAGTTATCTTAAAAGAATGGTTTGACCATTATTTCGTACCCCAAGCTCGAGTCCATTGTGTTGCAAAAGGACTTCCCAGTGATTCAAAAATTCTCTTAATTATAATTGTTCTGCCCATCCTGATTCGGCAGTTCTAAATAAAGAAAATGTTGAAGTTAAATTTTTGTCACCGAATTGCACATCGCTGATACAGCCTATGGATATGGGATTGTTGAATGTTTTGAAATGCCGATATAAAAATGATTTTTTGCGAAAAATGTTAAACCACGTGAATGGTGGTAAAACTCTAAAAGATTTCGTGAAAGAATTTAATGTGAAGGATGCATTGTGGTGTATTGCAAATGCTTGGTCCACTGTAAATCCAGAACTTTTAAACTTGTTGCCTATATTGGTTTTCGCTGATTATGATGATGATGACAGCAGCGATTTTGAAGGCTTTCAAGAGTCTGAGAAAGAAGCTAAAATAGCAGAATTAGTAGAATGTGCAAAGAAAGGCAACATTAACTTGGATAAGTCGGACATACAGGAAGTTTTAGACATTGACGAAAATGTGTCGATCGTGGCTTCTCTGAGCGATTCTGAAATTATTGATAGTGTCGTAAATAACAAAGGTTATGATGACAGCGATCATGAAAGTGATTCAGAATCCCTTGATAATGAAAAAATGTCAACGGAAGACCTGATAAAATCGTTAGATAAAACAATATTAGGCTTAGAACAGCGGAATTTTATCTCGGAACATGAAATTATGGCAGTATATCGAATTCGAGAAAAAACAATTTCTAATAAGCCGAAACTAAAGCAACAAACATTGACTGAAATGTTTAAATTATAATCTAATTATATGTTCTCTATTCAGGTTTATTTAATAATTAAATCATTTTATATGTTGTTGTTTTTTAAATGTGTTTATTTTTATTTTTTCCTAAAATTTTATAATGTTATTTAGAAACCTCTCAAATCCAGAAAATTCCCAAATCCAGAATTGTTGTGTCCTGAACGATTCTGGATTTGGGAGGTTGTACTGTATTAGTTAACTAAAAACTATTACAATATTTTAAGGGGGTATGGTCATGATTTTCGACAAAAAATGAATTTTTGCATTTTTAAAAAGTATGTACTCTTGTGCTTCTGATGACATTTACATATTTGTTCTAGCTGCACTAGAAGTATTTTTAATATTTTTTAAAGAACTATTACCATCTGTCAGAATGCCTGGTGTCACACCCTCACCAACCAAAACAAACCACTCGCTGCATTAGCTATTTTTTTAATTTCCCATGCTGCAACCAAAACAACCATTTTACCAATAGTAGTACTGGATTACATTAAAAATATTTATAGAGATTTAGCAGATCCTGATCTACTTGCCAAATGTTTGCATGGGAAAACACAAAACAGCAATGAGAGTGTAAATAGTATAATCCGGTCACGGATCCCAAAGAATGTTTTTGTGCAGTTAGAAACTTTGAAAACAGGTGTATTTGAAGCAATTGCATCCTTTAATGACAGAAATATAATGAAATGCAAAGTACTTTCAACGTTAGGTATATCTCCAGGTTTTTATACTTCTCGAGCAATGCAAACAGCTGATCGGACAAGAATATTAAAGCTCAATATGATGTTTCACAGCAAACCAAGGAAGCCAAAATACAGAGAAGACAGAAAAAATGTAAATTAGAAGACAGTCTTGCTGATGACCCAGATAATCCAAGCTATGGAGCTAGCATGCACTAAGCACAAGTGAATGTTTCACTAAATGTTGATTTTCTCAAAACAGTGTTTTTTGCCAGTTAAGGAACATTTTTCCAAAAACTATTACTGTGATTATTTTCAAACTTTGTATATTTAATAAATGCATAATATTACAAATTTTAATGAACAGATTTTTAGAAAAATTAATTTAGAGTAATTTAGTAATATAAAACGATGTAATTTTGGTGTTCATGAAAAAAAATACATATAGTAGAAATTATATATGTTTAAAAAAATAACAAGGTATTTAAATTATAAAAGCTCTGGTTAAAGTATTTAATATTCATCCGGCAATATACAGTAAAAATATTAGAAACTTATATTCAATACAATTTTTTTAAATGTTCCTTAAAAATGAGTAATTTTAACATTACTGACATAGGGAATCTGGATCATGACCCTACCCCCTTAACAATTTGTCTCTTGACATACGTTTAGTCATTTCTTAGAACAGACATTAACTTAAATTTATGATTGAAAAATAGTTCTTTAATAAAATGAAATCTAGTATTAAAGTGTTTTATCAATTACTTTCAACTCTCTTTAGAGCAATTGCTCACGATGTCTTGTAACCATAAAAGTTCTTTGATAGTTTTAGACATGGCAATATATGATTCCATGCTACACAAGGTTATGCATTTCAGCTTAGAGAACCTCCATGATATTGGAATTCCCTTTAAAAATATCCATAAACCAAAGATTATCTGTTATCTTTGTCTGATGCCCATGATACATCAGAGTATAAATACAAATCATAAGAATTCTTATTTTCTATGCAAATTCTATTATATTTAGCTGAAATTACATGATTAAAAACTTTGCATAATAATTTCCAATGTGTCAAGGTAGGATGAGAATTAAATTGGGATTACATATTCATACAAAACAGGATGTGTGGCCTTGATCTAAGAAGCTAAAAATAATAATAATCCAATAAAACTACCATAAGGAAACTTTGCCTCAATGGAATGCGCATCCTTGGATCTCTGTATGACAATCCCTGTCAATATAGGTAATTTACAATTAACGAAGGGAATATCTTTAAATGTTTCAACTAGTTTATCAATGAAACTTTGCTGATGTAAAAACCATAGATTATTTTCATACTCAAATTCTAAACCCAATACTTTTCTAATAGGGCCTAAATCTTTTATAACAAATTTAGACCGGATTAAATTCATTACTGTTTTTATACTGCTCTCAGATTTTGAGACAATAAAGTAAAGCACATAAACCGATACAATGGTGTTCTAATCCAAAACATATACAATTACATAAGTATTTTACAAAAACCCATGTTCATCAAAACTTTTTCCAATTCCAAAAACCATTTTCAACCTGATTGAAGAAGGCCGTAAAAAGCTTTCTTTAATAACATAACATGAGAATTTCTTTTGAAATTAGATTATAATATAAATAAGCCTTTAGGTATTTCAATATAATTTTTTTCATTTAGATTGCCATATAAATATGCACATTTAACATCTAAACATTTATGAATCTAACCACATGATATAACTAATAATGAAAAGAACATTATTAAAAGCACATAACAAGAGAAAATGTGTTACAGCAGTCAATGCCTGGAATCTAAAACCTTGGGCTACTAATCATGCCTTAAACTACTTTACATAATGAAAATTTTCTTTTAGTCAAACACCCAGTAACAACCAATAGTTTTCTTGATATGAGGGCATGGCACAATCACAAACACATTTCGCTAATTAAGTGTCATTACTTCCTCATCCGTTGCTAATTTCCAGTCCTCAGCCTCTGGAAGAGAAATTGCTTGCTCATAGGTTGACGGTTCTATCAGGCAAGAATTATAAGCACACATGTTAAAGAAGCTAACATCTTCATCAACTGTCACTCGATTGACAAGTTCATCATTTGTAGCTGAAATTGATCTGGATTGTGCTTAAAATTAAAATCACTTGAATCATAGATATTGTTTTCACTATAATATTTTTCTATGTCATTATGACTTCTGGGTCTAGGATTTACAGAATTAGGAGGGTAACAAGTATACATCACATCTACTGACATTTTCCTGACTGACATTGATGTACATCAGGTCTCTATTCAATGCCCATGCAATGAGTTTGTGACAATCCACTTAAAGGAAAGTCAGAACAGCTTTTTATCTGATCACTGATAACAGATGGTTTTAAAATCATCATAATTTAATAGTACATTAACATAATTTTTAGGAATCAGTGGTGAGTGCCTGTATGCTTTTATTAATTCATTGAATTTAACATGTTTTGTTTCACAAACAGTTCTTTCTCTCAGAAATCAAATTCTGTATCATTTTGTGTATAGTGCATATCCAACCAAAAAGCCTGTGTTGGCCTTCAAGTCAAGTTTATCTCATTGATGCTTTTCAACATGGCCATAAATGAGGCTTCCAATGATCTTCAAGAGTCTAGCAGAATACTTACTGCCATGCCATAATGTTCAGGGTACATCATTTTCAATACTTCTACTGTGAGGAAACCTATTCCTTAGGCAAATTAAAGTTGTGGGTAATTCTGCCTAAAGTCCCTTTGGTAACTCATCTTCAAACATTAGCAATCCAACTCTTTCAGTCATACTTCTATTTAGTCTTTTGGCAACACCATTCATTTCAGGTGAATAATTACTTCTCTCCATCTTGATCACCATTTCATTTAGGAAGTTTTAAACCAGGCTGAACAAAACCCCATGCCACTATCAGTTTAGGCAGCTTTAATTTTTTGTGTTCATTTTATTCTCAACCATGGCTTTAAATTTCTTGAAATATTCAAAACACTAGTACTTTTTCTCAAGAGCATAGACATGAGCAAATCTTGAAAAGTCATTTACTATTGTCAAGAAATATTTTGCATCACCAAAGGAAGGCCCAGATGCACTGCTACAGAAATCCAAGTGTAGTAATAGCTGTGGCTGATTAGAAGATCTCTTTTGTATACTCTTGAAACTAGCTCTTGTCATTTTAACTTTTATGCACATATCACATTGGCTAATATGACCTTTAAGTTTCTCTAAACCATGAACTAATTTATTTTGAGATATATATACCTCAAGGATTCAGCATTCTGGTGCCCAAATATTTTATGCCTTATTTCCATATTAGTATAACTTTCAAGATAGTCTTCAGGGACTGGCTCTGTATGCAAAACATAAATTATCTTCTAAATGAGCAACAGCAAAAACTTTTATCTAGCTTGTAAACTGTGCATTTTTAGCTCTTAATTGTCATGGAACAATTGTGCTTATCAATTTCTCTACCTGATATGAGATTTCTTTTGAAAGCTGGTCCCCAGAAAACTTTTACCAGTGACCAGATCCTTCGATCACCTTCACATGTAAACGCTACTGTAATGCTTCCAAAACCACACACTTTCAACTTCATCTCTTACACTTCCAACTGTCCTGTTGCAAACAATTACTTAATAGTGATTTATCTGCAATGAAATGGTGAGATGCAACCAAGTCTATAATCCAAGGCAAGTCATTTACTGTTTTATTAAAACAGTTTCCACTTTCAATTGGGTTATTAGCATATAGCAATCCAGCTGACTGGTTATTAAAAAACATTTAATTATTTTTAGGAAGAAATTTCTTTGCTGCGCAGCACTGAGGTGAAATATGATCTACTTTCCCACAAATGAAACATTTTTGTGTATCTTTGAGTTGACTCATAGGTTTACTCAATTTGTTCCTATCTTGAAAATGTTTTTCATGACTAGTTTTGGGGGTATTTGCTCCTTTCGCTATTAAAATATTACTTCCAAGTGAATGTATCTGGACATTCTCACATTTTGGTCTATCATACTCAGATAGTAAGACTTTCTTGTCTATCAGGCTTAAAATGTTTATCATCCAACTGGTATAACTGCTGTGCAACATTACTATATTCAGGTGGAAGATTCATCAGCATTTAGTAAGTATATTCATCATCATCAACTTGTTTGCCAATACTTCCAGTCTCTCTTTTGCTTGCTTCAACCTGCCAAGAAATATCACCACCAATTCTGAAGCTTGATCTAATTGATATAAATTCAGCTCACAAACTTGATATTCTCGCATGTGACTTAGGTTCAAATGCATGTTTTAAAGTTTCAAACCTTGGGATTACTTATATCCATAATTAATGTTTGCTGTTCCACTTCAATTGATATGGCAATTGTTGAAACTGCACACTGCTTATGGTGTATAAATTCCAACCTTTCTTTATCACTGGCTTTTTCATCAGGTTATATTTTATTATTGTCTATGAAACCAAAAATGCCTTGATGGCACAAGAGCATTTCTCAAGTGAATTTCCACTGCTGCCAATTCTCCCCATTAACTTTGGGAAATTGAGAATACTGGAAGTGCAGAGTCAGCTATTTTGTTTTCAAAAAAGTTCAAAACTAGTATCAAGCAACCATGCTCTGCTACCATGTTGAATGTCAACTCAAGAAAATAAAGATATACACTTGTAAAACCAAGTAACTTCAATTAAATAAACACTCAGAACTAAATAAAGTACAAAGTTGAATAATAAATTATAACACTACATCAGAAGGCACAACCTCGTACCTGGGCATTTCACCTGCAACTGAACTACCATATGACAACTACAACTGATATATCCATCCATAGGGGAAAAAAGGGGGAAAACATTTAGGGAAAGATTTATGGAATATCCCCTTTGTAGAGAAAAGAAATAGGGAAAAATAAGAAAATCCCTACTTGGGGAAAATTTAAAATTAGAAAAAACATTCCAATAAATTCAACTGCTACTGAGCAGTGTTGAAGAAGAAAGTGGACTTTGTGCCTTCTATGGCACTGAACTTGGTTTGTTTTGACATGCTTTTGATGACCCTGTGAGGCAGTTGTTTACAAGACACGGGAAAGAGGTAAGGCTTACTGCAATAAGCCTGGATGAAACCAGGCTGTTTGAGCAAACTATTGCAAATTTTCTAACTAGCATAAAGGTGAATGGGCTTGTTGCAATACGCCTAAAAAATAGCAGGCTAATTGGAAAGTTGTTGATCATTTTCAATTAGTCTGGCACATTGCAAAAAGGTGGATTTGCCAATTTGCCTATGACATATTAAATATAAAAAGCAGTCGATAGTATAAAACTGTTTTATCTCTTACTTACCTTAAACACTTTTACTTGACAAGCAGCTACATGCAGTCTCTGGGAATAATTTTCCTCATGTGAAAATGTCTCAATTTGGATGCGAAAAGGGGCACCTTTTTCTCCACCATGTTTCTTAGGTGTGAATTCAGTGCTAATACAATTTAGCTGAAAAGAAAAACGGAAATCATAACCAGCAATTAATTCATTAAGTACTAATAACAAATCTATATGAAAGGTATTCATTTTTCACAATTATAAACATTGTTTCACTCACTTTCTTTTATTACTTTCATTTTATCAGTTTGTTATGTTTTATTCGTGGTTGTATGCTTAACTTATCTACTTAATTAAATTCTTTTCTCATAATTAACTTTCACTTTTAAGTTTTGCTGTGAAAAATGCCAGTGATCGTATAATAAAACATATCCCCATAACTAAATTATTTTCTCAAAACTAACCCCCCTTTAAGCTTTACTTAGAATAAAGTGCAACTTGTTGGCCCACCAAAAAGACAAACTCAAACATTCGCTACACACTAGAGTAGAGGCAAAATAATTCATTTATTTTAATTTCTATAATTTTAACATTTCTTCTTTTACAGTTTTTTCTAAATTTAATGACACACAATAATCTCCAATCATATTTTTTTTTTCACAAAATAAAACAATTAAACAAACATTAGCAAATTTCTGGTGGCTGGCGAATACCCCTAAAACGTAGAATCAAAACCTGTTTACTTTTTTTCTTTCACTTTACTTTTAACTATTTGAGCTCAATTCTAGAACAATTAATTTTTTAATTATAAAAAAATAATTTAACGATACCTTCAGTCGACTGAAAGAAAAAAGAGAAGAGAAGAGAAAAAAAAGAAAGGGATAAAATAAAAAAAAAAAGTTGGTCATCACTCGTCAGCCTCCGATAGCTCTCGGACTTCTGCGGGAGACATCTCTCAGCCCTTCCATCACACAAGGAAGCATCAGCGCTGGATCGGATAAGCAGTTGGCGGCTACCCGGGTCAAATCGGAACTGCCCCTCAAGTCATCCCCCTTCTTGGGAGAAAAAAACTTTTCACCCCCCGAATGCATGCGCGCCGGAAGGCAGGACGTAGGAAATAGTTCTTATCCACGCCTTTTCCTGACGCCGTAAAAATCAGTCCACAAAGCACAACTTTTCACATTTCGATGGGTTGTCAACTGTAGTATTTTTTTTTCTATATTGCGTAGCGCTGGGTTCTTGTTTGATTTTGAAGAGAACACTTGAAGACAGAGCAGCGCGCCGATAGCCGTCTTGTAACCTTCCGCGGGTCTCCTCTCGGGCTGGGCGAGGAATACGGAAAAGTAATCAAAATTCCTTTTCCCTGCGAATTCAATCTGTTTTCCCAACATCCTGGGAAACTGTTGCAATGCACAAGTAAAAAGAAATGGCAAAAGGGGAGGGTATCGAGTTACCCAGACATAGACTTGGGAAAGAAAGAAAACAGTTTAGGGAATACAGGATTTTAAGGACAGACAAAGGGGGTAACTTAGAAACTAATAATTTTTTATTTGTAAACTTGACTAAAATCCGCCAGCCGTCGCTCAGCCACCTTACTACATTTTAACTGTACCTACACACTTAAACACTTCTTTTAACATCAATAATTGTGATATAACAACATCCCCTTTGTATGACAAAAATTTTTTTGAACGTAGTGAAAAAATTTTTTTTTTTTTTTTTTGATTGAGAGCGCCTACCCAAAGAAAAAATGCAGAGTGGGTAGCTACCACGAACTCTCACTCTGAAAGTTGACAACCCATTTGCCCCCAGTCAGAAGTGACAAGTTCATGGGTGCTAGACCCCACAGAGCAGTCATGCGTCCACGGCTGTCTGTCCCAAAATTAACGGGAAAATAATTCATTTATTTTAATTTCTATAATTTTAACATTTCTTCTTTTACAGTTTTTTCTAAATTTAATGACACACAATAATCTCCAATCATATTTTTTTTTTCACAAAATAAAACAATTAAACAAACATTAGCAAATTTCTGGTGGCTGGCGAATACCCCTAAAACGTAGAATCAAAACCTGTTTACTTTTTTTCTTTCACTTTACTTTTAACTATTTGAGCTCAATTCTAGAACAATTAATTTTTTAATTATAAAAAAATAATTTAACGATACCTTCAGTCGACTGAAAGAAAAAAGAGAAGAGAAGAGAAAAAAAAGAAAGGGATAAAATAAAAAAAAAAGTTGGTCATCACTCGTCAGCCTCCGATAGCTCTCAGACTTCTGCGGGAGACATCTCTCAGCCCTTCCATCACACAAGGAAGCATCAGCGCTGGATCGGATAAGCAGTTGGCGGCTACCCGGGTCAAATCGGAACTGCCCCTCAAGTCATCCCCCTTCTTGGGAGAAAAAAACTTTTCACCCCCCGAATGCATGCGCGCTGGAAGGCAGGACGTAGGAAATAGTTCTTATCCACGCCTTTTCCTGACGCCGTAAAAATCAGTCCACAAAGCACAACTTTTCACATTTCGATGGGTTGTCAACTGTAGTATTTTTTTTTCTATATTGCGTAGCGCTGGGTTCTTGTTTGATTTTGAAGAGAACACTTGAAGACAGAGCAGCGCGCCGATAGCCGTCTTGTAACCTTCCGCGGGTCTCCTCTCGGGCTGGGCGAGGAATACGGAAAAGTAATCAAAATTCCTTTTCCCTGCGAATTCAATCTGTTTTCCCAACATCCTGGGAAACTGTTGCAATGCACAAGTAAAAAGAAATGGCAAAAGGGGAGGGTATCGAGTTACCCAGACATAGACTTGGGAAAGAAAGAAAACAGTTTAGGGAATACAGGATTTTAAGGACAGACAAAGGGGGTAACTTAGAAACTAATAATTTTTTATTTGTAAACTTGACTAAAATCCGCCAGCCGTCGCTCAGCCACCTTACTACATTTTAACTGTACCTACACACTTAAACACTTCTTTTAACATCAATAATTGTGATATAACAAGTTCTAATTTTTTAAAAATTTTATTAGTCAACCCAGCCCAGTAATTAAGAACACTGATTCATTAAAATATAGATTTTATTTTTGTACATTTTCAAACAAAACTGATGGTTTATTTATATTCACTTCTGATTAGTTTTTCAATGATGTTCATATTTACATAGTCTTCAATGATTCAATAGATTAAGTTTGTACAATAGAGTGTTGTTATGCATATTTTTAACAACATAGTTGGGGAAAACTACCTAGGTTTAGGGGAAACTGGGAAGAAATCAATATCCATCATGTTGGGTACTTTATTAAACTTAATTTTAACTATTGTTCAGCAATTTTTTCTTAACTTCAGTATTAAAATTCTGTTCATTTTTAAGGTATAAAAAGTTTTTATTTTCACTACAGGACCTTTAAGTTAAAAAGAGGTTCTCTCTTGAAGACAAAAAACATTTCATATACCATAACCTGTGAAAGTGCTACATAGAAAATTGGAATTAATAAAAGAAAGAAAGAAAAAATAGACAACTTACTCGAATGAAAACACCAGTTTCATTAGTTGGGTCCCACAAAAACTCACATATGTGGATATTATTTGGATCATTAAGAACATCATATAAACCATATGATAACGGAATGTCTACAAAAGAAAATTGCATAAAAAGTTACATTAGATGTCCATAAATTGAGTATAAAGCACACCAAACTAAACAAAATTATAATTTTTAGATTTTAAAAATTTGTTAAGTGAATCTTAATACATATACACAGAATGGAAAAGAAAATCATAAAAAGCAAGCATACATTCAAGTTTAAATATTAAATATCTATTATTAATGAAGAAATAAAATAAAAATTATGATTCCTGAACACATGGTGCCCATTTTAGTATAATTTTGAAAATTTTACATCCTGAATTGAGTATAATCAAAAGCCATATCCTTGGGGAATATCAATATATAGGGGTTGTAAAGTACATTCCATTACTTCTAGACATCTTCTGGTTTAAAATCATGTTCCAATTCAAATTTATAAACCTTTTACATCATCAGTGACATGAGCTATTGCTGATTGATTAAGCTAAAAGTAATGTCACTTTTATTGGTCATCCCATGGCACACTAGTATATTTAAATTTGAGTGACATATTAAAAAGCTGGTAGTAGTTATGTTTAGACTGTCCAAAAAGAGTGTATTTCTGTGAATTAAGTTTCCTTATGTTATTTAAAATGTAAAGTCTTGGTAAATATTTAATCAGTAAATATACATGCATTGTATTTCTTAAGAATGAATACTGCAACTCTGCTGGTGATGCTTAAGAATTGGGTATCAGTTATTGACACTACCACAGCCAGAAATGAATGGGGTAGGATATGCTATGCTTTTGAACGTATAACCTGTGACAATATTGCAGATCTACAAACAGCATTTATGAATACAGCAGGAAGATGAAAGTATTCAGTATTTTTTTGACATCATCTTGAAGAAGGGGAGTTGGGGGGGGGGGGGTCAAAGAAAGATTTTCTACAATTTTGGTGGTTCTGTGCTTCTAACACCCAGGAATATAGAGAAACAGATCACCTCCCTTTGAAGATTCACGCTTGCAATTAAGCTGTAAATTTTAATAAACAATATGACTACACTTAGTATTACACACAAAAAAAAAAATTTTCAGGTAGTCTCTTCTAACAAAACTACAGCAGGTTATTAATGTAGGATTACTTATCGTTACTTACCTCATTTGTATGTATATATGTATGTATGTGTTATGTATATATGTATCTATATATATGTACATATGTATATATACATATATGTATGTCAAAATTTTGACACATTTTGGTACTTTTTTGTTTAACTGTTTACTGCTCCTCCAAGTGATACAGACTAAGTTTGGTGCACTGCCAAAATTAACTCACGAGGTATGAACAGACAGTTTTAGCATCTGAAATTTTGCTTTCCAGAGGACCGTTATGAAGGAATGTAACCCTACATTATTTTAAAAAATAAATAAATAAATAATGAAATAGTTATGAAAAATGTAATATCAACCCTTTGTATGGGGGGGGGGGGGAATTATATTTCAGCCATACACATTATTCTAAACAAAACCACATAATAGCTGTAAAAATTATTTTTGAATGAAAAAAAAATTAGTACACTTTAATATGTTTATTACAAAAAAGCAATTTTTAAAAAAACTACCAGAAATTTCAGTCAAAAATCACATTCAAACTGAACTCAGGGAAACTACGACAATTATGGAGCAGAAGAATAATTTGGTAGTTGTTACAGAAGAAATACTGTAACATACCTATTTCAAGAATTCTCTCTCCAACTCTCTGGTTCTGCCATTGGGCAATCTGCTCTTTTTCAGAGTACTGTAGTCGACGCTCCTGGAACCCAACACGAACAATGCTCTGAAAGGTAGAAAGGTACAGTTAATTATCTTCTATGCATACACAGAATAAAATTATACACAATAAAACAAAACATACCTTAAGCATTTTTCCTTGCATTTCTGTAAGATCACCTAATTTTTTTAACTTTATTTCATATGATTGACCTGAAAAACAGTTTAAAATGATTAAAAACATCAGACCAAAAAAAAAAATATCACTAACTATAATAACGTACATAACACTTTCACTGCCCCCATAGGAGGTTAAAATGATCACTGGTATGCCAAACTTAAAAACACTAGTTTAACTGTTTGTAAAGGGTTCACAATATGTCAGAACTATCACTTAAAAATAACAGATATCAAGAAAAATCCAAATAATTTTGGTGAAAAGATCAAATACATTTTTCCCAATAAAAACAATCATTTTGAGCTTAAAAATATAAAATTCTAACCTACTGCACACATGGATGCGACAGTAAGAAAATAACCAATTTTTAAATAAAACTTTTCCAAGTCGAAAATAGATGGTGTAGGGTGTCCAAGTTTTATTTTTTTAAATGACTCTTATCGTAGAGTACCACCAACAAACAAAGTCATTGCTGAACTGCCCAGGAAATTTTATTTAACATAATATGAAATGATACCAATGACCTGTTCTCCTCTTTCATATCTATGGGTGTTTTTTTTTTTTTTAAATGGTCTGTACATATTTACTATAATGGTTTAATTAAATCTATAAAAAGCACACAATAAGATTTAGAGTCTGTATATTTTTTATTTTTATTTATTTTTATGTTTTCCCTGTGGTTAGTGAGATCAGTAAACTAATTTGCATACCTCCTTACCTACCAATTACCAGCAAGCATGTCTCAGCAAGTTATGATGAGTTCAGTTGTGTGTGTGTGTGTAGTTTAGCAAAAAAGGTGAGTTGAATACCTCATCTTTTGTAGTCATGGAACTTATAGATTGGTATTAGTATGGGGGAAGTTCCCACCATACTACTCAGCACCAATGTCCCTAGCATTCAACGTTTTCTAACTAATCACAGAGCTTAAAACAATTACCTATTAAGCCACTGAGCTCAGTAACTGGTTAAAAAGTTCTGAATGCCAGTAATGTTGATGAATGTAATGTGAACAGCCTCATAGTTAGATGCGTGTTCTGTATATCGCCAAGAATAGAAATATGCACATATTATAATTGCTAATTATGCATTAAGTCAATAATCTATATATGAAAAACAGTTTAGTAACTGACTGACATATAACATACAGACCAAACCGCTGGACCTAAAGGGCTGAAATTTTGCATGGTGATTCTTCTTATAGTGTAGGGGTGCACTAAGAAAGAATTTTGAAAAATTCTTCTTAGATTTTTTTAAATTAAATTTTTAAGCTGCTTTTGTAACATTCTTTTAAGTTTGCATTCAAAAAAATAATTTGAGGGTTATAAAATTTATATCATGAGAAGGATCATAAAAATTTCTTTAAAATGAAATCTTTTTCGAATCTTTACCTCCATTGTCTGATTTTTAGTGAATTTTTAAAGATTAAATTTTAGAATTAAATTTATTAAATGCTGATCATGTGGTTTCTTTCCTTTTTGTGATACTTTAAACAAATTTTGCGTCACGTGCATAATAACGAAATAGACCAAAAAAATTTTTTTTTTCTTCTTGCTTATGCGGCAGACGACTGGACATTATTAAAAAAATATTAAAATACAGTAAAAGATATGTTCCTCAAACTGTACTATATTAACTGCACTATATTCTTTATTATGTTCTATTAGATTTAATTTGAATATTTTCTTCAACATTATTTTGTCTATAAAAATATCCTTAACGATTTTTTTTATAAATACAGTGGAATCTCGATCGATCGTTTTCGGATCCATCGTTTTTCCATATGTGTCGTTCATTTTATCCAGTCCCAACAATCATATTGCTTTGTTATGTTTCTGCATCTATCGTTTTCCCGCATTTATCGTTCATTTCAATTGGTCCCTTGAAAAACGATAGATCGAGATTCCACTGCATATATATATATATATATATTTTGGCATTAATTGCATACATTGACCATTGTATTTAATTTGAATATACTCTGTAGCGAAGTATGGGTATTCAGCTAGTTTAGCATATTTGCTTTGGCATCCACACATGTTTGAAGCAAATGATAAAGGAAGATTCAAAAAATTGTACTGTGACATCAAACAAAGGTACAACCTTAGCAGAATAGACAAATTAATTCATACTATTGAAGCGATTTTGCACTCATTTCAATAAACCCAATGCTGCCTTCATAAAATGTCTCGACCATGAAAAATTAATAAATAAACTGTTCAGATGGAATATTAATTTCTTAGGATTTTGCCTGCTACATTCGTTTTAAACATATCAAAAGAATATCACTGAATTGAATGCTCAAAGCAAAGGGCTTAGAGAATTTTTTATTTAAATGCCACACAAGTATATAAATCCATGATTAAAATCTATATTTTATATGTTACTTTATTTAACAGCTGATTATTAAAATAAAAGCAAGAAAATCAGTATTTTTTTTTTATCATTGATAATAATTTATCTATTCTTAGAGATTTCAAACATTTTACATTATTTTATTTTTTAATTGTTAAATTATTTTAGAGCTCTTCCTTATATTACTCTCACTTAAATGAATTTTGAAATATTTTATTAGAGTAAATCACTCATTTTCATCCCATTAAATATTTAGTAATTGATTATACATCAAATAAAATTATTTTAAGCTTTTAATAATCACATATATTTTACAATAAACTATAGAAAGAAAAACAGATCATTTTTACCTCAGATTAATGAAATAATATTGTACAGTAGTCGTCAAATAAATGAAATATTATTGAAAAAAGGTAAAACAGTGGTCAATACATTAAGAACATTAAAAATAACTTAAATCTACTGAACTGGCTAAAAATTTCCTACCAATTACCAAATTTCTAAAAGTAAATCCCATCTTTTAAACTTATCCCAATTTTAATGGTAAGAAATCAGTCTGACTCCCATATTTTCAAATCATGTAATTTGGAAACCTAGAAAGGGAATTTCTAGATCAAGATCACATTAACACAATCTATTTTTTCCCATAAATATGTGTCATGGTGTATACATACCTTGATTTAAATATGTCATTGACTCTTCATTAATTTTTGTTGCAATTGATGTAGCTGCTCCAAGGACATACTGAAACCTAGTGTTTTTGGAATTGGTAGGGACAAACTGTGGAGGGTCTGAAAGCTGAAGAATCTGACTCAACATGCTAGGACTCAGGATAGAATTTGATACAGGCTGTGATCCCGTGGCTCGAAGATCGGGGGCAGAAGAACTGTGTCGGCATCTGTCAAAATACATGGACATAGGTTTAAAACATTATATTCACATTACTTAAGAAAACATTACAAACAGCATATGTATATAGCATCTCATATTGAAAATTAAACATAGGATTTTTCAATACAGTGGAACCCCTTTATAGTGAACCCATTATATAACGAACTTACAGCTATAACAAACAAAAATTTTGGTCCCGCAGTTATCCTACTGTACGCAATTTAATTAGTATTGTGTCAGTTTAATGTTATCGATTTTAGTCGATTTAATTCATTAATGATCATTTTTAATAGATTTTATCATTTTTTTTAATACATCATTATTGAATACCCATTGCAACTAATGAGTTATACATTTTGTGAACTCTAGCATTTTTCTTAACTGTTTGGATATAGTAAACCACCGGACAAAACCTTTGGTCCCTTGAAGTTCATTATAATGGGGTTTGACTGAACATAATAATACCGGAAAATTGCAAAAGACATCAGTATTCTAATGAGGAGAACTTTGTGTGCAATGCTAAACAATTTTAGCTACTGCAATAAATTTTAGCATGTTTTTAGATTAAAAAAAACTGCTATATAACAGTATTTTAATGTCATGTAAAAAAAAAATATATTGAAAAAGATACTACATTCTAAACCAGGGTTGGCAATCCATAACATGCAGATTTGTTTGTGACACACAAAAACATTTTAGATAATTTAGAGGCATTTTGCTTAAGAGAAAATTTAAAATGCAATTTATTTTTTTTTAATTTAAGTGGGGGGGAGGGGTATATCCACTGAAAAGTAATCATCAGTTTAGTATAGTTCTGAATCTGTGTTTCACAAATCATAGGGTACATAAGATAGCAGGCAAGATTTTGTAAGTGATTAGGTCTTTCTGCAATCAGAATGTTTAAAAAAAAAGCTAGATAAGAGACAAATTTGAAAAATCTAAAAAGACCAATCTTGAAATTTATAACTTGAGGATTTCTGAGATGGAAAAAAAACATGCTAAAATTTATTGCAGTAGCTAAAATTGTTTAGCCTTGCACACTAAGTTCTCCTCCTTAGAATACTAATGTCTTTTGCAATTTTCCAGTATTATTATGTATTGAAATGTCATGTGTTTAATTTGACAGACTTATAAAAATAGATAGCCTTTTTAATGTTTTTTGGTCAATTTAAATTTATCCATTGTGTGTTAGGTTTCTCCATGGCACTGAGTATATACACTTAGCTACAAAACATTCAGAAATAAGTATGACTTAAGAACCAACAAGAAAAATTTAATTCAATAAATAATGTGTGAGAGTAAATGAAAATTAGTATAAACTGAACAGTTACTAAAAGATACTTATAATATATATATATATATATATATATATATATATATATATATATATATATATATATATATATATATAAAAGATTTTTGATGTATGAAATGTATATGCTTGAATTATAAAATAAATATTATAATAAAATATAATAACATATTATAGTTCATTTATTCTTGACTAAAAGAAAATAAAGGTTCTGTAAAAATATCTCATTTATAAATTGGTCATTAGGGGGATTGATCATATCTGCAGGATTGGAGTAATTTGACACAGTGTGGTGACTATACTAGAGTAATTGTTCAATTAGATGTAATAAAAAAATATGTCAAAATTCAAGAGACAGATTATTTCTAAACCACTTGCTTAGCCAAACACTTATTTCAAATAATGTTTGAAATTTTTTTTTAACTTTCTAGTATAAATGGTTATACATATTTGTCCTTTCTATAATGGTTATAACTTAGCAGCATTTTTTTTTTAACTGTAGTATTTCATAGTTTTTTTCTGAATGAAAAAAGGCTGTGGCTTTGAGAAACAATTAATTCTTAAGTATTACATTGTATATTTTTTATCACCTGTATAAGAAACAAGTAGCAAGAAGTAAATATGGCTCAAAGCTTAAAATTGAACTAGTACCGAAGAAAAAAAGGTTATGAAACATAGTAATAAACTATCAAAGTTTTATGAAAACTGAATTAAATTTAACTAAGATTAAGTTTATACAACTTAAATGATACATTAGTGAAACCTATTGTGTTGTAAAAATTCTAATATATCTTGAATATAGATCTATATAACATGCAACATATCTACAATACAAAATGTGTTAGCATGACAATACCAATTGTACATAAACATAAAAACAATTCTGCATTCATACCATGAATTATAAATGGTTGTTTTTCAAGATGGACTGCTAAAATATTAACAAGGAAAATAAATATTTAAGTTTTCCTTTTTTTAAGAAGAAGAAGAAGAAGGGGGGGGTTATATTTTTAATTCTTCATATCACAGATTTTTGAAACCTTGGTTATTTTTCAATTTACAGTACATTGAAAGCATTAATATATGTGGGATAAAAAGTGTCTTTTATTACAAAATGAATATAGAGGTCTTGTGATTAACAAAACCATCAGTCAAATCAAGGTTCTTTTAAAACTACAAAACTATTTTGAAAATACCAAAAAGTTTAAAAAAAAAATATCAGCAAATTAATATTATTTACCTTATACTCAATAGACATTGTCTATTGAGTATAAGTTAAAAGATTTCTGGTATAAAAATCAGTACAAATAATGGCATCTCTGAATAATACACATTAATTCTTGTACCATTAACGTAGTGTCCAGTGCATATAACTTCTTGACTATTTTGCAACTTTTCAGACTTATAATCATACCTTGAAGAGTTAATTCCTGGCTTTCAGTACATTAAATTTTACAATAACAATATTTTGAAGGGCTTCAAATTTTAACTACAGCACAAAGAAATTTAAAACAAATCACACTATGTTACAGAAAAAATACTGCAATGGTATTCCTACTTAAATTGCAGTTATAAAAATAAATAAATAAATAAATAAAGACAATTTTCTTCTCTACTCAAAAGAAAACAAATATTTTTTAAAACAATAAATATACTTAAATAACATTTTATTTATATGAAAACTCATTCAAAAGTAAAAAAAAGAAATGCTTCAATAAATTGAATGATTCGTGCAACTGGTAATGAAAGTTGTACTACCTTAATTTTAAGATTATAGTACTCCTGCAATTAATTTTGGCTTACATCACTAAAGAGCATTTGTACAGAAACCTCTCTAAATAAATACATGCTAAGAGGTCTCTGGTAGAATTTTCCTAGCCAGTTTATTCAACACTAGTACAGTTGGCTGTTTGTTTAACGACTTTCAAGGGACCATGAAAAATCGTCCTTAAGTAGAGATTGTCCTTAAACAGAATTTGTGAAAAAGTAACATTTCCCATAACGTGGGAGGGGCCAGGACTGGGAAATATCGTCTTTAAATAGAGATCGTTGTTAAACAGAGAGCCAACTGTATATCTAAAAATCCTCACATTCCATCCCCATTTTAAACCTAAAAGCATAAAAAAATTAACCTGGAACTTTGAGAGCTGTCATTATTTTCTTTATCCTCACTGCTGACACAGAATCTTTTAATGGACACATCTTCATCTCCATTGAGTGCGAGCCGAGTTTTTTTGGCCTGCATAGAATACGACACATTTCTCATCAATTCAAGAGGTGGAAATGGACTACCTCGAGATGGGGAAGTATCCCTAAAACATTAAACAAATAACTTCATAAAGACAAGATTAAGAACAACATCAGAACATATCATATTTAATAAGCTCATCTAATTATATTCAATTATCTTGTCTCCATGGTATTTTAATATGACACGTTATAAAAAAAATTTCATCATAAAAATTACCCACATTGTACAAATGAATGAAATATAATCTAACATTAACCTCAATATATGAAATCCAACTTAGAAATTCATTTAATTCTGTTTTCACATTTATTTTAACTTAACATAAAGCAGAATTAATTTGGTCAATGCCATTAGATCCCACCTTAAGAATAAACTCGGATACAGAGGAATACCTCAAATAAAAACTATATTATGTTTGGTCTACATTTAAGTTTGAAAATAAGGAAAAAATCTAAATATTGTTTATTATGAACATGCAGGATGATTAAGTTTCTAATGCTTCAGAAAGCCAATTGTATTTTAATTTAATGCCATATGAAAACATGATAGATCAGCTTTTTTTAAAGTTCAAACTATTTTATGTATTAATTTTCAATGTAACATTTACCAAAATATCAAACACATATATATCTTAACTTAGTAATGATAAAAGTGGTTTTTGCCCTAAAGTATCTTGATGAACGATGAGCTCATGCTCTATTTTTAGTTAATAGATGATTTCTTTTTTCATCATCTATATTGCAGGAATTTATTAATTTATAGTAGAATGTAGATTTCCTTCTAAGCATTTCCTTGGAGAATGTCACCTTTCCTGCTCTATTGAATGAAAAATTACCTTCGGTGGATTCAACTGGTCCAATAATTTTGAAGCTGTTTTATCCCCTGCATTAAGTAAAGACTTGCCCAAATCTGCAGCATTTGTTCTACTAATCACTAAAGAATTTGATGTAAATTTCTGTGCTGCAAGAAATTTTTACATATTTGGACACAAGTAATCATCCGAGGGGGCTAAATCTGAAAAATATGAAAGGTGGGGAACTATTTCATAGTGTAATTCTAACATTTTTACCACCATAATTGAAGATGAATAAGCTGGTGAATTGTTATGATGGAAAATAACCTTTTCCTTTTTATTGCTAAATATGGCCTTTTTGTCTTAATTTCACTGTTTAAATGTCCCAGTAAAGATGCATAGTACTCTCCAGTGATTGTTTTGACTACTTCTAGGTAGTCAATAAAGATTATACTGTGTGAATCCCAAAAAACAAACAAAGGTCATAACATTCCTGCTGATGGAACCATTTGTGCTCAATTTGTTGCAGGCTCACCTGTTTCAACCCACCGTTTTAACTGTTCTTTCATTCTTAGCTGGTAGTAATGTATCAATATTTCACCAGTTCTTACAAAATGACACAAATTCATCTAGCTTAATTTGAAACAGTTCCATATTGTGCTTCGAAGTGTTCACATTTTATATTGGTTTTCGTAAACATGGCAGCCACCTTGCAGACAGCTTTCTCACATCCAATAATTCAGGCAAAATATTTTGTATTTGCTCTGGTGAAATAAGAACAACCTCAGAAATCTCCCACACTTTTAATCTTCTATCCTTCATCCCCATATCATAATTTTTTCAATAATTTGTGGCCCGGTGATCTCATTAGGGAGACTTAAACATTCAGCATCACTAGTTGTCTTTCAGCCACAACAAAAATCAACAAATCCCTCATCAATCATTCTAAGCGAAGGTGCAAACTCACCATAATATTAGTAAAACCTGGATATCATTTCTGCCACCATTTTGCCTCTTAAGAAGTAATGTTTCATCAACACATGGAACTCATATTTCAGATAAGCATTGAATCTGTTTACAACCTTATATGCTTGCCTTTGAATCATGCTAAATGGGAGAGTGACAACAATTTTAGAACAGTGTCACCATCATTTGCATTTTGCATCTACTTATCAAATGATCCGTGAATGAATATATATATATATATATATTTGATTCTTCAAAATATTTCATAGGAATGATTCAGAGATAGTAACTGTTTAAAGTTATTACTTCAGTATCTATTTATTATCACATTTTCTTAGCTAATCTTCCACTGGAAATATTGATTTTTCTAATTACAATGATAGGTATCAAACTCTAATAATTTTTCTTTGAATTTACTTCAAGAGTTTTATCAATCTCATTTCATATTAATAATAATTTAAATAAAAAACATTGATGACTATTTTAAGTTGATCATCTGAACATGAACAAATACTTTTAACATTATCTGAAAATTCAGATTCTATTACTGTCAACCAAAGTTACCCACATTACATATTTAGAAAAATTTATAAATTTGTTATAATAAACCAAAATGGTGATTTCTTACAAAGTATTTCATAATTTAAGGTAACAAAAATCAAGATATTTTAGATGTGTCTAAGTTTTTTCAGGGGATTATAAAAAAACTATGATCTAAAGTTGGCCACCATAATTACAACACATAAATATAAAATTATCAAAACAATTTATGTGAGATAATTTAGCAGCTTATTTAACTAAAAAAAAAGTATAAATTACCCATTTTCATGTGATCCAGCATAATCAGCAGAAGAAACACTTTGTATCAAAGAATTGAGAGTTCCACTATGAAAAAAAAAGATAACAGACTTTAGTCATACATAAAGACCTAATTTATGCATTAATTTTTAATTGGATGAAATCAAACACAAAAAAGCATAACAAAATTTTAAAATTTTAATTTAAAAGACTAAGCTATTATTATAGTATAATCAAAGTTTTTTAATCATGTAAATTGGCATTTCTAGCAAGGAAGAACTAAGATTAAACTAAGAACTATTGCACATGTACAGATTATATGAAATTTTAAAACTTCATATAATGTCAGGAAAGATTTTAAACAATATGTATTTGATTTTTTAGCTTAGTACTAATCACATAGTATGCTGTTACAAACAATGCATATACCACAGATGCCAACTACTTACAATTAAAATCTGTACAAAGCATTTCATTTACTCCTCAACACCATTACAAAAGTAGGCAAAAGTTTCAAATTATAAAAAACAAAAGATAAAGAAAAAAAATGTGAACATAATAAAAATAGAACATTTTAATAAATTTAATATTCAAAATAAATTTTGGGCACACATGTAGAGAAATTTAATTCAGAAAAATCTAAAATGAATGGTCAACATATGAATTTTAATAAAATAGTAAAGTTAGGCATCTATACTAAATATTAATTCTAGGTTCTAAATATTAATTGTTTTGTTCATAATGTAGAATGCAACTAGTAATACCAATTGTGTCATACTTCTTATAAAATGAAGTAACTATAGAAATCAAATAAGGCATAAAACAAGTACATAATGCATAAATCTAATTCACATGAAAATTTTAAAAAGAGTAACACATTCTAAAATTTGAAATATCTATAAACTTTTTACTACTTAAGTTCAAAAATGCTCTTCAGTAAGATTTTATGATTTATGGAAATTGATTATCAAACAGTTTCTAAACTCAGTTTTAGTATCAAAAAGACACACTTTATAAAGCCTTTTTCCTTTTTAACTACAAATGATGATGACTATGAGTGAAAAATTATGCATTTCAACTATGACTGACAGTTAACAGGTCAGAACTAATTAAAAAATTAAGCATGTTTAGTACTTTTTTTTAAGTACATTTAAAAGAAAAATTAAGCAACTTTATTTACATTATTATATGTGCATACATAAAAATATATAAAGGGTTATCAGGAAAGAATCATCCAATTACAAAATTTAATATCTTCCATAATTACAAACAGAAAATTATAATTAATATGCCATTGTAAAGGAAAAATATTAAATTTTTAGTTTGTAACATTTCCTCTTTTCATTTTTCAACAAGATGGTGCACTGCCCCATTGCCATTTGGAGGTTCGTCGATTGGGGATATGTCAAAGATTTTTTGTTCATACCACCTTAGCCTACAGGTTTGCCCAAACTTAAACAATGTATTTGTGATGCTTTACAAACAGTTAATAGTGAAACATTACAACATGTTTGGCAAGAAATGCCATATCGCAATGATATTATATGGGTGATTAAAGGAAGTCATATAGAACATCTATGAAAAAAATTTAACATTTTTCCTTTAGAATGACATATTAATTATAATTTTCTGTTTGTACTTATGAAAAATATTAAATTTTATATTTGGATGAATCTTTCCAGATAACCCTGTATTATCTTCAATGTTTTCTAGTGAAGCAATACACAACTTTATTATCAAACACTTGAATACAAAAGTTCTGTACATTAAAAACAAAGGATTCATTGATTTTATCATGAATAGGATATAGAAATCATGCCATGCAAAAAAAGGAAAAGTAGCAACTGTAATGTTGTTGTTAATCGAACCTGGACTAGATACTGTACAGCATGTTTATAAGTCTGTGCACCCTCATAAAATCCAAAACCAGAATATATTAAGCTTAAAATTCCTTTCTGGAAAGTGCCATACAGGCAAGGAGATGACCAGCAAAGGCCTGTTTAGTATTGTACTTTTAGTATGCTGGGAAAACTTTACACCCCTCTTTTAATGTAAGACATTTTAAGTGTCCACTGTAGAACCTGGCTGTCTGCAGAACTCTATCCCTCTGAAAACTGAGAGCAACACCAGGATTTCTATAGTACCAATTATGAACAAATATGTTAAAAAAAATTTTAAGGATAAAAGTGATAAAAAATCAGGAAAAAGACAAACAATCAGCAACTTTCAAGAAAAATTTGAAGGTATGGAACCAATTCACAAAGAATGAGCCTCTAAATATAATTTTTTTTAAAGTGCCATTTCAGCATGTTTCAGAGCAGTCTCAGGGTAAGGTTTTACCCTTTTAAGAAGCTCTTCAGTGTGATATAAGTGCTGAATACACTGAAGTTAATTTAATTCCTAAGTCATGCTAAGGAGCACATGGTGGGGATAAAATTTAGGTTAGCAAGACTGTTGAAAATGCTAAATACATGCATATTACTTTTGTAAAAGAATTAACAAAATAACTGCAATTTCTCATACATTATGTTAAACAACATATAATCAGCAAAATGAGAGAAAATTAAACATTCTAACAACATACAATTCAGAGTTATTTTTCAGAATTTAAATGTGCTACTATACTACTAATAGAAATATTTTATAGATCAATAAATATTTCTATAAGAGTCTATTAAAATGAAAAATAAGTATGCATTAAAAACAAAAGCAAACCATTATATACATTGCTGCCTGTTATCTGAAAAAAGGGGAGATGTTATTTTATTTCAAATTTAACTTTTTAAACAAGGCTCTTTAATAAATATTAAAAATTAAGGAAATTAAAAATGGGAGAAATCTATATAGTTTTAGGACATGAAATTATATCCATGACCTAAGAAAATACAGCTCATCTTCTAAGATGATTTAATTTTTTTTAAAAAATTTAAACTACAGAAATGTTAAATTGGTATTCTTTAACCACATACATAGGTGCATGTATTTCAGAACTAAACTTTTGTTATTCTTTCTAGCTCTCTCACTGAAATCTATGATAAATATTTCTAATTTAGCTTCTTAAATAAAGTTAATATTTTATTAATATTAATTAAAATTAAATGCAAACATATTTAAGAATATTTTTATAATTTAAATATACTTAGGTGACCCTTTCGCATGTGATAAAAATACGATAAATTATATAGCGAGGTTGGTGGTTTGCAGTAGGATGAAAGAAGAACCAGTTCATTTGTAGCAATTGTTTATTTGTCAAATAACAATGGTGCACAAGGATAATACAAAACCAATTACAAAATACTTTTGCCCACAATATTCAAGGCGAAGCATAAGACAAAACAGAGGAACATGAGATATGTACAAGTTAAAACACCTTTGTAGACAATATTAAAAGTTAAATATCACACAAACTCATGGAAAATGTGATATTTACATTACAAAACCTCTTTGTGCACACTATTTGACCGTGTTATTTTGACACATCTAGGGAAAGAACTATAGAGTCAAAAGTCAATTTTTCTCTTCGATTTTTAAAACAAACAATATATTACATTCTGAATCAAAAATTCATCAGAAGCAGTGAACTTAATCTTTAAAATGGTACCTAATTTATCAAATTTGGTTAAGTATGAAGGGAGAGAAAGGGATCATCACAAAAAGTGCCCTTCTAGAAATAATATACGAGGGTTGTAAATTAAGTAGTGGCAACGTCGCCTAGAAAAGTCATAGAACATCGGGCATGCTCAAATAGGATATCGGAGGAGTGAGGTGGAGCTGTAGTCGATGTGTAGAGTGCATAAAACCGTAGATCCAGTAGAAGGGGTAGTTGCTGCATGATGTTGAAGTGGGCAGTGTCGTCTCTACCGCTCTAAATCATGTTTACAAAATGTGATCAGCGGTCGGGGATTAGAATCAAGGTTGCCGTTTCTACAGCACCATCCACACCCGAGATTTGTTGGAACACTCTCCATACTCCCCTGACACGACCTCTTTCCTAATTTGAAAGAACCCCGTCGAGACATCATATTTTCCTGACGTGCCATCTGTGATCTGAGCATTAGGGTGCTCCATCGCTGACATCAACACACAACACCTTGCCAATGGTATCCTACGGCTTCCTGACATCTGGCAAAAGGTATGTGACTTTGCTGGTGATTATATTGAAGGAATGTAATGCAATTTTGTTTGTACGTACATTAAAAAAAAATTTCCGGGTATGTTGCCATTACTTTATTTACAACCCTCATGTATGGTTTATCCATGCAAAAAGAATAATGTACAGCTACGCGGAAATACACCTACATTATGTTGCCAATAAAGAAATTCATTTAATGAAATCACAGAATGATAATAAAAGCAAACTATTTTTAAGTTCAAAAGTTCAGAGAGATTCATAATAGCAAACTTTAAAAAAAGCTAGTGTGTGCACCATCTAGGGAAAGAAAAATTGTTTAAAATGTTTATACTTTGATTTTTAAACAAACAATAAGATGTATAATTCTAAATTAGCAATTCGCATGAAGCAGAGATCTTAATCTTTAAAATGGTACCTCATTTATCAATTTTGGTTTAGTATGAAGAGAGAAAAGGGGATAAAACAATAAAACACCTTTTAGAAATAATCTATATATATAAAACACGTAGGTATGCGGCACAAAAATCAATGATATTTCTACACTCCGAATGGCAACTATCGGATGTAAACAGCGGCCGTCCACAATTTAAAACCGCGTGTGTGTAGTGGTGACATTTGTTACAACCACTGATTTTTTGACAAAATATGTTTAGACATGTCAAATTCAGTGTTTAGTCATGGACAGTTGTAACTAGATTTATCTAGAGTCCGTTCTTTTAATTCTGTCACTGTAGTATCTCCTACTTCTGAGATACTCAACTGTGTATATCAAGAAGTTTTATGAATATCATAGTTGTAACCCACACTATATTTTAGTACTCGCTGAATTTTCACTCCATTTTAAAAGTGAAGATATTTCCCCAGCAATTTATTATTTGATATGATTAAGTGAAGATATCTGAATTGAGAACAATAATACATACAGAGAGTGATGAAATACACACTATAATTTATTACTTGCTGAATTTTTATTCCTTTTTTTAAGTGAAAAAATTTTTCCCAACAACTTATTTTTAGATATGATTAAGTGGATATATTTGAATTGTGAACGATAATACATACAGAGAGTGATGTAATCCACACTCTCTTTTAGTACTTGCTGAATTTTTACTCCATTTTTTAAGTGAAAAAATTTTCCCCAACAATTTCTTATTTGATGTAATGATAAAGTATAGATATCTTAATTTTGAAAAATAGTACATACAGAGAGGGATGCAATTTTCAAAATCATTGGTGTTGGGTTTCTCAGTCTTATCTTTAACTCTGTTCTGAAGTAATAGAAATTCACGTTTTTTAATCACGATGTTTCAGAATCAGCCTTATAGTCAGTCAATTTAGCAATGATTATAAATTTTTTGGCTGAGCCCCCACTACCCCTTAATGACGTATATTTAAGATGACAAGTAATGGTAACATTCCTTACATATGCTACTTTCAGTTGAGTTGTTTTGCAAAAGAAAATATAAAAGTAAAAGCGGCCATGCTGGTTGCGCAGCGGCTAGTATATATAGATAATTCAGGCAATTTAAACATTTTTCAAAATAATCCATTTAAAGACTCACAATTAGTAATAAATGCTACTTTGATTAATGATTTGATATTCTGTACATATAAAACAATTTAATGTGTATTTGAATGACTGCAAAGCACATCAAGCACCAGGTTAACTGTTTTTATGAACATTTTCTTCATAACTTTTTGCTTTTAATGTAATCTCGCAATATCGATCACTTTTAACATTATTTGGTGTGAAAAAATAAACTTTTCATATAAAGTCATATTTTTATGTCAATATATTATGACTTTTTATGAACTAATCTATATAAATAAAGCAGAGTGTCTCTATGTATGTATGTATGTATGTATGTATGTAACGTATACAAATCTACATTTCTTGACGAATCTAATTGAAACTTCGTATACTTATGTTTTGAAGCCTGGAGATAATTCTAATATAAGTTTGGAAGCTTTAAAATGCTTATATATAAATACAGTTTTTAAATAATATTTCATCTTCAGACGATGGAATCAATCATTCATACGAACTGCGCATGCGCAGCTATTGGATGTTAATTCAAAATGTCGAAGGTAAGTGAACGCACGAAGTTATTTAAAGTTAATTTTCTAATATTCCTCCTTTAGTTTTCTTTTTTCATTAATCCTTTTTTACTGGGTTAATTCCCAGTAAACGAATTACTGTTGAACTCTGGAATATTTCTGTGATAGTCACATACTGTTTTCATATTTGTTTGTGTTGTATTGCTAAGGAAATTGTGTTATTATTGATATTTTTGAAGGGCAGTGAAATATAATTAAGTTTTATTTACTTTTCTATTTTACATTAAGTTAATTTTCTAATTGTTCATAAATTAATAGTTAAAACAGAATTTATTCCTTTAAATATTATTTCAATGGGATAGTGAAGTGGAATTTGAACTTTCTGTCATTTTTTATTCTGTCTGCAACTCTTTGGAATATTTCTGTGATATAATTGTAGTTTTTTTATTTTGGGCTTTTTTTTATAACGAAAGGAATGACGAATCGGGGAATATTTTCATATTTGAACATAAAATTGCATGTATTATTTTACTGGGTTAAACCCCAGTAAAGAATTACTGTTGAAACTGTGGAATATTTCTGTGATAGTCACATACTGTTTTCACATTTGTTTGTTTTGCATTGAATTAAGTTTTATTTACTTTTCTATTTTACATTTAGTTAATTTTCTAATTGTTCATAAATTAATAGTTAAAACAGAATTCATTCCTTTAAATATTATTTCAATGGGATAGTGAAGTGGAATTTGAACTTTCTGTCATTTTTTATTCTGTCTGCAACTCTTTGGAATATTTCTGTGATATAATTGTAGTTTTTATTTTTATTTTGGGCTGTTTTATAAGGAAAGGAATGACGAATCGGGGAATAATTTCATATTGGAACATAAAATTGCATGTATTATTTTTGTATTTTCAAATTTTCTCTGAGATTGTAGGTCATTTTGAAGATAACTGCCCTATCTTAAATTTAGCTAAAACGCCTATCACTCTCCACAAAATCCTAATGCTAATATTTTAATTTCCTTCTCACACATGATACATATGACAGTTATCTTTAAAATGGCCTACAATCTAAGAGAAAATTTTAAAATGCAAAAATAATACATGCAATTTTATGTTCTATTATGAAAATTTTCCCTGATTCGTCATTCCTTTCCTTATAAAAACAGCCCAAAATAAAAAAACTACAATTATATCCCAGAAATATTGGAAAGAACTGTAGACAGAAGCATAAAAAGAAAGAATATTCAAATAAAGTAGTGCTATTTTACCATAAAAGACCAAAAAAAATCTTTAAAAAAATTATTTTTTTTTGAAAAATTGACTCCGTAGAATATTAATCTGAAATTTAGCTAAAACGCCTATCACTCTCCACAAAATCCTAATGCTAAGATTTTAATTTCCTTCTCACACATGATACATATGACAGTTATCTTCAAAATGGCTTACAATCTAAGAAAAAACTTTAAAATGCAAAAATAATACACACAATTTTATGTTTTAATATGAAAATTTTCCCCGATTTGTCATTCCTTTCCTAATAAAAAAACTACAATTATATCACAGAAATATTGCAAAGAATTGTATACAAAAGCATAAAAAGAAAGAATATTCAAATAAAGTAGTGCTATTTTACCATAAAAGACCAAAAAAATCTTTAAAAAAATAATTTTTTTTGAAAAATTGACTCCGTAGAATATTAATCTGAAATTTAGCTAAACGCCTATCACTCTCCACAAAATCCTAATGCTAAGATTTTAATTTTCTTCTCACACATGATACATATGACAGTTATCTTTAAAATGGCCTACAATCTAAGAGAAAATTTTAAAATGCAAAAATAATACATGCAATTTTATGTTCTAATATGAAAATTTTCCCCAATTCGTCATTCCTTTCCTTATAAAAACAGCCCAAAATAAAAAAAAACTACAATTATATCACAGAAATATTGCAAAGAGTTGTAGACAGAAGCATAAAAAAGAAAGAATATTCAAATAAAGTAACTAAATTA
This sequence comes from Dolomedes plantarius, assembly GCA_907164885.2. Taxonomy (NCBI): domain Eukaryota; kingdom Metazoa; phylum Arthropoda; class Arachnida; order Araneae; family Dolomedidae; genus Dolomedes; species Dolomedes plantarius. Next base: position 155,753,253 of record OU015496.1, on the reverse strand, counting down.
AACAAAATTTGACATAGTTCAAATTCCACTTCACTATCCCATTGAAATAATATTTAATGGAATAATAACTATTAATTTATGAAAAATTAGAAAATTAACTAAATGTAAAATAGAAAAGTAAATATAACATAATTATATTTCACTGCCCTTCAAAAATATCCAATTATAACACAATTTCCTTAGCAATACAAAAACAAAGAAAAAAGAAAACAGTATGTGACTATCACAGAAATATTCCAGAGTTTCAACAGTAATCCGTATATTGGGAATTAACCCAGTAGAAAAGGATTAATGAAAAAAAGAAAACTAAAGGATTAATATTAGAAAATTAACTTTAAATAACTCCAAATAACTACGAAATAACAAATCCATGCGTTCACTTACCTTGGACATATAGAATTAACATTTAGTGGGTGACCATGCGCAGTTCTTATGAATGATTGATTCCATCGTCTGGAGATGAAATATTATTTAAAAACTGTATGTATTGAGAATTATTTAAAAGCTTCCAAACTTATCTTAGAATTTTCTTAAGGCTTCAAAACATAAGTATACCAAGTTTCAACCAGATTCGTCAAGAAATGTAGATTTGTATACGTTACATACATACATAGACACTTTGCTTTATTTATATAGATAGATATATGTTTTGCCCCGTAAAATAGAAATATATTTACTGTATTATTTTAGTCCTTTTTGTTAAAAAAATGTTAAAAGCTGAATGCTTCAAAGGAAATATATTTTTCAAAATATTAATATGTTTACATTCGAATCCTTTTAAGTTAGATTCTACTCATGGTTCCAATTCTTTAGAAATGTGTCCACCTTATAGATTTCGTTATGCATTATTGGTACTATAGCTTTTTGCAGTAAATGTCTTGAACTCTGAACAATATCCACCCTTCTGGAAATAATATTTAATATGTAATAACTATTTTTTTCCATTATAATATACCTAACTGATTTAATATTGTCAAATGATTAACATATTTCATTTTAATGTAACTAAATAGTCTAATTTTTTATATTATTAGTTTCACTTTTCATTTACTTAAATTCAAGTTGAATACATTTAAAATTAATGCATCTTCCCCTCAAAAAAGCGGAAAATAGAATAAGCAAACTGAAAAACTTTGCTCACCATATTTATATATAATAAAAAAAACACCCTAATTTACCAGTAAATATTTTTATGTGCTATGAAAGCAATAATTTTTTTTTAAATTTGATTTTAAAAAGACTCATGTTTTTTAATTTCTTAATCTCACATATTCCATACAATATTTATGTTTAACCATACGTTGGTCTTACGTTTAGCTTCATCTCTATATTTTGACCCTTTCAACATAAGTATTATATTAACGAATGTGTGAAAAATAACATGTTTGGTTATATTAGTTGTTTGAAAACAACTGATCTTGCATTTATGGTGCGTGGAGCCCAAATTACAGATTTCTATTAATTTTTACGTTTGTCAGTGGCTTCTACCTATACTTTAATTTTTTTCTTTTCTAAAGAATCTTGCATTTATGGTGCGTGGAACTCTTAATTGAAGATTTCTATTAATTTTTTCATTTGTCAATGCCTTCTAGCTATACTTTAATATTTTTGCTACAAAATCTTGCATTTATGGAGACATTTATTATGCAGATATTAATTATGGAGATGTTTATTGCTACAGAATCGTGCATTTATGGTGTGTGAAGCCCTAATTGCAGATTTTTATTAATTTTTACGTTTGTCAGAGTCTTTTACCTATATTTTAATTATACAATATTTTATTTTATATGTCAGGGTCTTTTACCTATACAGGGGTGTCCAGCCCGCAGGCTGCATGCGGCCCAAAGCAAGAGTTAGTGTGGCCCAGAGTGTTGGTGAGAGAGAGCTCAAAGCGAAAAAAAATTAATAGCCTGCCTTGATATAAAAAGGAATGCAGAAAAGGAGAAAAATGGACCATGTTATGCAAATCATCTTCAAAATGGTGAATTTTATGAAGGCTTGGGGATTGATTCATAAGCCAGTTTAAGGAATTTCTTAAAAGCTTGGATGCTGAATATGGCAATACTTTTAAGAAATAAGGTAGCTCAGTGGAGAAAATATTAAAAAGGTTTTTTAGCCTACTTGCTGATATCAAATTGTTTATGACATTGAAAAGTAATCTGTGCCAGAACTTTATGATAACTGGCTTGCAGATTTTGATAGATCTGAATGCCCATTTAAATGACTCAAACACCCGTCACTTCATGGATTTTACTTCAGTGCAAAATCCACGAAGTTGAAATTATAGCAAGCCAAATTAAATGTTAAAATTTGTTTGCGTTTCGAGACGCTGATCAAGCACAATTCTAAAAATGTTACAAAATACTTAGCCCTACTTTCCGATTTAGTACAAGAATTTAAAATTGATTTCAGGACTTTGGGGGAAATAAACAATTATTTTTTGCATGTTTTCTAGTCTATTTACAGTCGATATAGATATAATGCTAACAAATTGTCAAATGGAATGCATAGATTTGCAATCTGACATCTAACTTAAAGAGAAATTCAATAGAGTCTCTTTGTTGTACTCATAAATCATACCTGCCCAGATATAAATATCCTTCACTGCATAGTCAAGCGTTATTCTGGTCATCAACGTTTGGAAGCACGTACATCTGTGAACAACTATTTTCAAGAGTGAAGCACACTAAGAGTCAATTAGAACCAAAATTTATTCGTTGTTTTTTAGTATTGATGTGTATGACATTTCCTATCTCTTTTTTATACTATGTTATTTATACTGTGCTTAATTTTTCATGCAGAGTTCACAAGGCAAAAGACAATTTGACATTTTTACTTTTCAGCTTTTAGTGATGAAAGGCTGAATCTATCTAAATTCTGAGATGTGTATAACATTTCACATGTTTTTTTCCTATGTTATTTATACTGTGTTTAGTTTTTAAGTTGACTTTCGTTAACAAACATTCATATTGAACCCCGAATCAAGAAACGAGAAACATAGTTTATGAAGGTACTTGAGATAATATTTGGATCAGTTTAATTGAACAGAGATTTATATGGAGTTTATTATGGACAGGATGTTTCTATTATTGCTACAGAATCTTGCATTTATGGTGCGTGTAGCCCAAATTGCAGATTTCTGTTAATTTTTTCATCAGTCAGTGCCTTTAACCAATGCTTTAATACTTTATTTATATATTTTTTTGGCTACAGAATCCTACATTTATGGAGGTATTTATATGGACAATTAGACATTTTTGCTTTTAAGCTTTTAGTGATTTATTATAAATGTATATATTTTATGATATTTATACTGTTATTAAATCTATGTTATTTATACTGTGTTTAGTTTTTAAATTACTTTTTGTTAACGAACATTAGACAATTTGACATTTTTAATTTAAACTTGAAAAATGAAAGGCTGAATCTACTAAAATTCTGAGATGTGTATAACATTTCACATGTTTTTTTTAAAATGTTATTTATGCTGTGTTTACTTTTTTAATCAATTTTGTTTAACACGCATTCGACAAAATGACATTTTTACTTTTCAGCTTTACTTTTTAAAACTCTTAACTTTCCAAGAGATAATTTGACATTTTTTCCTTTTCAGCTTTTAGTGGTTTATTATAAATGTATATATTTTGTTTAACTTTTCAGCTTCTTTTGCTCCAAAGATGTAAGGTTAAATCTAGATGAATTCTGAGGAGTTAATTATAAATTTATATATTTTTATATTGGTTTTTTTTTTTATTATTTGGGTGTATAACATTTCACATGCTTATTTTTCTATGTTATTTATACTGTGTTTAGTTTTTAAATTGATTTTGGTTAACAAACATTCGACAAATTGACATTTTTACTTTTCAGCTTTACTTTCCAAAAGACAATTTGACATTTTTCTTTTTCAGCTTTTAGTGGTTTATTATAAATGTATGTATATTTTATGTTTTACTTATCAGCTTCTTTTGCTCCAAAGATAGAAGGTTAAATCTTGCTAAATTGTTTAGATTTTAAATTGATTTTGTTAACAAACATTCCACAATTTGACATTTTTACTTTACAGCTTTTAGTGGTACAATGATGAAAGACTTCATCTACCAAAATACTGAGATATGTATAATATTTCACATGCTTTTTTTTGGCTATGCAATTTATACTGTGTTAAGTATTTAAATTGATTTCGGTTAACAAACCTTCTTAAAAATCCGGGCAACGCCGGGTACTTCATCTAGTTCATCACTATATCATGAATTCATGGACATCAATAATAATAAGCAATCTAACTACTCAAATCATCTCACAGCTGCATATATAAATCTATATTCTACAGCAATAATAATTACACTTGCATTACAGTTTGTCTGATATATCTTAATTGCATATTAATCCAGGACACATTTGATATTGTAAACAGATTTTTATATGTAACACAAGCAAGTTTATAAGAAAATATATGTAATAAATACAAATATGTTACAGTTCTAACCTCATATCATAAGTTTGCATACCAAGTTCAACACCCAAACAAGATAAACTTCCTTCAAAATCAGCAGCTAGAGCTACATCAATAGCATCACCTGTCCAGCTTTGAACGGAGGACATAACGCAAGGAGCGATAAGGCTAGAATTATAAAATTTGAAATATATAAATTTATATTATATCTGAAAGGCAAGAACACAGCCAAACTAAAAAATGTGATTAATTTCTACGTAGCTAATTTTAATATACAAGAAGATTTGACAGAACCCTTTTCCTTTACAGTATTCCTTATAATCTATAAAGTACTCCACATAAAACACATTTATAATTTTATATTTAAAAATTGCAAGAAATTATTTTATAATTAATAAGTAAGAGCTTGGAATAAAATTAAAGATTAGTGTAATCAGCTTTTTTTCATCATTGTGCATGGATTCTTTACCTTCTTTTCCCTTGGTTTAAGCTGATAGAAAAAGATAATTATACATCTTTTATTTAAAAGTCAAAACTGTTTTAAGTATATATCTCATTAGTTATTCCATATTACAGTAAAACAAATCAATGCTCTCTGGAAAGAATCACTAGTAGTAATATGACCCTATAACTTGATTTTAGACAATATAAAGAGATGGAGTCTCTATTATAAAATTCTGCAACAGATATCAATATAAACTATATCAGAAAGTGGAAGGGTAATTTTATGATGATGATTAAGTAAACTAGCAAGTATTAACTAGGCAAGTACATCTTTCTCAATACTAAACATAGTTTACTTATAATATGTGGAAAAACAGAGAAAAAAAATTAGGAATTCAAATTGTATTCTAATGAATATCATACAAGAATATATCAGCATCTACATTCATATTCAATAGAGCAATGAAATGACAAAGATAAATCTGATGATGTTAAAAACTTAATTAGCAAATATTGATGCTGCTCAAAAGGACTGATAGCAAGTAAAGAAGCAGAAAATGCACAGTAAAATCAAGTAAATAAAACTTTCTCTCCTAAACTTCGTAAGGAACTAGTAAAAGAAAAAGAAAATTAACTATTATAGCTAAATAACTTATATTTCTGTATCATCCAGAGCATCATAGCTAGTAATATTACAAATACCAGTAGAAAGTTTGATTAATTAATTAAAGAAATTACATTTAATATACTTATTAATTAAGTGTCCATTCCATATAAAAAAATGCAATAGACCTTAGAGAAATTTTACTTTTCTTTTTACATCTCACTAAACAAAAAGAAAAAAAATCAAAACAGTTCAACAAATAAGTATGTCATATACATTTATTTATCAAAACAAAGATCAACCTGCAAGTTAACATATAAACTTATATCAACATTTAGGGGGTTACAAAGAGGGTTGTTCCACTTACGTTCTCTTCACAATAGTGAGCATGTGGTACAGCTAAGTTAGTCTCAAATTTTAATTTTTACAATTAGATAATATAAAGTATCATAATTATATGAAAATTTAACTGGAGATAATGCATCAACTGTGTTCGTTACCATAGGTATGCAGATAATTAATTATTAAAGTCTAATGCATTGATTTGATGAATAAACTGGAGAAACAAAACAATATACATAATGCAAATCAATTAGGATTTAGTATATGATCTATGACATTGCGCTTCAGTAAAAGCACACATCGCAACCTACAACGTATTGCTTCAACGATGTTTGTAAAATGTGTCCCTTTAATATATAAATAAATAAACATTCAACAAACATGATTCCGAAATATGCAAAACATAGGTGCATGGAGCTACAAAAACAACATTGGTAATTACTGATTAGAAATTTTGTCACTAAAATACAGCAACAAACAAACAAAAAAAATAGATTGGAATGACCACTTTGAACAGGACATTTAAATGATACAATGAAAACAAAAACTTAAATTAACATACTTCTTTACCAATAAACCTTCCTTTTTGTAAATAAAAAATTTAATCCGAAGACAGCTGTGATTTTTTAAAAAATGCACTTATAACCCCATTTAATGTGATTTAAAATTAAAGAACCAAAAAAGAAAAATATATAGATAAGCTTCATGACACAAATTAATAACAAATATCCGAGTTGCATACAGTAGCGCCACCTGAAATGTTTAATATCAAGCTAAAAGTACCAGGGAAAATGAAAGTGACTTGAAGATGCAGATGCAGATCAGGAAAAAAAAATGAAATGACGTCATTATTTATTCTTAGGTGCCTCCAATTTATATTAATAAGATCATCAAAGAGAGAAAATAAAATAGACAAAATAAATATCGGGTGATAAATTGTATGAATGTTATATGAAATTATTTTCATCTTATTTCCATTTTATCGATATTGTATTGAAGGAGAAGTTGAAGTAGGTGTATTTCATTTCATTTCAACTTACACTTGGCAATATTGTTTTGAAAAACCACTCTTGTTCACAAAATGGCTGATAAAGAGGAGCAAGTAGAAGCTTCAATCGCACAAGACTTGGTTGTTACCAAGTATAAAATGGCTGCTGAGATGGTTAACAGTACGTATATTCATTGCGATTATTCCGCTATAGCGTATCATTGTAAAATATATCGGTTTTGTACATGCTAAGTGATCCCGTGTGGCATGGACCAAATCGGTGACGGAACATGTGGTTCTCACCAACGTATCTGCACATCGCGAAACATATGTACAGCTGTTGAGATAAAACTATATTCCCTAATTATATTGCTTTTAGCCATCTGATTGCCCTCCCCCCTCTATTCTAAGAAGTTCATTGTAATAGTGACTGTTTTTACAAAAATTATCAGTATCGGCACATTTATGTATCCATTTTGTTTTGCTAACTTGATCGTTTAAATGAGATTTATTGCACGTATATCTATATTCTATGTTTATCTTTATTTAATTTTAAAATCTAGCATTGGAAAGATATAGAATTCGATTACATTATATTTCTTGATCCAGTGACATACATTTTTAATAGCATTGATTCAACAAGTTTAAATATTGTTGCAAATTGGTTAAAATTCATAATAATGTGTGTGTGTGTAGCTTTATTCTTTTTTCAATGAATTGATAAGTAGCCTTTTAAATTAGACTTAATTACCACTATAATATTTGTCCTTCATATTGTTTCTGTAGTAAAAATTAAATGAAATTTACAATCCTTACAATTTATGTGTGAAATAAGTGGAAACTTAAAAAATTAATCGTAAAGTCTGTTTTATGTTTGCTGTACAGATGTTGAATTTGCATATGAATAGGACTTTCATCTAACATTAATCTTTAAAACTCCACTTTTTGTTTTTAATTTACTAATTATGATGCAGATTTCAGAGCTTTGTAGACACTTTGAAGTCTATAATTTTTTTTTCCTATACTATAATAATTTATACAAGTTATCTTATCTAAAAGTTTTAGATCATGTAATGGCCTATTGAAAATAATTTGCAAATTAAATTTGGTGTACAGTAAAACCTCATTTATCCAGACTAACTGGGACCATTGGCAATCCGGGTAATATGGATAATAAGCAAAACAAAATCCGGTACTCATTGGTTATAGGGACCATGAAGCCAAAGTCACCAACGTGTTGGGACCACGCCAAGTTCTGGCGTACCAGTCACTGCAGATAGGTGGTGCTATTTTCAAACAACCTTTTAATTGCAGTTCATAGCAATAAATTATTCCTGTTATACCATTGTGCAATTTTATTCCTGTTAGTTAGTTTTTTCTAACCTTTTTTTTACAATGATGAAAATCTGGAATTTTCCGAGGAACGAAGATGATGCTATAACTTTCTTTCAAGAGAAAGATGTTTAGACCCTACAGCGTCCAAACGGTCATGCCATGCAGGTGCAAGTTGGTGTGAAATGCTGCTTGAGATATAAAATCGTTGGTTGTCATCGTACTGTCGGTGTTCGCATGATGAATTGGTTCTCGGGATCTAGGATTCCGTTTACAGAAGCTTTACACTTTATTTACTGTCGGGCCTATGAACTTCCTTTTTTGTTGTGGGGCCAACGTCAGAGGGATTAGCCCAGAAACAACTGTAGATTGGAACAATTGCATGCGCAAAATTTGTTGGCAGTATCTGCAGAAACGATCAACAAATAATATTGAGGGAGCAGGAGAGATCATTGAAATCTACAAAACTTCGTTCACAAAAAGAAAAAGTAATTGTGAACAATTGCTTAACGAGCAATGGGTGTTTGTCGGCATTTGTCTGAAAATGAAGGGATGCTTTCTCGTGGTAGTACCTAATCTGACAGCTACGATGCTTTTCAAAGAAATCATTGAACTCATCAAGAACGACTTAACCTTTTATTCAGATTGTTGGTGTGACTACAGAACTGAAGAATTAGAAGAAGCCTACTTTCAACATTTGATGGTGAACCATAGGTATAATTTCATGGATCCCGAAACTGGCACTCATTCGCATATGGTAGAAAGGCTCTTTCCACGAAATGGCAAAATATGAAGCAAGACAACATTTGGATTTATATCTCGCAGAATTTATGTGGTGGGACATTGTCGGTAGGGACTAATATTGTGTTTCTTTTTTACTTTTACTGTGTTCCATTAACGGAATCACCTAAAGGCTGAATTACACCTGATCGTATAGTGGTTAATCCATGATGAATTAAGTCCTTTACACATTACCCCTTTTCGGCTTTAACTTTATCTGCCATAAATACTACCTTGTTGGCCCACCAATAAAAAGGACAAAACTCAAAAATTGTCTAAACACAAGGTTAGACGCAACAAACTACATTTATTTTAGATTTCAAAAGTTAACATTACTATACATTTGCTCCCTAACACATACAAAAGGAAGGGAGTAACTCTTAAATCATTTTTATATTTCAAACACTATTATAATAACTCACAGGCTCTCTAGCACTTAATAAAGGGAGTTACTAGTAAATATATGCACTCAACATAATAAATACTCAAATGTGGTGGTTGGCGAAAGCCTTAAAAAACTTAAATTATGGAGCCCCTCATCGTGTCAACGTTAACTGAACTTAACCAAAAAAAAATGGAGAAAAATATTCATTACCTGCCGCCTGAGGCTAAAGAGAAAAAAAAAGGAAGAAGAGAAATAGAAAGGAATTTATAGGAAAAGTAAGAGAGGACATGTCCAAGAAATTTAGCTGTTGCTGCAATTTCGTCTGGCCAGGAGGTTGTCCGCATCTCCACCCGGGCTGGCAACGGAGGCTCTGGATCAGCAAGGTGACTTCAGGCACTCACGGCAAAAGCTCAACAGATGTACCCTAACTTTTTCTTCCTAGAAAGGGGGAAAACGCTTCATGCCTCCTGAACTGTGTACTTCCGCTGACTGGCGTCAAGAGAGAACAGAGTTCAGGGGCGCTCCTTGCATCCCCATCTTGGAATTGTTTTGACTGGCTGGGAAAGTTACTCGGTAGCCTCTTCTTCCCTCGCTAGAATTTTTTCTGATGTTAAAAGATGCCAAACAAGAGTCTTTAGGGTGGAGAAAACTTTCACGTCGTTCCCAGCATCCTAGGTCTTTTGTAACACTCTGCCATCTTCCCAACTCCATGTGGATGTCTAGCCGAACAATCAATAAAATTCGATGACGTGTTAATCTTCTCATCCTGGATACAGCTGCACAATCCCGCACTAAAATGGCAAAAAGGAAAGGATTGGGTTACAGAGGCTATGACTATGGGGAGAGAAGAATATAAGAATATTCAAAGGGATACATGGCTCTTGTTGCTATGCAGGGATAAAATTTTCAACTACCGATACCTAACTACATTTCGCCAACCGAAACCACTTCGCCACCACCTTACAGTGATTTTAACTCTTATCATGGGATTAATTACTTATATATACACACTCTTTTTACATCTGTAATTGTTAACACTGATTTTATGAAATTTTATCGGCAATAGCTCATTTATGGCCATGACAAATTTCAGTGTAAAACAATATTTTTTGTTTTAGCAATGTAGATCCATTTACTTTTGGGTTTTTATTGAATTTCGGCTGTTATTTACATTTAGGATAATTATATATAAATCATACTTTTTATTTATGTATGTAAATTTATCATATCAGAAAATATCACAAATGTTTGTGTTGCGACAAGTTACAACACAGTCCCTATAACCGATAAGTACCCAAAATCCTTAACTAAGGAAGCTTAATGTTTATCACCATTAAAAGCTATGTTTTGTCACAGAATTACATAGTATTGTTTACAAGACATTAAAAAATATAAAAATATCTTATCACATCATTTCTTAACAAGGAATTGGTAAATTTAGTAAAGTTTTCTTAAACTCAACAAAAAGCATTTTATTATCATACTAGCCAGGCTTCGCCCGGCTATGCTCGGGCTTCGGCCAGCACACTCAGGCCATCCGTCCACCAGACAGACGGCTATTATTCGATTTTAACCCCTTAACCGGTCAATTTTTTTACTAGAAATGTTACCAATATAAGCATATTTTTTTGTTGGATATAATTAAACACCATACTTAATATAATATGAAAATGAAAGAATTTTTTTTTTTTTCAATCACTTTTAATGCTTTTACACTATTTTTTATTTTTAAAATTTTGGAACAGAAAACCCCTTTAATGTTTGCTTTTTGCAAGCATACGATGCATGCAGTGAAAAATGTTTAACAGATGTTACAAAAAATTCTTTCATACTTACCATAGGATTTTATGTTTACACTTTTGCCAACTGTTCAAAAATCTTTTTTTGTGGTACAATTTGAAGCATGGTTTAATGCGAAGTCCTACATCACAATCAGGGCAGAAATATCTTGTTTCTTTTCGGATTCTCTTTCCGTTTTCATTTTTCTTCGAACAGCAAATTGTGCATTGTCTTGCAGGTCTCAATTTCTTATCTGTGGGAGCAATTATTTCGATAAAATGTCTCTCTGTGAGTCTCAGAGGGTTAGGGTCAGAACTTGGTCTTCCACGTCTGAAATTTATACCTGAATGATATTTTTCAATATTGCGGTCAACGAGATCGAGTCTAAACTCTAGTTATGTGCTTCTTCCTCCTTTCTTACAGTAGACAATGTACGAGTTCCACACAGCAATGCCGAAAATGTGAAAAACCATCTTTCTTTAATATTTCTTTCCCCTTTTTTTTTTGATAATTTCAAAGCTTTTCAAGTTTTGGTCCATGCGGTCTACTCCTCCCATTGTATTGTTATAGTCCATAACGATTTTTGGTTTTTCTTTCATTTCAGAGCGGACTTGAATTCTTTCCATTTCTGTATTATGAATTGTGGAAAGTAATGAAACATTTTTCTTATCCATCTTTTTCATCCCAGTAACTTTTCTCGCTGAAAACCTATAATTTCTCCTTTTTTTAATTTTCTTTTCTGCATTTCTTTTGGGACTTCTTTTCTCTTCAGGTTAAGTGTGCCATATGTATCTGTTCGACATGAAATTAGTTTGTCTGCTAATTCCGGCGAAGAGTAATAATTATCTATTGTAAGACAATATTCTTCATGAAGCAAAGGCTCCATCATAATAGTCAAAACAACTTGTGATGAAATGTAGAATTTTGAATACTCTGGTTTCAAAATTGTGTCTTTACCTGTATATATTATAACTGACCACACATAACCAGAACTCGACTCACACAGCATAAAACATTTTATTCCAAATCGAGCTCTTTTGAGTGGAATAAACTGTTTCCATCCTAGTCGGCCTTTGAATAGCATAAGGCTCTCGTCTGTTGACACATTTTTTTCTGGTGTCACCGTTTCAGAAAATTTCTTATTGAGATGTTTCAGCACTGGCCAAACTTTGACTAATTTTGGGCATTCGTGATTTTGAGGATCAAATGCCACATTATCAGGAAAATGCAAATAGCGTTGTAGAAGAAGGAATCGACGATGAGGCATTATTTTACTGAAAAAAAGGTATAGAAGTTGAATGCCTTTTGTTCCAGTAATAATCGATTCCTGGTTTCTTTACAATTCCTTAAAGTATATTTAATGCAAAAAATACATGCATTTCTTCCAGAGTTGTTTCTTCCCAAAATATACTCTTTGAGAATTTTAAGCACTCGATTGGATGCACTGATTAGCATACTTAATTGACTCTTCCGCAATTTTAATCATAATGGAATCATCAATGAAATTTTCATAAAACTGTAGAACATCAGACGTGTTGTTAACTTGCATGTGCACAGAAGGAATACCAGTAAAATTAAACCGAGGACATGGAACGGGCAGATTTTTCACATCAACTTCAGTAAAAGTTCTCACAGAACTCAAATCTTCATCACAGCTGAGCTTACTGCACGAGTCATCTGGAGAATAATCCAGATAATTAGAAGATAGTTCCGAATCTGAATCAGAATTCAGTCCATCATCTAACAGGAAACTATTTTCGTCGTTTATTTCATCCATAATTTTTTTTTTTTAATGTAATGGTTTGAATTCACAAGCGTTGAAAGCTGTAGAACTAAAATTCCGCGAGGCAAAATTTCCTACGCTTTTGTTTAACAAAGAAAACCGGCTGAAAAGACTTTAATCGGCAAGCTATGCCACCTGTTGAAAAATATTTGTACTAGGCTTTGTATTAGTATTTGCATGTGTTTTTAGTTATTACAAACTAATGCACGTGCAAACGAAAAGAGGCAAGGAGAGAATATGCTTGCCCATATGCCATACGGGCAAACCAGTTAAAGGGTTAATAAACGCTCAATGTAATAATTCATCAAACTAAAAACAATCCCAGGCCTGCAGTTCAAAGTGACGCCAAAAACTCTCTATATGAATACACAGAACATATAGTGGCAATACATTCTCAAAAAAAAATAGCCATGCCAACACGGTTGCCACAACAACTATGTTTGCCAATACTCTGCCAAGAATACGAGGGTTGCTACAGCACAAGGGCTCTCGTAAGAGCTCTTTGGAAGAATCCAAGTCTTTGAGCATGCGCATTTGTGCACATTTCAAAGAGCCGTTACGTAAGGCAGATGCTCGTGTTTACAGCAGATGATCTCAAGATTAGAATCCAAATAACTCTAAAACTATTGAAGTAACAGATTAAGTGTATGCAGAAAAAATTATCAGTTTTTAAAGCTCTTTCCAAATATGTAACATTTATGTACTTTCATGAGAGAGAAAAATACACTGATTATCGACCAAAATCACAGTAGGCCATGTTTTCTCAGGATGAGTGATCTCCGGAAATGTGATGCCGACAGACTCCACGACATTCTCCACTGTTACTTTATTTATATAGATTTTATTGTACAATATATGCAGGAACTATACACTTAATCAAACTAAAAAGTGAATATTTGGCATACTTGTAGTTATGTTCTTGCCATCATAGTTAAAATTTATTTAAGGTGAACATTAAATAAAAGTAATGACTACAAATCTGATCCAGATAAACAAGGTTTTACTGTATTAATTAATTTAGAGGAGGTCTTTTGCAATTGATGTAGGTTTTTCTTCCTAGTGATTCTTATTTTCCATCTTTATCAAAATATGAGTTTCAATAAAAAAATAATTGTCTACATTAAATTGGGATGAAGAGGGGGGGTTTTCTTGGCATGTATCAAAATCCCAGTAAATATATATATATTATCCTAGTAATTTTGCATAAACAAGCATTTTTGCAGAAAATCAAACCACAAGTCCTGGATTACATGATGTACAAAAAAAGAACAAAAGAAGTCATTGCCATTTCAACTCAACCATAAAGGAAGGGTTACTGATTAGCGGAACCAAAAAAAATTATAATACTTAAAAGAAAACCCATGTATTCATAACAAGTATCCTAGTTTTTTTTTTTTTTTTTTTTGTTTTTTTTATGTGGCTATTTAAATTATCCTCTTCAAATTTTTTTACGTGTTTTAAGTTCATTGTTCTCTTATTACCTTTCTTGAAATTTGCTATGTATAAAATCTTGAAATGGGCTTTAATCAACAGGCCTTTATCCAGTAACTGTATGACTCAGAAAACTGAGAGGACTTCAGTCCCAGGGTACAGGAAATTTTTATTAATAGCTGCTGCGTGACCAGCATGGTCGCTTTTAGTTTTATATTTTCTTTTGCAAAACAACTCAACTGAAAGTAACATATGTAAGGTATGTTATCATTACCTGTCATCATAAATATAGTGGGAGCTCAGCCAAATAACTTATAATTATTGCTAAATTGACTATAAGGCTCATTCTAAAACATTGTGATTTAAAAAAATGTTAATTCCCATTACTTCAGAACAGAGTTAAAGATAATTCTGAGAAACCCAACACCAATGATTTTAAAAATTACATCCTTCTCTGTTTGTACAATTTTTCAAAATTAAGATATCTTCACATCATTACATCAAATAAGAAATTGTTGGTGTTTTTTTTTTCACTTAAAAAAGCTATAAAAATTCAGCAAGTGCTAAAATATAGTGAGGATTACATCACTCTCTGTATGTACTATTGTTCACAATTCAGGTATCCACACTTAATCATATCAAATGATAAATTGTTGGGAAAATTTCTTCACTTTTGAAATGGAGTAAAAATTCAGCAAGTATTAAAATATAGTATGTATTACAACTATGATATTCATAAAACTTTTTGGTATACACAGTTGAGTATTTCAGAAGTAGGAGATACTACAATGACAGAATCAAAAGAGCAGACTCTAGATAAACCTAGATACAACTGTCCATAACTAAACATATTTTGTCAAAAGATCATCGATTGTAACAAATGTTGCCACTACACACACGGGGTTTTAAATTGCAGACGGCCATTAATGTTTACATCCAGTAGTTGCAGCCATTGCCATTTGGAGTGTAGAAATATCTTCGATTTTTGTGCCGCATACCTACACGTGTTATATATATATATATATACAGATGGGGTACAAAATAATACGAACACCTATGAAAAAGTATGCTGCATTTCATATATGCAGAACAGGTGTGCCACCTGGCACACAATTCTACCTGGTAGTAGCCATGAACGGGAATGTATCAGTTGCTCAACAGCAGTCATAGTTGTTACCTGCGTCTATCGTACTCTCTGAGAGACACTGCACTGACAGTCCTGACAGAATTCGAAGGAGAGATGATTGTTGGAGTGCTTTTTGCTGGAACATCGGTGGCGGAAACAGCAAACCTTTTAGCTGTGCAAGGAGCACAGTATCACCCGGTACGACAGCGTACACGGAAGGAGGGTAAGATGGCGTCTGCAAAACAAAACTGTGGACGAAATTGAAAGCTGACTGAGTAGGATAGACGGGTCTTGAAGCACATAGTGACCGAAAAACACAAGCAATCGTTATTCGAGACAACATCCGACATGAACAGTGTTCTGAAGGACCCCGTTCCTGCCAAAACTGTCAAAGGGCATTTTGACATCGTGTGAATATGGCAGGGTAGCAATATGTAAACCGTTGGTGACATCACGCCATGCTTTCCAGCGACAGGATTGTTGTAGAGCTCACAGAAGCTGGTCCCCACAACAGTGTCAACAAGTATTCTGATCTAGTGAATCAGCACTCTCCCTATTTCAGACCACCGGGCACGATTACAAGGGGAGAACGTCCAAAGAAACATATTATCCTATCTGCCTCTCGCCGACTGTGAAACATGGAGGTGGCTCCCTTATGGTATAGAGTGTGATATCCTGGCGCGATTTTGGACCACTTGTTACTCTACATGAGAAGATCAAAGCCGCTCAGTATCTCAGCATTTTGGGGGATCATGTCCATCCTTTTGTCCAAACATTATTCTTTGGGGAGCACCCATTTTATCAATACGACAACGTTCATATCCACACTACTCGGTATGTTCAAGCATGGTTCGAAGACCATGACAATGAAGTAGGATATCTCGCCTGGACCCCTCAGTTTCCTGACTTGGATATTTGGAGACCAAACTTCCTGCTCTATTTCTCCCTCCAGACACACTTTCGAAATTATGGACTGCTCTGCAGGGGAATGGCTTCATATTCCATTTAATATTGTGCGTGACCTCTATGAATCAATCCCACGTCGCATACAATGTGCATTGACGTCAAAGGGTAGTCCCACCCCCCTATTAATAAAGCTTTTCTCTTATTTCACAGGTGTTCGTATTATTTTGTACCCCGTCTGTATGTATATATATATATATATATATATATATATATATATATATATATATATATACCAAATGTAACATTAGTTGTCAACAAACCTTCACATCACCTGGAACTAAGGTCTAGGATAACTTAAATTCTTAAAAGAAAAAATGCTGATTTTTGCATACTTTTGTCCATTAAATCTTATTTTTAATTTATGAATTTATCATTAAGGTTATAGATCTGACATATTTAATTTCTCCTTTTTTGGTCCCAGGTACTATATATTAATTATTTGGGGATCTTGGACTCCATAATTTTTTTATAATCTGAGAAGATAAGAATCTCATTATAAATTAAATGTTTCATGTTGTTGGATATTGAAATTTGGTAATCTCTACATTAAAAATTGCATAACAGAATTTTTCTTATTCACATAGTCTTTCGTACTCTTCTAACTTTGGTTTAGCGCAAATTGTTATGTTCACATAAGCTCCTTCAGAAATCCGCACTATATATATATTTTTTTTTTTTTTTAAGGGAAAAATTTTTTCTACATAATCACCCTTAAGGTCAGTATATTTGGTCCAATGATTTTCAAGCTTTTTATCCCCTCCGTAAACTAAGATTTGCCAAACTTAAAAATAAATAAGTGTTACTCGCGTTAATCACTTTGGAATTTGAAGCAAATTTTTTTAATTGGGGAACAGTTTTATAATGTAGCTCTAATGATTTTGCAGCGGTTATTGCAGATGAGTAAGCTGGAGTGCTGTCATAATAAAAAGCTGTCTTTTTTTTGTTTTTATCACTAAATATTGTCATTTTGTCTGCATTTTACTATTTAAAAAAATCCAGTCTAGTTATTTTATACTTTTTGGTGATTGTTTTGCCCTTTTCCAAGTTGTCAAGAAAGACTATACTATGGGCATCCCAAAAACCTTTTCTGCTGTTGGAACCTTTGGTGTGGGTTCACCTGCTTCAACCCACTGTTTTGATGGTCCTTTTGTTTCTGGCTAGTAGTTATGTATTTGTTTCATTAGCTGTTATAAAACAAGGGAAAATTCATCTGGATTTCTGTGAAAAAGATCCTAATTAAGTGTTCTCTCATTTACATGTTTGATAGATTGTTAGCAAGTGAAGCATCCTCCTTGCCAACAGCTTTCTCATATCTAAATATTCATGCAAAATATGTAGAGGCTCTGATGAAATGCCTACAGCCTCAGAAATCTCATACACTTCTAATCAGTTATCCTTTATCACCTTATAGAACTTTTCAATAATTCTTAGTATAATGACATCTGCAAAGTGAGTAGAACATTCAGGGTCACATTTGTTCATTCAGCTATGATGTAAATCAACAAACCACTTGTGATGCAAAGGTACAGATTTGCCGTAATATTTACCAACCCTAGATTTAGTTCTGCTGCCAATTTGTCTTTTAAAAAGTCATGTTTTATCAATATACAGTTCCCGTTTATCTCCTGTGTGTGAACAGTATCCAGAGTTGACTGACTAAAATAGCTGTCAATCATAGGCTGAGCACCAAAAATTTCAATGTAGGGGCATTTTCACACAGATTTTGTATGGAAATATCAAATAATACTTGTAGATCAGTGTATAACCAATAAATAGGTTTATATAAGCATGTGTCATACATATAATATAGTTTTTGCATTTAAATGGTATACTTACTAAGCTATTTGCCTGTGACTAAATGCTTACAGCATGCCTTGCTGTGCAAAATTAAGCATCTCCAGCATACTGGATAGCCATTGACCTAGGTTCTACCCTTGTTATGGGCTCTTCAGCAAGACTAACAAATAAGTATATGGGAAGAAAAAGAATTACAAATACAAAATTTATCTAAATTTATACTGGATTTTATTGACAAAGTGGAATCATCTTACCCATTTCAGAAAAAAACCATTATCAAGCAATGACCTGTAGAAAACAGCATTAAAAAGGATTCTCACAGAAAAACGTAGTAAAAAAATTCAGAATTTTAAATTCATAAGATTGTTATACACTTAAGAAGTGTTAACAAATATTTTATTTATGAATTTTATTGCATAATTTATTGAACAAGATTGTTTCACATGTTAATCTGAAAATTGTTATGGTTATGTAGCTTGTAAGTTCTTTTCTTAGTTAAAATGAAAGATCTTATTTATATAATACTATAACAGTATTCAAGTTTGTTGTTTTTGATTTTTAGAGGTTTTAACCATACTCATAGAGAAGTGCAAAGCTGGGGCTAGTGTTATTGGTATATGTGAAGCTGGTGACCAATTATTAATGGAAGAAACTGGAAAAGTATATAAGAAAGAAAAAGAGATGAAAAAGGGTAATTTTATTTTTAAATATATTATGCGATTGGTTCAAAATGCTGCTTTTAATGCCTCTGTTAAGGTTTGTTTAGTTATAAAAAAAAGTTTTGGTTCAAGAGTGACATACTAAATTTGTCTTTATGAGTTATGTATGATACTTGATCAATTATGATGTATTTCATTTACATGGATCATAGATTTTTCTTAAATCTTATAAACTTTATCATTTGAATTTTTAATTTATAATTTAACTCGTCATGCAAAAGCTAAGCTGCCCATATACTTATTTTTTCTCTTTTCAGAAGCATTTAAATTTTATAACTGGTAGATTGTTATCTTTAGGTCAAAATAGGTTTGTTAGAATCATCTAACTTGTTTTAAATAGTAGACTGGGTGTCAGAATTTTATGAAAAGAAAACTAAACACCATAAAAGATCCATTTTCTTTTTAAAGATTTTAGAGCTGAAAAATAATTTTAACCTTAGCTTGTGCCATTTGAAAACATGGTTTAGTAAAGTTATAATACTGATTAAGTATCAAAATTCTTTAAAATTATATGATCTGTAAAAATAAGGGACTGATCATTCCATTTAAAACTATT
This sequence comes from Dolomedes plantarius, assembly GCA_907164885.2. Taxonomy (NCBI): domain Eukaryota; kingdom Metazoa; phylum Arthropoda; class Arachnida; order Araneae; family Dolomedidae; genus Dolomedes; species Dolomedes plantarius. The sequence goes on along the minus strand of OU015496.1, from coordinate 155,733,765 downwards.
ACATGAAAAGAGAAAAATCACCTGTAATAATGAATGTGTAAGTATTAGATGTATATTATGTAGCAGAATTAATAGCCTGTTAAATTGTGTATATATAAATTTTATTAATTCAAGTTTTTCGTTATTTGTCATAATTTTTTGTGTCATGAGTATATCTTTTTCATTTTTTCACTAGGAATTGCTTTTCCCACATGTGTGTCAGTAAATAACTGCATTTGTCATTTTTCACCTCTCAAAAGTGAACCAGATTATATACTCTCAGATGGTGATGTAGTAAAATTGTAAGTATAACATGTTCTATTAAATCTCTATTATTTTTTTATATTATCAAATCATGGTGAGTTCAACCTTTAAGAACTTTTTTTTTTAAATTAATTGGTAAAATTACTAGTTTGTGTAATGTTACAATGATATTTCCTTGGTGTCTACAAGGTAACTGAGACAAAATTCTGTTAAAATATTACAATTATCTTTAAATTTAAACATACCTAGACTATGTCTTTTAACGAAAAGAATAATGTACAGGATAACAAATAAGGATACGGAAAAACATGATGTTACCACTGTGACAACGTCACTGCCAATTCAAATTATGTCCTCTCCCAGGTAACGACATAATAAAGATTTGCATAGATTTGTGAAAAATGATCATCACATGTGCCTCTTGGTTTCAGAAATATATATAAAAACAAACATAATTTATTTACTGAATGTTAAACACATTATTATTAAAAGTTCCTAACTTTTTTAAAAGTTATGGTATAGTGGTTAGTGTTGTGGGCTTGAGTTCAAATCCTGAATATATCTTGGTCGTTAACATATTGTTCCCTCATAGGGAGCAATGCTGGCTCGCCTAAATGGTGCTCCCACAATAAAGTGGCCAGCAAGACTTTGCAGTGAATAACAAAAAGGTGCCTAGCTCACGAAGTGCCTCTACATTAGTGGGGGGGGGGGGGGGGGACTTTTTTAAAAGTTGAACACTTTGTTAGAATGTCTGCCAAGTTACACCTTCCAGCAATATAAGCTAAATCATATTCCCGTATCTTTGTTTTTCCTCATTTATCCATTCATTTCAGTCAGTTCCTTGGAAAACGATAGATTGAGATTCCACTGTATATTGTATAGATATATACTTAGTCATTTTGTTTTCCTTAAAATTTTCTTGTAAAATATAGTACTTTAGTTATTGCAGTAAATAACTTTGTTTTGAAAAAAAATTAATTTCTGCAATCCATAAAAATTTGTGAATGCCAAATTATTTTCTTTACCACTCCTGATCAGATTCCATGCTAGAAAGTGCAACCGATGCTTTGAGGATAACCATTATATGTAGGGACATGGGAGAACAGGTGTTAAACTTATCTGTAAAATTCATCAATTCAGAGCAGGACTTATTAAACCCTTGTACCACCAGCTTCACTCTGAATCTATGAATTTTCCCATTAGTATCTTTTTAGAAAGTTGTGTGAAAACAACCTAGCATGTTTTTAGAAACATCTTAAATATAATTCACACACAGCATATACAGATACGTGATCTGGTAAAGCCACTTTGCCTTCTGAACGAAAACAAAATTTGACAGAATTCAACATCATTCATAGTTGAACTTTTAGGTATTGATCATCACATTGACAGTTATAATTTTATTTCTAAATTTTCTTCATTACTCCACCCCCCCTTTTTTTTTAAGAGATTTTTTTTTTATTTCTCTATATTAGTTTGTAATTGTCAGAAATATGGTTTAGAACCCACTACTAGCAGCACTTGTATTTAGCCATTTAAAATTTTATTTAGTGTTTGTGCTGTGAAACCCTTTTATTACAAATCAGGGCTCTGGTTTGGTTTATGCATGGTAAACTTTAATTAAGCAAATTAATGATTTTAAGCTATAAATAAATGTCATTGTACTCAAGAGTTATGAAATGACAAAAAAAATTCAAAAACTGTCATAAGATAGACCACAGAGTGCATATTCAAACAAGATGTGGCAATTGGCTGAATAGATGGTAACTAAGAAAAATCGATTCTTTCTGATTCATTTTTATACCATGTTAGTGAGTTGTTTGAACTATAACTCAAAATTACTCTCAAATACTTTTAGACAAATATTCTGACAAAAGTAGTCATCTTCCAATTGTTAGACCATAATGTTCTTAACATTTATTAACCAATTTAGCAAAATGAATTTTATCATGCTACAGTTTATAAAAAAGTGATATTTTATTTCATTATATTCTAGCAATGTTATAGTATCATTATTAAAACATAATGTAGTATCATTATAAAAGATGGCAGATGCATTGCTTTTTTGGCCTATTGATTCAAAATAATAGGATTTAGTATTAAATTTCTTCAGAGGCAAAACTTATGCATTCCTGATCTTTTAACTAAAAGTATATGCATTGCTAATTTTTATATATCAAAATGTTGAGGAAATTCTTTATTTTTAAATATTTTTTCCCCTTTCTAGAGATTTAGGGGCTCATATAGATGGTTTTATTGCTGTTGTTGCACATACTCTAGTTGTTGGTGCATCAAAGGTCAGTACTTTTATTATTGTATTTCTAAAAAGAAAAAAAAAATTCAGTTATTTGTAACCGTCTTTTTTTATGTACTGTATTTAAAACACTTCTTGTTCTGCATGTGGATTCAAGAATTTTTTTTATGCCTTAAGGCTGTTACAAAATTTTTCAATGACTGCAGTTAAACATGATCTAGTGCAGGGATGTCCAACCTTTTAGCTTCCTTGGACCACACTGAAAGAATACAAATTGTCTTGGGCCACATAAAAATGTACCTAACATTAAAAGTAGTTGAGGAGTAAAAAAAAAAAAGTATACTGTATAGTTAACATATGTATTTAATTAACGTATTTAGTTAACATACATATAAATTTTATTTATAATTAAAGAGATAACTATAGGAGTCATAAAATTAATGTGCTATTTGGCATTGAATTTGAGAAATTAAAGCTTCAATATCTGGATCAATTGAAGTGGTTGTAATTCTCACGGAGTTGTTAAGATGTTCATCCATATTGTGGTTCTAATTTGACTCTTAGTGTGCTTCACTCTTGATAATAGTTGTTCACAGATGTACGTTTTTCCAGAGATTGATGACCAGAATAACACATGACTATACAGTGAGGGATATTTATCTCTGGGCAGGTATGATTTGTAAGTACAGCAAAGAGTCTTGATTGAATTTCTCTTTAAGTTGGATGTCAGATTCCAACTCTATGCATTCCATCTGAAAATTTGTTAGCATTTTATCTATATTGTCTGTAAATAGAATAACAAGGATGCAAAACAACTGTTTATTTTTCCAAAAGTCCTGAAGTCAATTTTCAAATTCTTGTACTAAATCGGAAAGTGCATATTTTATGCCATTTTTAGAATTATGCTTGGTCAGCATCTCGAAATGCAAAAAACTTTTAACATTTAGTTGGGCTTGCCATAGTTTCATTTACATATGGAATGCATTTATGGTTTGAAACATTGGGCTGATAATTTGGTTTTTACCCTGAAGACCGGTGTTTGAGTCATTTAAATGGGCTTTCAAATCTATCAAAACCTGCTAAATCTGAAAGCCAGTTATCATCAAGCTCTGGCACAGGTTATCTTTCAATGTCATAAACAATTTGATTTTATCAAGTAGGCTATAAAATAGTTTTAAGACCTTTTAATATTTTCTCCACTGAGCCACCTTATTTCTTCAAAATATATGATATCGCCATATTTAGCATCCAAGCATTTAAGAAATTCCTAAAACTGATGATGATTCAATCCCCGGGATTTCATAAAATTCAATGTTTAAAAATGTATTTTTTTCTTGTAAGTTTTTTTATAATTTAGGTTTTTATGAAGGAAAGATATTGCTTATACAATCTGTGGATGTGGATATTTTAAGAGAATTGCATTTAATAACACCTCCTTTGAGGGTGCATCTTATACATTTAATATCTAGGTATTTATATGTTGTAACTTGATTTATGGGAAAGATTCATTCTTCCAATTAGAGGCAGAAAAAAGGCTTGAATGAACTTTTAAGGAGGTGCAGGGGGGGGGGGGCTATTGACTTTTGACATAGTTATGGAGTAAAATATGATTGCTTTAAATAGCTGTAAATAAAACTTAATTCAAATTTTGAAAGTATGTCTGCTTTTTTTTTCTTCAGGAGCTGAGTAAGAGCATGCTTACACATTAAGTCGAGTGTTATGGCCAATGAGAATTTGCCACAAGATGATGTGGTGGTAGAGAATTGGCCAGTTGATTAGAAAGAGAGTCAACTTCGGAGCGTCACATCAAGGAGGCAAAATCATTTTGCCTGCTTCAGCGTACTGTGTGGGCATTGTTATTCTATACCTTTAATTTAATGCTTAAATATAACTATATCCGTGAAGTCTTGCAGTGAACTAAAAATACATTTTCATTCAAATTATTCTTTTTGTAGAGATCAGAATATTGAGTTACTCCCTGGGTGGCTTCTCTTGGTCATAAAATGTATTGCTATATAGTACATTGCTAGGTCATCAAATTTTAGTATTGGAATAGGGGGTATTACGGTTGCCTCTCTGTGTGTAATCCTATTTAATGTTATACCTGGCACAACAGGGTTTTGTTTATATTTTTGCTTCTTTCAGGATAACAAAGTGACAGGTCGTAAAGCTGATGTCATCCATGCTGCCTATTATGCTGCAGAAACTGCTTTAAGGCTTGTTAAACCAGGGGGTGATGTGAGTAAATTATTCAGTTTTCCTTTATGCTTAGCATTTTTGGACTATCTCACCTCTGTATTATATTTCCTACTGTTTCAGAAAATATCCCAATTTCAGGAGAAGTAGAGCTTTCTTAAGGGGTTATTAACATTTCACCCTCCTCCCATATTTACAAATTTTAAAAAGTTTATATACCTATGTGGTGTTTACAAAGGTACTTATCCAGTTTTCTTGTGCATAATATATCAAACACACACACACTCATACATACATATATATATATATATATATATATATACATACATACACACACACACACACACACACATGTGCACAAAAACAGCTTTCCAGGCACACAGAGGAGTAAACACAATATTGGCCAAAAATTCTCTAAAGAGACTACTTCATGTTGGAATTTATACATAATTTAGTTAACATGATATATGTGATTGAGCTGACTCCCACAAACATTTTTATAATATGGCTCATAATTCATAAATTTCATAACATTTCACCCTCCTCCCATAATTCATAACATCCCATAATTCATAACCATTCCCTCCATAATTCATAACATCCCATAATTTTATAATATGGCTCATAATTCATAAATTTCATAACATTTCACCCTCCTCCCATAATTCATAACCATTCCCTCCATAATTCATAACATTTCACCCTCCTCCCATATTTACAAATTTTAAAAAGTTTATATGCCTATGTGGTGTTTACAAAGGTACTTATCCAGTTTTCTTGTGCATAATATATCAAACACACACATACTCATACATATATATATATATATATATATATATATATATATATATATATATATATATATATATATATATATATATATATATATATATATATACATACATACATACATACATACACACACACACACACACACACACACACACACACACACACACACACACATGTGCACAAAAACAGCTTTCCAGGCACACAGAGGAGTAAACACAATATTGGCCAAAAATTCTCTAAAGAGACTACTTCATGTTGGAATTTATACATAATTTAGTTAACATGATATATGTGATTGAGCTGACTCCCACAAACATTTTTATAATATGGCTCATAATTCATAAATTTTCTATAATCCTTCTGCTACTTTTTACTGAATTATAAAACCAACAACTCCTCTAATTTTAAAATTCCCCTAATGGTACATTTATTGTAAATTGTTATAACAAGCTTGTTACCTTTTTTTAAATCATAATATTTTTTTTTTTTAGATAGTAGACAACTGTTTTCTTTTTCTTTTTTTTAAATATCTTTTAAAAAACACCTATGAATTTCTTTGTCACCATTAAACAATGAATATGTATATATTTGACTATAATGTTAATTATTTATATTTCTCTTATTTCAGAATAACAGCGTTACTGACACAATACAAAAGGTTGCTGAATCTTTTAAGTGTAAACCGGTTGAAGGTTAGAAGAGCACTTTTCTATTTTATTATTTGTTGTAATTAAAATATTGTTAATCAAATTTCTTGATTCTGTTGTGTCAAATTATTTAAACAAGCTCTAAAAATTAATAAGCCTGTTTGTGTATCAGTTAGGTTCCTTTCAAGGTGTATATTTTTAATCAAATTCAAGAGTACGTGAAGATCTCATATTGTCATCTTAAAGTTGTACTTAGTCTTATACTCTGAACCTGAGACCTTAAGAGCTTTGAAACTAACCACGTGATGTTTAACACTGGTGATAAGTTTTACTAGCCCTTTAAAGTAATCCTTGGGAGATTTCATCTCATTTAAATTGTGTTTTTAATGTGATTCATTTTGATAGTTGGGACCTCTAGGATTTAAAATTAAAGGGGAAAATGTTGCTAAAAAATATTCTATTAGTTGTGATAAAGAAGAGCTTGATTTATTTATTTGTTAGCCTGGTAGTTAATTATTATTATTATTTATATATGTAGTTTTTGTTAATTTCCAGTAAAAATTCAGTTTTATTTTTATTTTATTTATTATTTTTTAGTTGTTTAAAGTATATTTTCCATATTATATAAAACTGCCAGAATTTTGAAAAACATGTCATTAAAGACCATTTTGATACTCTCCTAAAACAAAGGATGAAACATTTTTAGATTCTTTGTTCATGTTCTTAATGTCTTATAAATGAATTTTAAAAGTTATTTTTTTGTATAATTAATATTTGTATTTCTAAAGGAAGCTAATTTGTATTTTTAGGTATGTTATCACATCAGTTGAAACAATTTAGAATAGATGGTGAAAAATCTATTATTCAAAACCCGACAGAGGCTCAAAGGTAGTTTTCTTTTATATTGTTTTTTATGCATGTATTCGAATTTGTTTGTTCTTGGACAGTTTATTAAGAATATCGGCTATAAAAAAAGGACTTGTATCCCTAACACAAGAATGGAACTCATGTAGTTGTTTTGTTTAGTCTTTTTTTTCCTCTAAACAAAAAGTAACGTAATATATAATCATTTGTAAACAAAATTTTCTATTTAGGCCCACCATATCTAACTACCACTCTGTTCTGCACTCTTATGAATTTCGCATGTTCTGTGTTTACTGACAGTAAAATAAAAAATATATCTCCTGGTAACAGTGCCATTTGTAAATTATCCATGGAGACAATCGCACCTAATGTTTCCCTGCTTGACGAAAATCTACAAGTTTAAGCTAGTCACCAGTTTGAATATTTATTGGGGGCGCTTTATAGGTATATATTAAGTTCCAAGTTAGTACTTGATCAAGTTATTTTGTATATTGATTAGTAACTTGTTTCACACAGAAATACTTGGTTGTAACTCAGTTCCATCATAAGTGGCTGATACTGAATAAGTTTTGACTGTTGTGATTTCATATGGAGATTTAATAGTTATGAAGTGCCTCAGATAACAATGTGTGTATTCCTTTGTTTAATAACTAATTACATATATTTATAATTTTTATATTTTAGGAAAGAGCATGAAAAATGTGAATTCGAACTCCATGAAGTATATGCCATTGATGTGCTTGTGAGCACAGGGGAAGGCAAGGTAATTAGTCTCCTATAAATTATGGGGCAGATTTGTCTTTGCTTGTGCCATTTATATGTAGTTCATCAAAATGCGGCCTTTTTTTTCTTCTGTGTTTACTTTAATTTGTTCTTTTAATGAATGCATAAAAGATTTTTTGTGGTCTAGCTAATGATTTATAGGAAAAGAGAAAAATGCATTTATCAGGGGGGGGGGACTGTATTCAGTGGGTTTTTTTGTTTTTATTAAGCATACCAATATCATAATCTTTCTAGTAGTATCATTTCTGAAAATTGATTTGTTCTAAAATAAGCTGGCTTATCTCAAATTTTGATCGACTAGTACAGAAGTCTTACTGAGTATTGATAAATTATTACACCCTCTCTCTTTTTCATATATATATATTAGTTGCCCTTAAAATGGCCTGTTCATGCTAATTCCGTAGGGCTATGTAGTGCCAGCGTTAAAATTTTTAAGCGGTAACAGAACTCGATTCATTGACCATGTGATATGCCAATACAATCACAGGTCATGTTAACAATCTGGGAGCCAACATAATAATGTAATGCAACACTCCAGATACTATTTGAACATACCTTGAAAACCTACGTTGGTTAAGTGGGGAAATAACCTGCAAAAAAAATGGCTGTATTGGTGAGTTTTTTTCCCCATCATCTAATTTATTGTATTTTATTTTATAGGGTAGAGAAATGGATACGCGTACAACTGTTTTTAAAAAAACGGATGAGACGTATCAGCTGAAGATGAAAGCATCTAGAGGTTTGTCAGATATTCTGCTTATTTCACTTATTCTGTTTTGCAGCCATTGCAGAATTTATTGGTTTTGATATCTTTTGTTCTTTTTTTACTTTGTATACCAACTTTACTGATTTTCAATGTAGACACCAGATTTCATTTTGTTCTGGTCTTTTAATGCCTATATATATATTTTTTTTTTTTTTTTTCCCCATATGCACACCATATCATAAAAACTGCATCAACGTTCAAATGCAAAATACAGTTGGCTCTCTGTTTAACGACTGTCAAGGGACCGTGAAAAATCGTCCTTAACCCCTTCCCTGTTTTGCCTGTATGCCGTACGGGCAATCTGATTCCTATTTCGCTTTCACTGTTTTGCCTGTATCTTTTCTTTTTTTAGTAACAAATTATTCGTATAGATGGCGATAGTTGTCCAGTAAATGATAGTTTGCAGTCTATTGTGTTTTCTATTCTGATTGGTTCAAAAGCGTGGGTTTTTTTCGCATGTTTTGTATCAGAAGACGAATTTTTATCTTTCAGTGTATAGCTTTTTGGTTATATTTTACTAATCGACCGATAATTTTATCGATGTAAGATATGAATAATGTATTTTTACTTTTAAGTAATGGATAATTCAGAGCGTATGGAGCTAATTTCTTGTGATTCGGACTTTAATAACATATTCCTACTTAAAAATATAAAATGAACTAAAAAAAATGAAACTGTTAAAGGGTTAAACAGAATTTGTGAAAAGGTAACATTTCCCATAACGTCGGAGGGGCCGGGACTGGGAAATATCGTCTTTAAATAGAGATCGTCGTTAAGTAGAGAATCGTTAAACAGAGATCCAACTGTAATAATAATAATTAATTTGAAAATATACATTTACCAGTGTTTTGTTAGTCAAATACTGGTATGAAAATTTCTCATAGCTTAACATAGGGACTGTAGATCTGAGATCTGAAGTACTGTGGTATCTTTATTCGTAACGAAATACTTGTTTATGAAGTTTGTTACTAGTAAAAATAAATTTTTAAAAAGTAGAAAAGATGTTTAAAAAATAATGCATTTTCTATTAAAGTCTTAATTTTTTTATCTAAAGTCTATTGGTTTTGAATCATGGTTAACATGGGTGTTCAAAGCCATTTTGATTTGACTTTTAACTGTAGATCTCAGTTTGTTTGCTCCATGTGTGACAAAAATGGCTGTTATTTCTCAAAAATGAACCAATCTAATTATGAACATTTGTCGCATTTTCATTTTGTCATAGTTTCATTTATTTTTAGGAATTGTATGTTGATGTTGTTGCTGTAAGACTTATTGAGAGTTGTTTGTTTTGTAATATAATGTATCATGGAAACTTCCTCATTTAAAATTGGATATTTAGCTGAAAATGCATTTATTATATGACTTCTTAAACCTTTAAAGAAAAATGGGGTATAATAAATTACTATGAGCTTTATTTCCAAAACTAGAAAAGCTACATTAATATTTCTTAACTTTGTCTTTATTGTTGTGATTGTTATAGAATGCTTTGAATGGTATTTTCAAATGTAATAGCTTTCATGTCTTTTCCAGCTTTTTTTAGTGAAGTGGACAAACGTTTTGGAAATATGCCATTCACATTAAGGTTAGTGCTTTTTTCTATTAATACTAGCTGAAAAACCACACTTCGCTACGGAGTACATTCAAATTAAATACAACGGTCAATGTATGCAATTATTGTCATATATATATATATAATAAATACGACGATCAATATAATATATACAATTGATGTAGAAAAAAATCGTAAGGGATATTTTTATAGACAAAATAATGTCCAGTCGTCTGCCGCATTAGCAAGAAAAAAATATATTTTTTGTCTATTTAGTTGATATGCACGTGACTATAAATTTATTTAAAGTGCCAGAAAAAGAAATCACGTGATCAGCATTTAATAAATTAAATTCTAAAAATTAATCTTTAAAAATTCACCAAAAATCAGGAAGATCTAAAAATTTGAAAAAAATTTCATTTTGATGGAATTTTTATGATCTTTCTTGTGATATAAATTTTATAACCCTCAATGTATTATTTTAAATGCAAACGTAAAAACAGCTTAAAAATTTAATTTTAAAAAATCTTAAGAAGAATTTTTGAAAAATCTTTCTTAGTGCACCCCTACACTATTAGAAGAATCGCCATGCAAAATTTCAGCCCTTTAGGTCCAGCGGTTTGGTCTGTGCGTTGTATGTCAGTCAGTGAATGAATGAGTCAGTTACGGAACTGTTTTATATATATAGATTATTCTCTTACATGCATGTTTTCTTGAATATTTGCTTTATATCAGTGGTTGTTAGACTTAATATTAAAACCTTCTTAATGGAACAAAAATAAAATATCCCAGTAACAGTATTACAATGACTTCTTCAGATACAATATTTCAAAACAAATTTGAAGAGACATCAACAAACTTCATAACACTTCAACAAATCAAACCATTTTATTTTTAATATCACAACACAAAAGAAATAATTATAACAAAATCTAGCTCGTTTGCATTTCACTTCAACATGTGGTATAAAACACAAGTTTTTTACACATTCCTTTTAAAATTTGCAAACCCGTTGGTGCTGAAGTCAAAGCTGTTATCTTTTTAAAAGATGACACTAACAAATAGAATAAGTGTAGTGTTTCAGAGTATGAATAAGTTTAGTGTTTTGTCTCTAAAATAAACTTAATTTTCCAACCGAAATTGAAGTTTGCTAAAATTTACCAGTGTTTGGAAGAACCTGGTGAAAAACAATTTTCAATCACTTATTAATAGGCTCACACTACTACTATTTTTATTTATTTTATTTTATTTTTAATGTTGAAAAATCTAGAACAAACCTAAAAATTTTTATCAAAAACCTTTTTATTGAAAATTTATCCCCTTTTTTTGGAAGGGGGGGGGCTATAAAGTTTTTTTATAATCTACCTTTTCATAATAGCATCCAATGGTAAATTTCATATAGTTTCATGAACTCTTTTTTTTTGGGGGGGGGGGGGGATCAAGTTCAAAAAAAAGTTTTTAAGGCACCAATGTACCATGAAAAACTTTTTTTATTTATCAGCCAAATGCTATGAAATTTTGTATACTTACACAGTGTTGTTTAAAGATGAAAAATCTAAATTTTTTTTTTTAATCGGAATGTAATTAAGATATTAATTAAAATCAGTTTGTTAATTACTCTATTTAAAAATGCTCCATGCACATCAATTTTTGTCTCAGATGTCTAATTTTCTTTCTTAAGCTAGCTTTACGTAGTTATAATAAAAGTTACTAGCAATATTTACAGTCATAATTATAAAAATTAGAAACAAAATCGATAAAAATAGGTCATTTTATCCAAAAAGAAATTTTGATTGTAAAAATTTTCAGTTTTTTAAAATAGTATAATATTCTAACATATATAAATAATCATTTTATAAAAATTCTCGAAAAATTATGATGCATGGAACATTTTGAACTTACCGAAACAGCATGAAAACTTGTTTTGAGAAAATAGCATTTAAAGTTTTAATTTGACAACAGAACCAAAATTTGTCAGCAAAATTGAATTTTTATTTTTATTCAATATAGCATATATTACCGTTTTCAAATTAAAATAATTATTATTTAAAACAAAAATGTATGTATATATATATATATATATATATATATATATATATATATATATATAATAAACAAATAAACCAAAGTTTAAATTTGGTGATTGCAGGGCATAATCCTAAAATTTGTAAACTATGATAAAAAAATGGATCAAAATTGCTTAAAAGTGCATATTTAAGTTAAAGTAAAAATATGTATATAGTACAAAAGTATGAATAATTGAAATTATTAACTATATAATTAGAAAATCAGACATTTTCTCATAGTATCGACCCAAGTTAAAATTTGATGATTGCATAGCATAATTCAAAAATTGCTTAAAAGTGCATATTTAAAAGAACTTAGCAGAATGAACGAAAGCAGTGAAGAGAGCAAATGTAAACAAACGTGTTCAAATGGCATATTGCCACTCAATCAGACCTAAAAACAAAACTAAAATTAAATCTTCTAGGGGGTTTAAACTCAGGAGTTCAGTATTGACATCTGTCAGCTGACTAACATTTCCATTGTTTACATTTGAAAAATACTTATATAACTCTGTTAATAATAATTGGATCAACATACTTCTTTATTTTTAATTTAAAGCTGATGAGTTGTAGAATCATTGTCTGAAAGAAAAAAAAAACATTTTAGGGGCATATTTTTGTCAGTTTGAAGGTCCATTGTCACCTTAATCCAAATAATATATTTTTTGTGTGTATCCAAGTTAACATATTGGCTAGAGAGCTTTTAATGAAAGTATCTCTATCCGGTCTCTCAGTTTCATAAGTAGCAGAGACTTGTGACTAAAATTCTGGAGTGGCTTCAATCAAACTTTTGTACATCCCTAATTTATTATCTTTATTAGAACTTAATTCTTGAATATTAAAACCGTTTAATCTTATATGTAACAGCTTTTGGTAGATTATAAAATTCAAAAATTGTGGAAAGGCCTGCCTTATAAGAAAGAAATGCATTTGCTACCCCTTAATGAAAATGCCCTCTTTTTTTTTTAAATTATTATTTTAATCTTAAATCTTATAGATGAGGATTTTATTCTAAATATTATAATTAATTTTTCAGACAAGTAATTTGTAAGTATTGGCCAACAATAAACTAAAACATGGGGCCAATATCCTTCAACTTCTTGAAAAATTCATGCTATAAAATATGTACAGTAAAATAAATCAACTTCATATTATTTCCTAAAAATAGTTGTAACAACATTTTTTTAATTAATGAAGTATTTTATATAAATCTTGTGAGTGTATTATTGTTTCTTATACAAATAAGAGGAGAGACAGCCATATAGTATTAGTTGCTGCACCACTTAGTGCTTCACATTAGTTGACAAATTTTTCCTATAGCATTTTGTATTCCTTTCTATATTCCTGGTTTAAAGCTTTGACTCATTTATGTATATATATAGATGTTTGTGTGTGTGTGTGTGTATAAGTAATGAACTGTATCTAAAATATATATACATGCACACTCGCATACTTATACATGTATTTAGCAGTATATTTCCTTTTTTTCACACTGTCAAAACTAGTTTTGAAACTGTTAGATTTATATTTCATAAATATGCTAGAGAGTGTCCTAATGTATTGTAATTCTTTCCTCAGGTCTTTTGATGATGAAAAAAAAGCAAGGATGGGGGTTGTAGAATGTGTCAACCACAAACTTATTGAACCTTTTACAGTACTCTATGAAAAAGAAGGTATTTCTTAAATGATTTACCTTTTGTATTTAACTTCTTGATGTTTTTTAAATTCTCATATAATTTTGAAAATTTATTTTATGAATATATTGTACTCGTACTTTACAGAGATTGAACTATGTCAAAATCATGTATATCTCATTATTTCAATGCATAAGCCTATGTTGTGGGGAGGTCCTTTTTGACAAGGTACTGGATTATATTCCAGATGTATGCATAATCAGTGAAACAAATGTGTTTGCGGAGAATACATAGATTGATTTTATGAAGTCACTGAATCTCCCAATAAAAATTGTTGGTAGGGACAAGAGGAACCTAATATTTTTTTTTATGTAAAATATAGAAGAAAAATGATTTATCAAAATGAAAGCAGCTAGTTTATAATATTATCCTCAGTCAACCAACTTGTTCTATTTAAAACAAATTCTTAAAATAAATATGAGCATAGAATAAAGTGTCCACATGTTAGAATACTAAAATTGCTAGGATCATTTGATACAGCACACAGTGGCCTAGAATTTAGGCATGTTATAATCTGCATATTTAATGCAGTAAACTCTTTGTTAGTGAGACATGCAGGGCCCAAAGTATGTTTTTGGTGGAATCTCATAGGATTTTTGCCAGCCTACCAGAGACTACAGCAGTGTGGCTGATAGAGGATTGAGCAATCATTTGATGAAGTCAAAAATACCTTCAATTTAAAACAGGTTGTTGCGTGTAGTGTATTTATGTTAAAAACCAGGCTGATTAAATATATTTTCCATAATTTTGCTTTTCTGGTGTAATTGGTTCATTTTACTGTAGGTTTTTTGCATTATTTAGTGACAGTTTGTGCCTTGAAAAAAATAAGTATAATTTACTCTTCTTACTCCTGAACTACTTGTTATAGTTTATAAAACAAATTATTTATCCTAATAATATATTTATGAACACTCACTCATGCATATATTTAGTCTTGCATGTTAAAGTCTTTGGCTCAAGATCTGCATTAACAAGTAATTTCTTGAGTATTATAACTAAATTTTCTTTCTTTTGCAGGTGAATATGTTGCTCAATTCAAATTCACTGTGTTATTAATGCCTTCAGGATCCCATAAAATCACTTCGGGTCCTATTGATCTAGATTTATATGAGACAACATTAGGTGTTGAAGATGAATCACTTAAAGTAAGTATGACTCTTAAGTATGAATTTTTTACCTCAATCATTGCATTTGAAAATACATTATTTTTAAGGTAAAAAATAGTTTATCTTTTTTTCTTTTTTGTTGTTGAATTTTCTCCCTCTTCAACTTTAAAATGAAATTTCTTGTTAATGTTTTAGAATAGCAACGTAAATCGAAACAAAAGTATCACAGGATCATCATTTGAGTATAGAAACATACATCTAATCAAATGACATTGTACCAAAATTGCAAGTAATTCTAAGGATTTTATCAGTTTTCTCCAGTTTTAAAATGGAGTATCTCAAAAACTTTTCGTCCCAAATTGTCAAACAATTTTTTTGAGAAACATCTGCATATTCAAACTTGTAGTAGACATTTAAGGTATCCTGTGAATTTGCATTTAAATTTTATATAATTTAGGCAAGTTGTGAGCAAATTTTTAAAAGCTCTTTAATTTTTTTGTATCTGGTCAAAGTATTAAATGTTTTATGAAGATTAAATTTGTTTTTGATTTCACCTGACTTATGAAAGCCAATCTTTCTAGACACTTCTTAATCGATCTGTTGCTCCTAAGTCCCAAAGAAAAAAGAAAAAGCGAGCTGAAAAGGCAGTGGCTAACTCATTAGAAAATAATAAAATCACAGATTCAAAGCCAGAAGAACCAGTGAAGGACTGAAAAGGTAAAATTTAAATTAATGGTATGTGTGATTTTTTTCATATTTGCTATTTGTGGATTGTTGAAATAATTATTTTCAAGAGTTCATGCAAAGTGCAATTTCTCTGCATTTTATGTTGCAGTCAGGGTGTTCATTCATAAAGGGGCAAATATATTAATTTGCAACAATTATCTGGTTTATCAAATTTAACTATGGTGTTGAGAAATAATTATTAAATTTTATTTCATACATATTTAAATCAGTTTTAAATTAATCAAAATTAATTTTTTAACCAAATTTTTGTTTTATTCAAATAAGCCAAATTGTTTCTTGCAGCAATATTCTTATTATAAAGTCTTTAAAATAGTGGATAATGTGTTTCAGTTATAGATAATCTCATCTGAATTTGTTTCAAATTGAAACAAATTCAGTCTTAAGAACCTTGTACCAACAGAGATGATGCATAACAGGCTGTTAATAGCAGTCATATACAGTGGCTCCCAAAAGTGTTCATACACTTATAATTTTCAGTGAAATAGGGGTCTATCCATTAATTAAAATGAATATTTCAGAATGGGTATTTAATAGTAAGATTTAAAATCTATTCTTAACAGAACTACATGAAATATTTTAAAAACATAGTAAAACTTTATTTTTAAGAAACCAATAATCAAAAAGTAACAAAAACTTTATCTCACAAAAGTCATCATACACTTGTAAATAATCTATGTATTAGTAAATATTCTAATTTTTTGTTAAATTAATATTTAGTTGGATATCTTTTAGCATCCACAACAGCTTTTAAACGTCTGGGAATAGATTGCACTAGTTCTTTTGTAATTTCTGAATCAATGTTCATCCATTCTTCCACCATAATTGTTTTTAGTTTGCTTTTTGTGTGAATGTCGTGTTTTCGTACTTGAACCTCCAGTTCTCTCCAAATATGTTCTATTGGTTTTAAATCTGGCGATTGAGGTGGTGTTTTCAAAACTTGTGAACAATGGTAGAGACACCAGAGGCGAACGTTGAGAGCCATGTGCTTAGGATCGTTATCTTATCTTAAAAGTTGTTTCCAATACCCAAATTTTGGGCTGATAATTTTAAATTGTCTCTCAACATATTTATATAAACAGCATGATTCACTATGCCATCAATAAATACCAAATTTCCAAGTCCTGGTGCTGACATGCACCCTCACACAAGGACACCTCCACCACCATGCTTAACTGTTCCTACTAAGTTCTTGGGATTAAGTTCCTTATTTTTTCTTCTCCATACAATTATACGCCCATTGGAACCAAAAATCTTAAACTTGCTTTCATCGGCAAATAAGACATTATTCCAATACGTTTGCGGCTTATTTATCATTGATAGTGCGAAGGAAAGCCTAAGCTTTCTGTTTTTCTCTCACACAAAAAATTTTCTACGGGCAGAATACCCATGTAATCCAGCTGCCCTGAGAACTCGTCAAACAGTTTCAGGTGAAGTTGAAGTAGAATATGTTTCATTAAATTCTGTAGAAACCCTTACAGCACTCAAATGTGGATTTTTTCACAAATTTTCTAATTATAAATCTGATCGCGTTTTGTTAACTTTGCCATGCTACCTTTTCTTACCTTGTTTTTGATCCGATTTTCTTCTTTAAAGCGTTTTATCACATACTGCACAGTAGAATGGGATAAATTAAGTAATTTAGCAATATTCCGAACAGGTTTACCACTACTATGATGAAAAGTAATTAATTCTTAAATGCTGTTTGTTGTTTCTTTACGACTATGAATGAAGCGACGAAATGAGCCATTTTTAAATAATAAATAGAATATTACGGAGTAGGCAAACAAAGATTAAAGCCATACGATATTTTAAATGCCACCACAATTTTAAAAAAATAATGATAAAGCGCCAGACGGTAATTTTAATTACGAATTTATCCGAAAATATTTCAGTGTATGATGACTTTTGTGAGATGAAGTTTTTGTTACTTTTTGATTACTGGTTTCTTAAAAATAAAGTTTTACTATATGTTCAAAATATTTCATGTAGTTTTGTTAAGAATAGATTATAGATCTTATTAAATACTCATTCTGAAATATTCATTATAATAAATGGATAGACCCCCTATTTCATTGAAAATCATAAGTGTACGAACACTTTTGGGAGCCACTGTATATATTTTTTCCTCCACCAGCAGAGCATTACTGGCCATTGGAAACAAAGATGCAAATTCATTATTTAAAGTTTTTAATGAAAAATTCTTAATGGCTGGCCAGCTTGGCATGATCATGCAATAATTGGAAATGTTTATTTTATTTTAAGTAAATTTTAACTATTAACTTAAAAACATAACATAACATGTTTATCAAAACAGACTGCACCAGGCTATTTCTCAGTTGAGATGTTCAGTCTGATCTAATATATGTGTATGTGTGTGCAATGCATTATTGAGTGTTGCGTCATAAATCCCGAATGGCCCATTCAAAATTGTTGTTGCCAATTGGATGGTGAAACTACTTTCTACATGATATGGATATCTAATGTACAGCATGAGTGGGAAAGAGATAACATGGTGTTTGAAAAGGATAATGTTTATCTATGGAGACTGACTGTATCATAGTTTAAAGTTATGCCATTCTAGTCCCTTTCACTTTTTTTTTTTTTTTTCGATTGTTTGAAGTGCAGCAGCATATAACTCTTATTTATTTATATATACACACACCATCTAATGAAAACATGTTAATTTTGTCTTCTCTCTACAGGCAATTGGGTGACTTAGACTTGAGCTTCAGATAAAGTTCCTGGACTCGTATGTGGCACCAACTTTTGTATTGTGTATAGCGTTTAAACCACCAGAGAAGGCATTGCTGCAGACATTATGTTTTGTTCCTTGTTACTTTTTTAAGAATACCAGTCTGACATCACTCTAAAGGAATTTGTTGACTTGTATATGAGATGTAAAGCATGTTGGTGTCAACACGACCTAGGAGCATTGAATGTGTAATTAAAAAGTCTCCCCCTTTTTTTTTTTTTTTTTTTCTTTCTTTTTCACAGACTTCTTGTGTAATTGTCTCTTATTCTCTTCTGTGTTAAGGGGTTCTGTAACTATAATAGTACTTTCAACTTAAAAGCTTGATTTTTTTTTTTTTTTTTTTTTTTTTAAGTGAAAAACATTAACTTTCCCTAGTGTGTAAGAGCAATAGTACATATTGGAAAAATTTTAAATTTTTGGTGAAATCTGCTGTCAAGTTTTTTCTTTAATCATGTTAAAATGGGGAGTTTAAAAATAATTTTAGTTGTGTATATATTTGCATGTTTATTCTTTCTTTTAACATGACTAAATTTCAAAGGATAATTTTTTAATGTAATGAAATGGTCCACACATGCAACCCTAAATACTTAATGAGATAAAAAAGTTACACACACTTGTTAATATACATTTCATGATATATTCACAAAAAAAAAAATTCCGTGCTAGCTGTCCTCTGGTTGACTCGTTTGTATTATTTTACGGAAAGCATAATGAATTATAATTAGGTTAACTGTGGGATGCTTACCAGTGAAGTTCATTACACAGCTCAATATAACAGTCAGCACATCTATAAAAAGCAAAGGATTGTTGGTTTGATTTCTGGGTAGCCTTTGTTGTTGGTTGTTTCTTCCTTCTATGTATTCCACTTAACCTTTTACATGCCGCACTATGATCCAGGAATAAAAGACACAGCTAATTCATCAAATTCACATTAGATTTTCACCCATAAAGACTATAAAACAAAAAAAATTCTGTCTGTGCTTTCCCGGATGTTCCATTTTTAGAACATTGGCATGCAACGCTATCTTTTCTCTCTTTTTTTCGCTTGATGAAAACAAAGCATTTTAGGATGAATCTTTTAAAATTTTATGCTGTAATAATGGTTTAATGAACAATTTGATGTGAAATTACTAAAATTTAAGTAAAACTCGTTAAAAAAATTTACATAATTTTTAATTAGCATAATATTTTATAAGAAATGCAATGCAAAAAGTATAAAGAAACAATAAAAACAATTTTACACTTACAGACTTGACTAATAATATACATAATATGAATAAATGCGATTTTTTAAAATGTAAAATACCTTACCAATAAAAAATAAAATATTTTATCCTTTAGAAGGCGCGTGGGATTTTAACCAGTAGCACAAAAATATAAAACATTCTTAAAAAACTCTTTTTTTTTTTTTTTTTTTTTTTTTTTTTTTTTTTTTTTTGTAATCCTTTTTAGCAGTTTCTCAGTGTCCATGATATTGTGGGAAGCAGTGTACATGGTGCCTTTTCTTGCATTCAAAGCATATGTTTGTAGTGTTTTTTGGCACACTACACAACGTACTACACCCTTGTGATGATGCAACTAATATAATGTGCATCTGATTTTCTTGTAGATGTCGACTAATGGGCACGGGGTCCCATAGCATAAGGATAACCATTTGCTGGGCAGAGCATCCAAACTTTGAAACCAAAGCGAATTGGTTTTCCACGTATGAACAGCAATGAACCACTGGGCGTACGAACACATATGCCCAGTGGTTCCCAACTTTTTTCAGCTGGCGACCCACCTTTCCTTATCGGAATACCTCCACGGTCCATCGGTCCATGTTGGAGTAAAAACCTTATTTGTATTGTATCCCTTCCTTATGTATAGATAATTTACCATCAAATATTGTAAATATATATATATATATATATGCTTTTTTGAAGATACAGATTGATTATTGATAAACAATTTCTGTTCTGATTTGAAAATGGTTGACAAAATATAAGCACTTTGTAGCAAAACAGTTATTTATTTAACAATAGATATATGTTTGCAATATATGCAACATACTCACTAACAAGTGTTCCTAGGTGAAGATAAAAACTACAATTATAGAAGTACACAAAGACCATTTTAATAGTTTTAGGATCGAGTCGCGACCCACTGGTTGGGAAGCGCTTCGTTAGCCGAATTATGTCCATAATACGGAACCATGGATTCATCGATACTCATATTTTCATGAAAAAATCCAAATTGACAAAAAAAAAATTCCATTTTATTCGTAAAAGGGAGAGATTTTTCCCTAATTTGTCACCTGTTTCCAATTTACTATTATCACCAATATATAAATACTTTTTTAACATCCAAAATTTATTTCTGGGCATTGTATTGCTAACAATTGGGATATGCAAATCTTCCTGAGAACTCCAATATGAATTTTCATCAGGTACTGAGTGGTAGCCACTAAATAACAGCAATCCAAGAAACTGCCGAATATCATTTCCGTCGATGTCCAAAGAGTCTCCTTTTTGTAGGGCATACAGCTTTGTAAGTTCTGCTAAATTTTCTAAGTAATCAGACGTGTGATATCACAATTTCTTTTATTAACTCATTAAATTTGTCCTTTGCAGGTACGATGGGGAAACTTTTAGGTGGATTTGAATTTCATAGAATTTTTTTCTTACGCACTGTAAAAATTGTAAAATATGGAGATTTTTTTAGAAATTTTTCTACGCTGAGATATTCATATTTGAAAAATAAATTTTATGTCAAAAAATCAGTCATACCTTCTATAATAAACGGTAATTTTTTTCAAACTGACAGGTATCACATTTTTTTTCCCCCTTTTTATATATATATATATATATATATATATATATATATATATTAAACATGATGTTCCAAAAAAGGAACATTGGCATGTAAAAGGTTAATTGGAAGTAATCTTCCAACAAGGTCTGTGGCAGTATTACGGATCGAAGCGGCTCCTGTTTATTGGATTGAGTCCCCTCAGACATTTTGAAAATTTATAAATGTGAGGCAAATGATGATTGTTTTGCTCCAAAACTGAACTTACTGTGATTTGAATGGTGTGTGTGTCTGGTCATTTATAAACTCTGTTTGTCCTTGGGACTACTTTAAAAATCAGCTGCTCCTGAAGGACCCATTTTTTCTCTTAACCAATTTATTTCTCATCTGCACTGCTCACACAGAAGGGCATTTATTCAAAAACTATATGGAAAAGAGCAAAAATACAATTTTTTACAAAGCTTTTAAGAAACCTCTTTTGACTTATTGAGTGCTTTTGAACTGTTATTTGCCTTGATGTCCAGACTTCTGAGTCCAAATACAAAAGTTCAGAGCCAACAGGCAAAAAAAAAAAGTAGTTGGACTTTGGTATTAAAAAGTAATAATAAATCTGTTTTAACCCAAAGAATATATACTTTTACCACTTTATGCTACTACACTGTAAAACCAAAATGACATGGGCATTATCAAGAATTATAACTAATGTAGTATGTTGCTTTTCTGCCTCCTAGAAAGCTTTGTTGATATAAAGAACTACAAAAGCTCTACAGTTATAGTGTTTTAATGCAAGAAAATTAAAGAAACTATGTAAATGTGCTGTGGTATATGTCGTTGGCAACAAAATTTAATTTTATATGCCGTGGATCATCTATCTGAAAAATTATGATAAAGACACACAAATGAGTATATTATCATACTTTATTTTTATTTAATTTTGTAAATGTAGAAGCCTTTGTGAAGTGTTGATATTTCTGCTTTTAAACCATTTCAGCTAAGAATAAAGGGAAAGCAGGAAAAAGAGAAAAAATTGTATACAGTTTTATAAATGAAATTTAGGGAATTTATCTGCCCTGCAAGACATTTTTTCATATTAGGGAACACGTAATAGATTCAAGGGGGCCAAATCATGAGAATACTTACGCAGGAGAACCATTTTTGTAGCATAATTCTAACAGTTATCACCACAATCGCAGATGAATGAGGTGAAGCAACATCACTATGGAAAAGAATTTTTTTGCTCTCTCAAATGAGACCTCTGTTTACATTTCACTATTTAAACATTCCAGTAAAGATGCATTGTACTCTGGTGATTGTTTTGCCTTTTTCAAGTAGTCTATAAAGATTATACTAGGAGCGTTCCAATAAACCGTGGCCATAACCTTTTCGGCTGATGGAAGTTTTCTCTTTCTTTAACCCTTTCGCGACAGCAGTTCCGATCATGCACTTTCCTCTGAGGCTGGAAGTGTTTCTCGTGAATGTTCCCTCCAGAACGGCGCTAAGCCTAAATTTACGAAAAATTCCAAAATAGTAACATTTACAGACACATCTATTTATTTAAGCTATATATGGGCTACTTACACACTTATTTACTATTTCTCCACGAAAAAGTTTTTGGTTATGCAGTTTAAAATATTTTTTTTACACTATTTACTAACCTATCTGTGTTCATATACTACTAAAACTCTCTTTCAGTATGATAAATTGCAAAGCAAGGATCTACACAGAGTCCTATATTACATTCTTTGCATTCATAATAAATAGTCACTCGTTTTGCAGAACTTTTCCGAGAATGGGAACAAACATAGCATCGTCGCCTTCCTTTTTCAGTGCCTTTTTTTAAACACAACGAAGGAAAATGCCTAGCTGTAAGTCTCAATGAATTCAACACTGCTGGAGTTTTTGCTTTGCCACTATATTTCTTTTCAGAAGAAAACTTTGAAAGGATTTAGTTAACTTGATTTAGACGAAACTCCAGAGCTTGAAGATTTTTTTTATATTTTTTGTTAAACAGAACATTGGCATTAAAAATAGATATGTCCATCACATTGAAAAAAAGTTTTTTATACCATTTAATGGTCTTTCTGAAAGTAGGGTACTGAATAATCACAGCATCTCCCATGTTTTTATTATATTGCACGATGCATTCTGGTTTAAGGACCGGTTGACCCGTTATTTTATCCTTCCTCCCAGTATCGGTCATTTTTGCATCGTGTAATGAAGAAATAATCAATACTTCTCGCTTATCTTTGAATGCAGATAAGGTTGTTTTTCTGTAACGTGATCACTTCCCCATTTTTCGTATTCGGAGGTGGAAAATTTTCACGCATCCCTTTCCTTCTCTTCATTACTGTCCCACAAGAGTTAGTGTGCTGAGTAAAAAGTTCTTCCGCCAATGACGGAGACATAAATAAACGATCGATAAACAAATTATAACCTTTACAAGAGAGTTCGTCAAGTAGAGATTTAACAATACGCTCATCATGTAACCCTATAGTTTCTTTTAAAATCGTCTCTTTGCCCGTGTAAACAATAAAATTCCAAATATAGCCTGATTCCGACTCGCAAAGTTTGTACTCTTTGATTCCGTACCGGGATCTTTTCGCTGGGACATACTGTCGAAATCCTAGTCTCCCTTCCCACAGTAAGAGACTTTCAGCAATTGATATATTCCTATCAGGAATATAAGAACTCTTAAAGTTTTGAATGATTAAATCTAAAAAAAGTTGATTTTTTCAATATTTTTAGCATCAGAAGAAGTAAAATGCAAGTATCGAAGAATTTCGATGTACCGGCCCCGACTCATAACCTTGCTGAAAAAAGGTGTTGCAATCATGGGATTCGTTGAGTAGTACATCTCAATTTTCGGTTTTTTCACGATACTCATTAAAATTGTCAAAGCAAAGAAAACAAACATTTCTTCTTTAGTTACAGACAAAAAATACTTCGACGATGAACTCGGTTCACTTTCCGGGTTTATGTACCTCTCATACGCATTAATTTGGTCGGTTATTAAATTCATTACAATTTCATCAAAGAAACATCTGAAAAAATCCAATTCATTTGATACAGCATCATCGACTTTGATTCCGCATGCCGCTGTGAATGTCAGTTGAGTTTTAAATCCCTTACGTGAGAAGACCACGAAGTACAGCCCCTCGATGTACTCGGAATAGAAATGTCTGATATATCTTCTTCATCACTCTGATCTCGGTGTTCCAAATCAATAGATTCATCCGACGAGATTTTTGTTTCACTGTCACTACTTTCATAATCACTTTCAGATTCTGACACATTTCTCATCAATTCATAAATTTCGTCTTCTGTTAAATATTTTCTCCTTTTCGCCATATTAAATCTTCAAAGGAAAGAAATCTCACTGCAACGGGTCTGATTCTGACTCAAAACTGAACGGTGAACCCATATAAATACCCAATGCTACAATTGCCACCGCAAAAGAAAAACAAAATTGCTCGTAAACAAAGATCACGTGTAAAGTTTAAATGCCCTACCCGCTGACAGCCAGACGCAATATATTTTGTGCCCCAAAAATTAACTAATAAAACGTTCCGAACTACTGTCACGTATACGTGACAGTCGGGAGCGGAAGTATTTCCTTTCTGGCACGCGGGCGCGACAGCCGGGTGAAAACGCGGATAGCGGCTGGCACGTATACGTGACGTTCGCTGCGAAAGGGTTAATGCAGGTTCACCTACTTCGACCCACTCCTTTGATAGTTCTTTAATTTCTGGCTAGTAGTTATGTATTCATGTTTCACCAACTGTTACGAAACGACTCGAATATTCATCTAGATTTCTGTGGAAAATCTCCAAATTGTGCTTCGAAGTGTTCTCTTCTTCGCGTGTTTAGTCAATTTTTAATAAATGTGGTACCTATCTTCTCGACAGCTTTCGCATGTCCAAATATTCATGCAAAATACGGGCAGGCTTCGATGAGATGCCAACAGCCTCGTAAAATCTCGCGCATCTAAATTTCATCACCGTATAGAATTTTTCGATAATTCCTGGCGCAGTGACTTAACCCTTACGTCGGCTCATCGGTCTAGGAGACCGCTATTGCACCTGTTCTGAAGGTTGGGGTGGTGGTGAGGGTGATCAGACTGTTGAGGGTTTGTGAGTTCTTCAGTCGGGTCCTGACCTTCAAGAACAACACATCGGAGATTCGCTCGTATTTTGTTGGTAAATTTAATCTTTGTAAAACGTAGCCGGTCTTTTGGACCGATGAGCCTTGAACTGATTTAAAATTTTACCGGTCTGTATGACCGATAAGCCTTGAACCATATTAATTATCTATCAGTCTGCATGCATTCTATTTCTAAGATCTTTGTTTTATTGTTGTAGCTAGCATGGCTGTAAGAATTCCTCCCGTTTCACAACGAACCAGACATTTTGTCTCTCTCGCACTATCACAGATTGAGGAATCGGATTCTGAAATTTTTGTTGAATATTCTATTTTTTATTTACCCTTTTCAAGAATGAGAGGTGGCAGTATTTTTGCATTAATGACTTATAACTGCGAAAAAATTATGAAAATAGGAAAATATCCTAATTTTATAGCGTGGCGGTCTGTGAGACCGATGAGCCGGGAAACAGTATAAAGGCAGATGAACCGACGTAAGGGTTAAATCTAAACTCCACATCAGCCCCCCCACGCTTTCCTGTATCAGCAAGAGAATGATAACTGGTCGCGCCATAACAATCCCGCCAGCACTAAGTCCGCAGGACGAGCGCAATGACTAATTTGCCACCTAGTCGGAATTAAACAAAATAAAAAGTTAAACCTCACAAAAAGGGGAGAGCAACGGGAAAAATAAAAGAGGGAAGAAAGGCGTCCCCGGTATCACTCCTGTTCCGTCCGACTTCTTTTTTTTTACTGTAAAGATCAGTAAATAAAATACAAATACATTCACATTTTCAGAGAATACAAAGATGATCCCCGACTATTAGAAATACATGACAATTCGGTTTGAATTGAGTAAAAACAATAACAAATCAAAACCACGGCCCAGAGGGCTTGAAGTAGAGAAAATGCTGAATTACATGAATTAAAAGTTACAAAGCACGAATTGCAAATTGTTACAAGCTACAGTTTACACTACATTATATATTGCAAATTACAATAACAAATTTTACAAATAAGTCAACTGCATCGGTTGATTCCTAGCGCATGAGTAGTACATATAAGACTAAACCCAGGAAATCCACAATTCTCTTACAGTTACAATATTAAGTGCAATAGTAATTTCATATAAGTACTAACAATGCATTAATAATCAACACATTAACCATATATTAATTAAACAATACAAATAAATAATCCAACAGAGATAGATAAAAGTAACACTAAAATAGACAAAAAACAAACAGAAATCAAGCACTCTGGACATTCACGCACCAACGGCAAGATTCTGTATAAGTGCCGGAACTGAACCTTAAACTATAAAATTTATTATAATATTTTTTACTCACAACTTTACAGAATAAAAAACATATGTAACAACGCTGGGGATTTTTTGGAGGCATGTAGCATTTTCGAGGAAAACTTAAGAAAAAACGATTTCCCTAAAAATTTCGGCAATTTAAAAGTTTTAAAAAAATGGCATTTAGACTCAGGAATTTTTAAAGATGTTTAGAATAGTATTTGTGTTTTCATTTGGTTAAGTTGTAATGGGGGGTGGAGCTATAGTAATGTTACAATGACGTAACCTTTAGGATAGAATTGGCTGCTCTTTCGCCATAACCGTCACTTACGGAATTGGGGTGTGTACGCATCGTTTACTTTGCATTAGGATTTTTGTGTGCTTGCATGTAAGGTGCGTTGAGCCCATACTGTAAGTTGTGTTTGTCTTTTCATTTTCTTCTTGACTAATTGCTTCTTTGGGGGACTCGGGGCCTTGGGATGTCTTTTGGGCTTACCTGCATCCTATTCAGAAAGTTCCCCTTGAGGTAACTGACATGGTTAGGCTCCCTGATGACGAGACCTGTCGGTTACCTCTGTTGTTTTATGGTTCAGTTCCGGCACTTATACAGAATCTTGCCGTTGGTGCGTGGATTTCTGTTTGTTTTTTGTCTATTTTAGTATTATTTTTATCTATCTCTGTTGGATTATTTATCTGTTTTTTTCATTATGGGGATATGAAGCTTCTGCGCTATCCTATATTGAAAATGTTTTCTTTGCAGGATAAGTTTTATGTTATAGTGATTTAGCAGTCTATGCTTGAATTTTAATTTTGTTTATTTCTATTGTTTACTTTTTACATTAAACAATACAACAAATACAGCACAAAGTACTCCCTAGACCATAAACTAGAATTCAATACATTTTAACCATAATCCTAGACATTGGTCATTAATTGCTAAAACCCATAATGCATTGCTGAAACAAACAGAAAAACAAGCTTTTTAATTCAATTAAAGATTTTTTTATTGTTACCACAATAATTATTTAAACATATTGTTTTTGATAAATTAGCGCACTTTAGCACTTTACAATAATGAAATTCCTTAATTCACCATTCAGATACGAACCCGGAAACTCACAACCCAAACCACAGAAAGTCAAGACTTTAACCACTCGACCAGGGCGTCCTTGGACGTAAGGGTTAAGCAAAGTGACCAAGATTCACAATATTACGCCGTCCCTGGCTGGTCAGCCGATTCGGCAGGCATAAACTACTGACTTCCGGCCGCGCAATCGCAACCGCCGGTTCCGACACCCAGGCCAGCTCTCCCCCCTCCCCCCGTATTAGCAGGGCTCTTCACTACTCCTTCACCAGGGCTCGCTCTTCACTCTCCACTTCACCAGAAACAGAAAACAGAATTGGAAAATCTCCGCACTTCCGGTTTTTTCCGTTTCTGCCCAGCAGAATGACGGCGGAAAACAGAGTTGAAAATGTTGAACTTTTCTGTTTCCGTCCGCGGATTCCGCGTGTATGACAGCCAATAGGAATGCGTCTTGATCCACGAAACACAAAACAGCAATGGCGTCTCGGTTTGACATGGAAGCGTTTATTTATGAAGTTGGGGCTTACCCATTTCTACCATCACCTCCATAACTGCAAGCTAAATAAGTCAAACAGTAAATTCTACTAGAATAATTTGTTGGAATAATGATTTTCTATTACCAGATAATGGATTTAGTGCAAACTGATCTGTAATCCTAAGATGTCACTTTGTAAAGGTCTGATATTTTTAACTATCCAAATGTTATAGAGATGATATACACTAAACATGACAACTAAAACCCTCAGTAATATTTTGTCGAAATTTCTATTACATACTATTTGTTATGCACTACTGTTTTTTCAACAAGACTGTTTTTTCAGAACTCCTGATCGGTAGTTCGAAGATCTCTAATTAAGGTGTTGTGAATACCATGTTTTTCCGTTTCTTGGAAAATCTTTCGAACCCAGAATCGATGTTTTCTTTTTTTTTGCTTCAGAGGTTCTAATTAAAGACAGAAGACTTAGGAAGTGCAAACTCGCCATAGCAAAATCTGTGTCGTTTTCCATACTTTCTTGAGCTTAAGTATTTTATGTCCAAATCACAGCCAATGTAAAACAATAAACAAAAAAAACGACGACAGATGGCGCCAGCTGAGCGGAATCTAGTGAAGTGGAGTACAGAAAGAACGGAATCTCAGCAGAAACGGAAAACAGAAAAAAATTCCGTTTTCTGTTCTGTTTTCTGTTTCTGGTGAAGTGGAGTCTTGTCCATATGCTACCATTTGCTCCTCGGCATACGATCAGAGTTATTCTAGGAACAAAGCTGCACTACACCCAATATTTGTCCAAATTAAATAGCAGCCACCACACTGCTCTCTACATCACTTTCCCTTTTTTTATTATTAACTAATTTACAATAAAATTACAGTTGCCCTGTACCAATCGTACAGGTGAACCAGTTTCAATTTACAGCTTAACAAATAACTAAATATAGTTAACATGAACTGTACTCCTCGTACAGAAAAACAATAGAAACCGACAAGCATATGTATAGCATAATATTCTATTATAGAATATGTAGTCACAATTCGTGACTACAAAACAAGCGACAAGCATGTGGAATTCATAAACATTAATTGCAAATACAAACATCGACAAACAAAAACAACAAGGCCAAATTGACAAGCAAAAGGCAAAACGGAAACACAAAGCAAGCGCAAAGCAACAAAGTCCACAGCTACCGAAGAAGCCCCGAGGGTACGTTTTTTCAACGATCCGCTCTAGCAAGGTGACCAAAACGTTCAACATCGTGTGCTCATTCGGCTGCAGCGAAAATCGACAAACTTCTTGTCAATCATGCTAGGTGAAGGTGCAGACTCGCAACAGTATTTATCACACCTAGGTTTAGTTACTCCGCCGTTTTAACTCCTAAAAAGTATATTTTATCAACCATCTTATTTCCATTGTATGAGAACTAACAAGAGTTGACTAACTGAAATGGCAGTCAATCACAGACTAAGGGGCTGTTCACATTGCGTCCGTCGGCGTCACTCGTATTGAAATATATTTAACCAATTACAAATGATTAGTCACGAAATTATTGATTGAATTTAAAATATGTCAATACGAGTAACGCTGTCGTTGACGAACGCAGTGTGAACAGGCCCTAAGCGTCGAATCTGGTTAAAATTTGACATGCGTCCCTTTAAAGCATGGTGCATGTGAGAGTGCCAGCAACTTCAGGCATTGAGAAGAGACTGTTTTGAAGATGGGCGTGGGTGGCGGTGTCGTACCCGTCGCTACAGTTCGTCCCACAAATGCTCGATTGGATTGAGGTAGATTCTCTGAGAAGGCCAGTTAAGCAAATTCACCTGAAAAGCACGATCCTGTTGGAAGAAACAACCACCATCCCCGTAGTATTGCCATATTGTAGGCAGGACCGAATTATCCAGAACGTCAAGGTACACGTCAGCGTTCGTGGTACCAGGTACAGAAAGCAATGGGCCGAGCCTAACCAGGAAAAACAACCCCACACTAAGATGGACTCTTCTCCGAACTTCACTGCTGGAACAACATAGTCTGAATGAAACTGTTCTCCGGGTTGTCGCCACACCCAAATACGTCCATCTGACTGGAAGAGTGAATACCGAGACTCATCACTCCAAAGAACAGTTTTTCGTTCATCAATGGTCCAGGAACGACGGGCGACACACCAGGCCAAACAATGCTTCTCATTAACAGATGTAATCAATAGCTTGTTTACAGCTGTTTGATCATGATAACCGATCATGCGTAGCTTTCTGCGGATAGTTTTACCACTGCAACTTCCAGATGCATGGTGGTTGATGAAAATCAAGGGTTACTTACTACGTTTAGAGCACAAATTCTAAACGTTAGTTTGTCTTTCATCAGTCTATTCTGTGAATTTTGGCGTTACTATTGTACCTTCCCCAACGGAATAAAGTGATTTGATTTAGGTAAGAGTTTTTCTATTTTTATTGTTAAAAAATTCTGAACCAGTACGGTAAGTGCGTTGTTTTTCTTGAGGTTCTGTTCTGTTGCTTTTGTATACGCTTTAGACTGGGGGTCGAACGTTTCTTAAAGATCTCCATTTCTTAAATTTTCTGACACATTTCTTTTTCGTTAAATTAAACATTTACATAGTTGGAATTAAAGTATAGCAAATTCATTTTAGTGGGTCTTATTTTATGTCGTAACAGGTCTTTTTAATGAAAATATACAGGTTAGGAGGAGGAGGATCCGCGAAGCGAAAAAGGTAGGGAAACACTGCTGTATAAGAATAAAATCTCTTATACATAGTTCTTACAAAGCGGTACTCTGGAAGCACTATCAATAGTGGAGCAACCAAAATAGCTTTTTAATTTTTCCCTTCCCCGTGGTTGAACCTCAGCAATGAATGTAACCATTGAATTGATTTTTTTCTGTTTCGGTAGTAAACACGCTTGGAGACTTTTTTTTTGTTTGCTTTGCTTCTTTATTCTTTTAGTACAGAAACGGCATAATAATTATCATGTGTACTCGTAAATACGATTTGGTATATTTTCCAAATCTTGTCATATTTAACAATGATAGCAATCCTTTTAATCTTTCATTGCCATTTTTTTTCTTCTCGCGGAATAGTATAGATCAGAGGTGGGGAACGCGCGGCTTCCGTGATCTTCTCTTGCGGCCTTCATAAAAGCTAGCACTTGTATTAATTAATATTTAATTATATAGATTACAACAATTTCCAAATCAATAGAATTAAATAAAGATCGGCATGAATGTATGTACAGTGTCGGCCAAAATAAAGTTGACATTTTGAAATTGTTGTCTAAAGTCGCTACAATTGAATATTTATCGAAATGAGCTTCGTTTACCTTGATTGTATGATACTTCAACTACACTTTATATGTAATTTAATGTTCAGAGTTTCTAAGCAATACTACGAGACATGTTATATAATCTCTAGACAAAAACTATTTTCTTACTATTATTGTTGTGACTGACTCCATGTACGTTAAAACGTATTATTTTTTTCTGCAGCAAAAAATAAAAATAAAAATTAATGATTAATGTTATAACAAGTTTTTATCCTTATGTGAATACAAATATATTTTATATTGTAACTTTTTATGTCAAATAATAAATAAATAAGGACTTAATTTTTTTTTTATATATAATGCACCAAATTGTTAAAACTATATCTAACTATAATAATTTCATAAAAGTCGCATTTATAGGTTCATCAACTTATGCGGCCTCCTTTATTACTACCTAATTTACATGTGGCCTCTAATGGTAAAACGGTTCCCCACCTCTGCTATAGATTATTTGTTGATTTTAGCTTGCGAAAATTAGAAGTCGGAACATAGATGTTGATAGAAATTTTATATCTCAGCACTGTGATTAAATAGGAATACATTTTTTTTTTCTTTATAGAAATTGGTTCTATTTAAATTTTTTGTTCATTCTTTAATTATTAATCTTGTTCACTACTTCACCAGTATATTCTCGGCAATTTATGAAATGCATCCAGAATGTTCTTGACGGGGGAAAAAAAAAAAAAAAGTTCAGGTAGTCTTTTCTACCGAAACTACCGCGGGTTATTAACGTAGGCTTAACGTAGGGCTACGTTAACTCTTTTATTCTGTATCGGATTCTGTATTTTATTCTGTATTTAACTCTGTATGGCTACGTTAACTTATCGTTGCTGACTTCTTTTCTTTTTCTCTTTAAGCATTTTAGTACTTTTCTGTTTAATTGTTTACTACTACTGGGTTTGGCGTGCTGTCGCGAGTTAAATTATAACTCGCGACGCCGGACAATTTTTTTCTCTCCGCAGGACCGTTATTGAGGAACGTAATAGTAAGTTAATAAAAAAAAAGAAAATAATAAAGACTTTTTAAGGTATAAATTGAGATTGAAAAAGGGGTGATGAAAATCCACAGAATCCTAAAAAAAAAAGGTAGCACATCCTTATTTCTATGGCTTAAAACGTTCTACAGAAGTGTTAGCATTTAATCGCGTCTTTGTTACGACGATTTCATTAACATATATAGCACTTTTACGCTGTTACTGTTCATATATTGTTTAAACTTTTTACATCATAATGAAATTTTTCTCTTTTTACTATCTTCAAAAGGTATAATTGCGTTCCTCGCAAGGTGCTTAATTGCCACTTTGGTTAATTCCCAATATACGGTGCCCCTTGTATTTCACTGCATTGGAACCGCCATCTTGGTTCCGTCTCCCGTCGCCAATTTGGCGATGGGAGACGGAACCAAGATGGCGGTTCCAATGCAGTGAAATAATATAAATGACAACATGCAGAACTTTCATTGAAAATTTATACAGAAAATGAAAAAATGAAGTTAAATAAGGGCAGTCGATTTTATTTTTTAAAATTTTTTGTCGCCCAAGCCTAACGCGTATTTTTGGAACGGGAAAGTCCGAAAAGTCCCAAAAATATACATTTTTTAAACTGTACGACCACAATAAAGCACAAAAACACACAAATACAAAAAATGAAAGCTGATAAATAATGAGAAATTTATTGTGTGTGGGGGGGCTGCCGCCCCCCCAACCCCCCGCTAAAAAAAAAGTCGGTATATTACAAATAATTCATTTAAATAGTCGATTTTATTTTTTAAAATTTTTGTCGCCCAAGCAGAACGCGTGTTTTTGGAACGGGAAAGTCCGAAAAGTCCCAAAATTACGCATTTTTAAAACTATACAACCACAGAAAAAGCACAAAAATACACAAATACAAAAAATGATGAGAAATTTGTTATGTGTGGGGGGGCTGCCGCCCCCCCCCAACCCCCCGCTAAAAAAGTCAGTATATTGCAAATAATTCATTTAAACAAATATAAAATACATCTTGGTTAAATATATCAGCAAGTAAAAAAATGAAAGTTCTGCTTGTTGTCATTTATATTATTTCATGTTAAAATTTTAAAAAAAACCACTTACCGGTTATTTACTTTCGGTATAGCTTCTTTTACGTTTTGTTGATTTTTCGGTGTTTTTCGATACACCCAATTCGTCTGTAATCCAAGAACACGGTGTTTTTTTTACCCATAAATAAGTTAATTTTAAAACCATAATTAAATCTAATTTACTCGCTTCGAACCGGGAACCACATCTAATGGATCTTTTAACGCAATGTTCAGATCTTTCCTCTCAGTTATACTCATTTGCAAATTACAATTAAGACAATAATAAATATTAGCTATTAACTCAACATAAATACAATAATCTCTAATAGTTCTCTTACCCGCATTTTGTAAATCTCGAAAAAAATCCAAATCAACCCTCCCATTCGTAAAAGAAGCCATACCTCGCAAATAAATGTACATCCGAACGCTGGAACTGCAATCCCGAAAAGAACGGTTTAATTTTTTGAAACAGGCGCGTTATATAAAATCCAGATAACCCTCGTTTACAAGTAAATCACAAGCTCTGATTGGCTGCTAATTATTCAAATCGGAAGCTATACGAAACGGAACTATACTATCGGAAGCTTTAACTTAAAAGTATTTAACAACACAAACCACATTTGGCATTTTATCGTCAACTTGGCAAAAATCTAAAAAACATCGCCAAAAAAATATCGCCATCTTATTGAAATCGAGAGCAATAAATGGTTACCTTAAAAGCATTTAACAAACACAAACCACATTTGGCGTTCATCGCCAAATTGGCAAAAATCTAAAAAACTTATCGCCAAGCTGCGGCACCGTGTATTGGGAATGAGCCGAAACGGTTTCCAACGTCACTGGTTCAGTTTTCCTTAAAATGTCATCAGAATTTTGACTAAGGATAAAAATTCCGAAAATATTTTTTATGAAGCAAAAATTACTCGGGAAAATAATTTACTTTTACTTCTAATGTGATTGAATTTTTAAAAATTAAACTTATTAAAACGAAGTATTTTGTTAAACGTTTCCTATGAACAAAGACTTGTCAGATATATCATAAACAAAACATGCTTTAGATTTTTAAAAAAATGTGAAAATTATTAAATGACTCAAGTATTTTTATAAAAGTAGGAACTCTTCTATAATGACATTGGGACAAAAATGTTGACGAATAACGTGCAATCGACTGATGTTTCTCACCATCTACTACATAAATATATTAAACTCATGAAACTACAGACTGTAGCTTACTGTAGCTGCATGATTAAACTCCAACGTGATGTTAAAACTGTTGGTTTAGAATCAGGTAAAATATTTGTCAGTTTTTTAAAATTTTGGTTATGCAGCTCCTGTGGCCTAATGGATAAGGCGTTGGCCTCCGGAGCCAAAGACTGTGGGTTCAAGTCCCACCAGGAGCGGTACAAGTTTTCCACCTTAGAATTCCTATTTATTTACTCTCCGAACACGGTACAGCTTCGTTACGTTCCTGCCGATCTTGTGACCTACTTTTTAGAAAACAAGTGCGGTTTTCAAAGAGTAGGAAGCTTTTTATAAATCCCTACGGCTTTCTTAAGAGATGTCAATTTTTCTTTCTCTGCATGAACAAGAAACAAATAACAAAAATCAAAATGTTGCTAGATTGCTCGTCAAGAAAATTACGTATGATTGAAATTCCGTAAATGAGTAATAATTATACACGGGGAAGTAAGGTTATTTCTTTTTCGTCACTAAATGATCAGAATTACGCATTAATCGTACTAAAATCTTTTTTTTTCTTTTAATTATGTCAGCATATTTTAATTAAGGCTGTAATTCTGTTGTGAAATTTTAAATTATTTACTTTGTTTTCTTATGCAGCTTTAAAGATGCGGCAGATACTCTGGAAAATGTTTAGGGTCACTAGTGATTATGTTTAGGTATCTATAGTCCTTATAGAGAAAAAAGAGCGTGAATAACTTTTCTAAAGAATTTCTAAACCTTGTAATTTTTATTCAGTGCATGAATTTCACAAAGCACCTAATACTCTGAGTTGAACCGAGAAAAGTAAACTTTTATAAATTTTAAGTAATTTAATAAGATGCAATTTCGATAATTTACGTTTAAGTTTTACGAACGAATGACTCGTGTTTATGGAGCAAACGGGGATTTTAATACATTTTTATGTAAAAAGTACCCTGATCAGTTTTTAAAAAATTTCATACTGTGCCACTAGGCCGAAAAGTGAAAGAAATAAATGTTACTTATAATTATCTTTCTCTTTAGTACTTGTATAAGAATCAGAAGTTTAATCTTATGAATCTGAGAAAATTGATTAATAAACTCACACAACCTTTTAACAAATTTTCTAAAACTACCATGCGCGTATTTTTAGAAAATATATTAAAAAAGTAATAGTAAAAAAATATCCCTTTTAAGCAATTATTTACGAGTCTTTATGGCTGTTTTTGTTTAAATATCGAGGTAATTTATACATTCGCAGGTTTTTACAGGTTTCACAGGTGTATATTTTAAAATATATCTTGCAGAAAAATGCGCTAATAATGAGGAATAAAACCACATGCTTTACTAAATATAGTGGCGCCATCTAATGATATTATTTCATACTTTTTGGAAATTTTTGAATTAAAGTTCTTTCAGAATATTTTTTTTTTAATTTCATATTCTACTAAGAAAATAACGAAAATTGTACAAAATAATAAAAAAATGGACTGTCACAAATATGTTTAGTCGCATGAAATACAAAAATATTCTTCACCTAAAATTTGAGCTTTATTCAGTAGAAATTTTAGGTACCTTGCGCGAAAAACAAGTACCTCCACCCACT
Organism: Dolomedes plantarius; assembly: GCA_907164885.2. NCBI lineage: Eukaryota > Metazoa > Arthropoda > Arachnida > Araneae > Dolomedidae > Dolomedes > Dolomedes plantarius. The sequence continues at coordinate 155,697,308 of OU015496.1, read as the reverse complement.
TCCGACTCTGCACTCACAAGCATTCTTGGTTCATAATTAAAAATAAAAAAATGATAGATCTACAACTTCAAAGAGCACTCTTGAAAATGATAAAAATTAGGAATTTTTAGGATCAAATTTAAAAGGATAAAAATTAAAACAAAAAAGTAATGAAAAAAATCTCCAAAAACTTAATTAAAGACTACTCAATATGTCAGCCATATAGCCTACTCAATACAATATAGACTACTCAATATGTCAGCCATATACTCGAGATTTAAAAAAAAAAAAAAAAAAAAAGCATTGAAAGATATCGCTAGTCTCTCCCTCGATATTGGTAAAAGAGTTTAGAGAAGGAGTTGTACATCCGCAAAACATGGATGCTAAGACGTGTTCACATGTGAGACTAACAGCCCTGCAATACAGAGCACAAAGAATTGATGAAGGTAAAATTTGATCAAATGATAAATTATTTCACTGATAAAAAAAATCTAAAAAATTGTGTGTAAATATTTTTCTTCTGCAAATAAAATCTTTGTAGTCTGGCGACTTTTCGGTTTTTGTTTTCTCATGAATATATATATATTGTGATGTCGGCGGACTCTCTACTTTACCCCCGGTATTATATGTGAAATATGGTACAGAGGTTAGCTTTTGAAAGGAAGCAGTTTTGCGTGTTGTTTGCCAAAAGACGGTGAATAACGATTTATTTTTCCAGTTTGAAGTTTCTTTACAGCTTTGAATGAGTATTTACCAGAGCGATTTGATGCGCGTACGATCAAGTCCATCAATCAAGAGGCGTGCCGCTGTCTACGAACAGTAAACAGACGAACAACGGGGACTAGAGTGCACGTGGTTTCGGACAGAGGGCTTTTGTCCGAGGGATGCAGCCGAAGGAGGACCGGTGTGGACTGGACTATTGTCTGTGCTGGCCAGAGAGAGAGAGAGAGAGGTAGGTAGGTTCGGCGTTGACGGAGGTCGACTTTGCTCGGACCAGCTGGACTTTCACGGGCCGTAGAGAAGCACGGAAAGTGATCGTGATTTTGGCCGGAATGCCTTACACGTGTGATTGTTGATTTGGCTGGAGGCCATGCATGCACTGGAGATGCAAAACTCAACGAGTTAATGTACATATTTTGTAAATACGCTATTCAAATAAATGTATTTTTTTACGTTCATTAACCCAGCGTATTCTCAGTAATTTCTGAGGGAGCCTAATGGCTAGGCCTTAGCCATAGTTCGGCACGCTATCCGATAGACTGGGCAGGGAAGTCGAGTTGCCCAGTTCATGATAAAACACACCCACCCACACACACACGCAGATAACGGGACTTTACACGCACGAATACTTTAACCGACCTATACAGGTGATGGATTCAAACTTTTTTAGACGTGGCGGGGGACACATTCGAGGAAAGAGCAGGAACGCACACACACTTGAGATCCTGAGACAAACACCTTTTTCAGGAGCCAAAACATATCGGGGAGGAAATAACCACAGAGAGGAGAGGCATTGATGAACACACACAACACTGATGAGACGCATTTTATTATTCCGCATAACGAAGACATTCAGGATTCAGGGCACACACACACAGTACTAGAGGTAACCGGCCGGCTGACAGGGCTTGTGAATTCAGACTTTGCATTACGGTATGGGATTGGAAGCAGAGCCCGACTTTGACCCAATGGGGCCCTGGGCAAAGCAGACTTTGGGGGCCCCCTCCAAGGACAGATCCAGAGGGGAGTACATGCCTCCCCCTCCCGGACACTCACCCAGGTTCCCCATAAGTTGGGACCGGAAATTCAAAAAATTTTCGACCAACAAGTCAAAAATTTGAAAAATAATAATAATAAGAGTTAATTTATTAATTTACTTTTTGATGCTAATAAATAAATTCATGAAATTTTCTTTTGAAATTCAAAATAGATTAGTCTGAAGTTATTACACCCCCTCCCCCCCCAAAAAAAAATGAAATAAATAAACTAGAAACGCTTATGGATGTAAGTATGCTTTTACTATAGTGGGTGCACTGTGCCCCACCCAGGATTTTTTTTCTGTATCTCCCACTGCCCCTATTTACTGTGTAAACCAAAAACCACATTTTCAAAAATATGTACAATTTAATATTAAATTAGGTGGGCCCCATAAGTTTGGGGGCCCTGGGCAAGTGCCCCACTTGCCCATGCGGAAATCTGGGCCTGATTGGAAGCAGTACGCGGACAGAAGCAAAGAAGCAATGAAGCAGGGCCCATACTAAGAATCGTGAACACAACACTGGAAAACTTGAAAGAAGCGGCACGACGTAAAATACATTGAGATGTTGTACCGAACGCGCACAACACGATGATTCACTGTAATGAAAAATACAGTATTTCACCTAAACACCAAGTCGCAGATGAAGAGATTCGCGTCAAGCACCGCAATAAAAACACACAAACAAACTTGGATTTCTCGCGCATAAACTAATCCAGTCGGACTCTTGTAAAGATCTGTACATCACGTGGGATTCATGAACTCTGGTAGTCGTGGACGCTGCGGAACACTCGAGGAGAGGCATTAAAGGAGCACGCATAACGGACAAAGAGACGAAACATAAAGTGAAGATAACACACAATCACGGAATAGTTATCCTTGGAGACAAGAATATAAGTGAGACAAGAATATAAAACGAACATAAATTTATTAAAAACGTAAGAATTTAAATTAACTATACAACCTGTGATAACAGTTGTCAACGCCGTACTGGCGGTAGGTATACTACGATGACACTTATACTAACTCTCAATGAGATGCAAGAAATAATATACAACAGTTAAATAGACAGTTACTAAATAACGCAAAACTGACGTTACTAAATAAATACGTAATACATGCAATTGTGACGTCACTGGTTAGTTTCGTTAAGTACATTTCAGATTGAATGACAAATCATTGGAGTTAACTCTCGCTGTTTAGCCTAAATCTAACAAGTGGCCCGCCTGTCATTCCATCTGTTGCTTGAACTTCTTTTTCTGATGAATACCTTACCTTACCGGTTTGTGGTACCTGCTAGTAAACTTAACAAAAGTTAATGCTTAACAAAGAATTTTAGTTATGTTTTAACATCTTAAACATTTTAGGTAACAGGTTACATCTTAAATCACCCTTTTTCAATAACATGGGTTTAAATCTACATTACCAGATTATATTTTACCCCCTTTTTCAGCGATATGGCCATATCACTCACCACATTCACACAACACAGTGTAGATTTATATATATCAACAATACATGAATACTTGAATTTAAACATACGTACATATACAAAAAAATTTCATGCCACAATATATATACTTTGAACATTTCACACATTACAAAAATATGCTCATTTAAATTATATTTACAAAAGTCAATTGATATTTTAATTCATTCACATAAACTTAAGCGGGCATATAGGAGTTTCCAAATTCAAAATGGGGCTCACAAACTTAAAAGAAATAACATCTCCCGTGACATGGGACGTTCCATAGTTCAATACTGAAGAAAGATTTTCTCGTGGTTACTCTGGCAAATTGCAGTTTCACTCTATCCGAGACGGTTTTAAGAGCTGCTCGAACCACCGGCAATGCGTACTAGAGGTGTGCGAGAGTGATATCCAATACCGCCCCACACCATAATAACCGGTGCAGAACCAGTGTGGCGGTGCAGAACGCAGCTGTTCAGCATCCTCTCTTCACGGTGTCTCCAGACTCGAATGCGACCATCGTGGTGTTGCAGACAGAAGCGTGACTCGTCAGTAAAGACAATTTCATTCCATTCTGCCGTCCACATCCTTCTGTCATCGCACCATTGGCGGCGGAGACGTCTGTGGTTCTGCGTCAAGGGTAGACAAAGCAATGGACGTCTTGCGGACAGACCACTCTGCTGTAAACGGCGTCGAATGGTACGCGCAGACACAGGATGATGCATTACAGACTGCATGTGCTGTGCTATGGTTCGTGATGTGACTGAGCAATCAGTCACTGCCATGCGCACAATTTGCCTGTCATCACGTGAAGTGGTGCGCTGAGGTGGATGCGATCGAACACGCCGGTCCGTCGTACCCTCCTGCACCCAAAGATCACATATCCGCATTAGAGTTGTTTGGTTTCATCCAACACGACTACCGATTTCCCTGAAAGATAATCCACAATCTCGGTAGGCCACTATCCTTCCTCTGTCGAACTCGGATACTTGATCAAAAGATGATCGCTGTTTTCGACGAGGCATAATTGATCGTTTTTTTGAAAAAACCACAAGAAAAACACAATTGACGAATTCTAAATCGTTGAAATCTCCAAGCCTGAAATAGCGCTTTGAAGTGGCGCCACAGGCGCGCGTGATGTGCGTCTGCGGTGAAATTCTAATCATTTGCATATCTCACCTCCGCTAATGCATGTTGTAAATTTCATGTTATTTGCATGTTTCCTTCAGGGTGTTGCATTTACAGTGGCCAGCAGTGTATGTTGACCGCATAACTGATGTCAGGTCTGGTTCGAACTGCTAAAAATGATAAGCAACCTAACAAATTTCGATAAGGGAATTTTGCTATTCTAATTCTTTCATCCTCACCATTAGGACACTGGTCTTTAGACAAAGTTGTTCCTACAGCTATAGGTAGTGAAGTTATGGGAAACTTAAACTTTTTATATTTTTGCCCTATTTCTTCAATATACCTAGTCTGGGATAAGAATAGTTTATTATCGGTTTCTTCAAACCATACGCCTAAAAGTTTTAGTTTTCTCCATTACTTTTAAATCAAACTGTGTTTTTAAAGTTTCTACTACATTTTTAACAAGTTCATCAGTTTTACCAAATATTATAATATCATCTACATATAAAACAACATTATTATTTAATGTATAAACACAATTTACCCATTCTAACTTATAAAAATTTAATTTTTCAAGAACTTCATGAATTTCTAGAAACCATGACCTTCACAGCTTTATTCAATTTATAAACATAACTTAATTTAGATTTTACTTCAAAGCCTTCCGGTTGGCGCACATAAATTGCTTCAGTTAAAGGAGCGTAAAGGTAAGCACTTTTAATATCAATTTGGCAGTGCTTCCACTTAAGTTTACATACTAAGATACAAAAAATATATCTAATAACTGCAAAGTTCACAACTGGACTGAAAACTAAATCATAGTCCATACCTTTTAACTGTCTGAAACCTTGAGCCACGAGACGTGCTTTATATCTTACAATCTGGTTTTGGTCATCTTTCTTGACGGCAGTAGCGTACGCAGAAATTTTCAAAGGAGGGGGTTATAGTCCAGTCAAATTAGGTTTTCATTTCACATTAAATGAAGGGGTTGAGATTTTTTCAGGAATGTGTAGGGTTTGATCCCCTGAACAACGCCTAATAAAGTCCCCTCGATTTCAGGCGCCGCGGATCGTGGGGTGGGGGTCCAAAGGTCACTTTTTTCAGTTTCCGGCGTGTATCTCGAAAACAGGGTGTGGCACAGAAAATTGTCAAACCCCAAAATTAAAGCTTATCAAATTCCCTTCCAAATGGTATATCCATGTTTGTACCCAACTGTTACCGTAGACATTGACATAGACATAGACATGGTATATTAACGAGGCACCAGAGAGCAGGGCTCCATATCCTCGGTATGGATAATTTTTTGTGGCTATATTTCCGTTCTCAGGATTAAAAGAAAAGTGTTGACTTGAAAGTTAGAATAATAATAACAATAATAATAATAATAATAATAATTAAATAACAGTAATAATAATAAATAATATTAATACTAGCAAAAAATAAATAAGTGAATATATCTAAATTGACAACAATTTAATGTGTCAGGATTAAGAAAAAATAAAAAAAGAAAAAAGAAAAATAAATAATAATAATAATAATAAAATAATTTACGGTAGCAGACGATTAAGAAAAAATTAGTAAGGATAGTCTTGAGGTCGATCCATCAAAAAAACGCAGGTCAGAACCAGAAGCAACGGCAAATGTAAATTAAAATTTAGAAGAGGTTGGAGGGAGAGTTAAGAAAGGGGAAGGAGACCAGGGTGAGTAATCAAAGTGGCCTTATGATGCCTATAGCATTCCCTTGGGTCGTAGTCGGGGAGGTTAGCTATTTCTTCGTTGTCTATTGAATATAATCTATTGTAGAAGTTAGATGCGAGATCTTTAATGTGTTGCCGAATGGGTTCGATTCTCAGATCCCTGTGAATAAGTACGTTTTTAAGGTACGAGGGCGCCTTCCTAATACCTCGGAGTGTTTTATTTTGAATTGTCTGCAATCGCTGGATATGGGTGTCAGCCGCTGAGCCCCAAACAGGAACGGCGTACAACAGGATGGGACGCAGTCCGGTTTTATACAAGAGTAGTTTGTTATCTAAACCCTTTTGATTCTGGTAAAGGAGGTGGGCGATATACTTACGGGCTTAAAATTTTTTTTCTAATGTTATGTTCAATATTTTTCTTCAACGTCAGTCGACTATCGATTTAAATTCCTAGGTATTTGCCCTCTCTCTCAAAGTGAACCAGTTGATTGCATACTGTGACCGGAGGAGGTGGAATTCTGAAAAAAATAGCTTTAGATTTTGAAGGACTTAACTTGAGCCTCCACCGTTCGAACCATCGTTCAAGAATTCCAATATGTATCTGTAGGAACTTGTGCATATATTTACCATTTTGATGCTTAGGTAGTATTGCCGTGTCATCCGCAAACATGGCTAGTGTAGTGAATGGAGAGTTAGGAATGTAATTCATAAAAATATTAAAAAGGATAGGTGCTAACTTAGAGCCCAAGTGTTACCGTTTTCGAGATATGAGCCGTTGAATATGAAATTTATTCAAAAAAAGTGGTAGCGGTTCAGGTATCTCGTCAAACTTCCTCTTCTAACTCTTTCCCTTTCCATTTCTCAGAAAACTTGTGATAGAGAAAGTTGTAGAGCGAAAGATTTCCTTCAAAAATGTATAAAGTTATGCTAATTTATCTTCACCAGGTAAATAGTTAGAGCGTTTTGAAATTTAGGGGTACTTTTCAACATTTTGCTAGTAAAATGCTCGTCACTCAAGTTTCGTTTCCAAGGTCAGTAACTCTCTTAATCACTTTGTGTGCTGTTTAATTAGATACGTATAGTATTCATAACCCAAATAAATAATAAATTATGTATACCTGTACGTATAATGTATATCTCATAATATACAGAAGAACACTTATAGTACAAAGCAGGAAGTAAGAAAATAAACCAAAATGTATAAAAGTGTCACTTTAACTCAGATCATTTTGGAAAATTTAGATACCACACCATATGAAAAAGAAGTAGTTCAGTTACTTCTGACCTCAGTAGAAATTACTCTACATCACATTTCCACAAATACCTCCCTTGCCAGCATTCAGTGGAAACTGAGCAACGAATCGTCATGTCTCAAAGGTAATGGGCCAACAGCAGCTTTGTGGGTCCAGTACTTTGAAATGGTGGTGTTGATGAAAAAATTCATTGCAGCACAGCGCAACTGGGAAGATCATATGACAAGCGCCCAACTGATGATACCTTACTTCCATTCTGGCGGGCATTTTCACTATGCAAATTGTACTCACCTATATGTACAACACATGCTGGGACTAACGACTCGCCACCTTCAACTTAAACAGGATTTTATAGATCGTGGAACAACAGAACCGGAGCACCAATGGCTGGTGTGTGGTCTGTCATGGCAATTGAGGTGACACTCATGTGTGACATGAAGAGTGAAGGAAAATTAACACGTGGACGAGGCTTTAGTGATTCGGTGTTGGCGAAATGGGTTGGGGAGCACGCACAGCTACAGCAATATGTAGTTCACTTGAGATGTTTTGTGGTGTCCATACTGCAAGAGGACCACAGGACCACAGGAAAATTGGTCTAACTGCACTACCTGGGCCACGCCCTCAAGTGCAGGCTTTCAGAAAATAAGCAGCGGGGAACCATGATTGGACAGAAAGTAGAGAGAGAAGAAAAGTGAATGGAGCGCTCAGGATCTTCGAGTTCAATGCCTTCAGCTGGAATAACCGAAGTGATCCAGCATCGGGCAAGACAGTAGGAAAGTAAAATGATACTGTAGAAATCTTCCCGGAAATGGGAGAGAGAACAACATGTTGAGTTTCGAGCATCAAACATAACCACAGATGATCTAGACAGAAGGAAGCTTGCTCAATGGTTGGCTGATCACCCGCCTCTTGCTGAACGTAATTGTTTTATGTCACTTTCAACGGGAGTAATTGGAACAAGTAACGTCAACTGCTACCAGGCCTTGAAAATTGGAACCCGCACAATGAGCACTTTTGTTGGAATGAATTTCTCAGAAGTGAAACAATCCAAGAAGGACTCAGTCGTTCCTTTAGCTGCGATGAGCAATATGATCAAAGTTAATGATGAGGTAGTGGTGGTAGAGCCCCTGATGAAATTTCGAAGAACTCTGATCACCAAGAAGAAAGAAGGGGATGTAGAGGAGTTGCTAACGTACGAGTTAGCCCCATACCCTATGTTTCTATTCCCTTAGGGGATAATGAGAAAAATCAAAAGGTCAGCACTGTCTGATACTTTCCCAAAATGCAATCACCTGATCAATGTGAAGAACAGTTTCACGGTAATCCATGGCGGCTTCCTGCTTCATAGAGTAAAGTGGAACACCAACACCACCTTCGCCTCCATCTGCAATCAATATGTATCGTACATAATCAACCATTACGGCAGCAGTTCAGCTGTGGTTTTTGATGGTTATGAAGACACGAACTCCACGGAAAGAGACGAACAACATCGGAGAGCATCAAGTAAAACATCAGTGGATATTGACTTCAATAAGAACATGATGGCTACTGTTCATTAGGAAAACTTCCTTTCCAATGAAAGGAACAAAACAAAGCTCATTACTATGTTAGTTCAGGCCGTGGGTGCAAGAGGTATACAGTCTACTATAGAAAAAGGAGATGCTGACTGCAGTATTGTCAGAGGTGAGTGGCAAAACACCTCTCATTCAACTGTGGTGATAATAGATAGGTAAGACCTGCTCGTCTAACTTGTGGCACTTACCCCACGAGACACGAATGTGTGTTTCATGAAGGCCGGACGGGGCAACACAGAAGACAGGCTCTACTCTTCCCAACATCTTCAGGTCTTATCATTCAGCCAGTACATTCTCTGCATCCATAGTTTCTCAGGATGTGACACTACGTCAGCGATTTATGGTAGAAGCAAAGCAGCAATACTACAATGTTTCCAGCGGTATGCCAATGAAACAACAAACATCGCCAAAGTGTTTTATGACTCCAAATCTTCACCAGGAGACATTACTGGAGCTGAGGAACGAATGTTCCTGCTCATGTTCAAGGCCCTGCCAAATGAGCATGATCTCAATCACCACAGGTACCTTTCATTTTTTTTTGCTCGTACTGACCCCATTAAGTAATTTTAATAATTTATATAATTCATTAATATTCAATAATACGTTATACACTATCCGGCCAAAAGTATCCGGACACCCCCCTAAAGAAGTGGATCTAGCAGGTGACGTAATTTGATGCGTAACCGAAAGCTATAAAAGTATTGGTAGTGGTTTGTCAGGTCATATTTATGCGTTTGTGAGACGATGAGTAAGTCAAAGGAGCTTAGTGACTTTGATCGTGCATTATAGTGAAATGCCACCTTTGTGGGAAATCAGTTCATGAAAATTCGGACATTCTACAGAAGCTAAAATGATAGTGAAGACTTTGACTTGTTTGAAACTTTTTCCGAAGTATCAGATTGACGGCTTTTAATATATAGGAAAGCAGTTGATGAAATAAATTATATATAATCTATTTAATGTAAGTACTTGTTGTTTGAACCTACTTTTGATAACCATTTTTTGATTATATGAACAACTTTTATACATTTTGGTTTGTTTTCTTACTTCCTCCTTTGTACTACAAATTTTCTTCTGTATATTATGAGATATACATTATACGTACAGGTATACATAATTTATTATTTATATGGGTTATGAATACTATACGTATCTAATTAAACAGCATACAAAGTGATTAAGAGAGTTACAGACCATGGAAACGAAACTTGAGTGACGAGCATTTTACAAGCAAAATGTTGAAAAGAACCCCTAAACTTCAAAACGCTCTAACTATTTACTTGGTGAAGATAAATTAGCATAACACTATACATTTTTGAATGAAATTTTTCGCTCTACAACTTTCTCTATCACGAGTTTTCTGAGAAATCGAAGGGGAAAGAGTTAGAAGAGGAAGTTTGACGAGATACCTGAACCGCTACCACTTTTTTTGAAAAATTTTCATATTCAACGGCTCATATCTCGAAAACGGTAACACTTGGGTACAAACATGGATATACCATTTGGAAGGGAATTTTATAAGCTTTAATTTTTGGGTATGACATTTTTCTTTGCGACGCACCGTTTTCGAGATAAACGCCAAACACTGAAAAAAGTGATCTCATAAACCCCCCCCCTCCCGCGGCGCCTGAAATCGAGGGGACTTTCTTATGCGTTGCTCAGGGGACCATCCCCTACACATTCCTGATGAAATCTCAACCCCTTCATTTAATGCATGATTCGCCGCCATTTTGAGCTAATTTGACTGGACTATTACTATGAAAGAGTAGCTTTGAGCAATCAGTGCAAAACGTAAACCTAATTAAATAATATATGTAATCAGAACCAATGGGGGGGGGGTTATAACCCCCATCAACCCCCCCTTGCGTACGCCACTGCTTGACGGTGAAGACCCAACGAGACCCTAGTACTCTCGCTTTTTCTGGTTTTTGTACTAGACGCCATACACCACGTTGATCGAAAGTGTCCAGTTCTTCTTGCATAGCACTTAGCCAGAGTTTAAAATCCGGCATTTTTTCCGCTTCCTTAAAATCTCGTGGTATGGTTTCGGTCGTTAGTCAGAATTTTTGCTGTGCTTTCTGTCGGAACTTTTTCTTCCCGCATTTGTTGACTTCGGGGACTTCAGGATTTTTGAATTCTATACTAGTTCGTACTTCGCCTGAATATGAATTCTCCCCACTGAAGTTAAATATTTCGGGTTTAAACTCGATACCTTTCGCCTCACAGTATTTTCCGGCGTCATTATTCGGTCGTAGTCGAACCTTTTCACCTTCAACACGGTAGTAAATGTTTGTACGGGAACCACCTTTCCTTGGAACTGCTTCCCTCTTCCAAACCATTTCAGTCTTAAGCTTTGGGGTGGCTCCCGAGGAAATTTATACTTTCGGTTCTACATCTGTTCTGAGCTTTGGGGTGGCTTCCGAGGAAATTTCTACTTCCGGTTCTACATCTGTTGCGGATTCTGAGTCTTCATCAACAGTCCTCCGGGAGAGCTTTCTCTCGTCTTCTAAATTATGTTTATTTTCTTTGGCATATCCGTCTGTTCTGCTTGGAGTCCGTCTGTGTCTCTGGCTTTGTGGGGTGTGTCCTGTGGGTGGCGGTTGGGAGGTTCTTGTCTAGGTCGTGCGCGGGGTGGTTGCCTGCTGCGGGTCTATCCGCACCGTCGGGATTATCCCAGTTGGGTTTCGGTCAGGTCGGGCCCGATGTGTGCTCTTGGGAGTCTTCATCAACAGTACGTTGATACTCCTGCCAACATGGGTTCAGTATTGCCCCACTGCTTTCAATACATTCTTCAAAACTTGAATTTATAGTTTCTATTACTTTATGCTCTTCGGGTAGCCATATTCGGTAACCTTTTGTTTTCATTGCAGAGCCAACCAAGATCACTTTCATTGTTCTCATGTCGAATTTAGATCTTAATTGCTTTGGTATACCTACATATGCTTTACATCCGAATGTTCTTAAATGTTTTACTGAAGGTCGTCTTCCACTATATAATTCGAACGGAGTTTTGGTTTAGTTTCCCCGACATACGCGGTTGAATGTATAGGTGAAGCATAATAATGCTTCATTCCAGAATCCCTTAGAAAGTCCGCTGTCGTGCAACATAGTTTTTACGGCATCGATAGCTGTATAGTTTAAACGCTCAGCTACACCATTCTGCTCTGGTGTATATAGGTTTGTTCTTTCATGTCGAATTCCTTGTTCTTCGAAGAATTTTTCAAATTCTTTATGGATAAATTCTAAACCGTTGTCTGTTCCAACACTTATTATTTTTCCCCCAGTAAATCTTTCAGCTCTTTTCTGAAAACTTAGGAAATAATTAAAAACTTCGGTTTTCGACTTCATAGGGAATACCACTATCTTCTTCGAGAAGTCATCTATTATAGATAAGAAATACCAATGCCCAGCTGGAGTTCTAGCAGGTAAAGGTCCACATACATCCATGTGGATTAATTCCAAACGTTTCGTAGATCTGGTATTACCCTTTGCTTTAAAACTTTTCCTGTGGGTTTTAGCTATTCTACATGATTCACATCCAACTTTATTTGTTTTTAAGTTCGGCATTCCTCGTACACTTTCATTTTTACAGGTTTTGAGAATATAATCGGGATTTATATGACAGAATCTTCTATGCCACAGTTGTAGACTATCTTCTTCTGAAACGATTAAGCTTTCAGGTTTTTTATATTGCTTCGATCTGTAGTCTGGGTCGCAGTAGTATAAACCATTTCTTCTTTTTGCTACGAATAGTTCACGTCCGTCTTTATGATATACGGTTAGTTTTCCATTTTTACAAACAAATGATCCTTCTCCTTTATCAATTGCTGGACCAGCTATTAAATTTCTTCTCAATTTCGGAGAGTAGAGGACATTTTGAAGGTGTATGTTTTCTATTTTATCCTTAGTATGAAAAACTAAATCCTCTGTACCTTTCCCTTCTACTTCGCATGATATCAATCAGTGCTACTGTCATACTATCCCCCTTCAGAGGTTTAAGTGAGGTAAATAACTCTTTCTTACCACAAAAATGTGTGGTTGCTGGTGTATCAATTACCCATGTTCTGTCATCTTGCATTTCAGCATTGCTATAATACGTTTCCATTATGAAACTTGTGTTATTATCTTCTCGGTTGTTCACGGCATTTTTCGACCTTATTCGATTTATTTTCACCTTGCAGTTAGCAATTACATGGCCTGATTTTCCACATCGGAAACAATATTTGAGTTTATTAAATTCTTGCCCTTTTTATTCCCCTTATTTTCCCCCTTTACATAAGTTTCCCTTTTCTGTGTAATTACACATGCTGCTTGATCAGCTAAAGATAATTTGAGTCGGGCTTCTTCTGCCAACAACTCCTCTAATACACTTTGAAACTTAAACTTTCCGTCTTCCCAACGGTAAATACTCTGAACTATCCCTTGAAACTCAGCTGGAAGTTGGAAACTCTGGAACCATTCAGCTATCGGCTTTCCTGCGTCGTCAAGTTGTTTAACGATTTTCTTTAATCTCGCCGCATATAAACCAATAGCCTCTGCTGGTTCGATCCTACAGTTGAAGAATTCATAGGTTAATTGTATTATTCTGGCTCGAGAATCCGGCCTAAAATATTCCTGTAGTTTCTGCCATGCCTGGGTTGGATCGTCAAGTTCACTTATAAGGGGTCTCAGTTCTTCTTCAATACTTAAATAAATGGCACTAAATGCTCTATCCTTCCTAGCATCAAAGTCTTTTATAATTTCCGGGGAGGCATCTTTTTCTGGTTTTACTTCGTTCCCTTAGTGATTTCCCATCCGTTCCGATCCATAAGGACAACTCGGATGTCATCACACCATGTTGAATAATTATCATGGCTTAATTTTCTTATCATTAAATTTTCCATTTTACTAAACAAATTTGTAAAATATATACGAATAGGCCCGCCGTCGAAAAACTCTGTATAAAAAAATCTAAGTCTCACACTGCCTTTAAACATACATTAAAAATTAGAGCTTAAAAGGGTAAAAAAATTTCCTCCAATATCTAGGCCCATAACCTTGATATTATTGGATCATGGAGGGTTAACGAAATCCCTTTGTGAACAATTAAAGTGAGGCAGTTTGATATAGTGAGACAAGAATATAAGACGAACATAAATTTATTGAAAACGTAAGAATTTAAATTAACTATACAACCTATGATAACAGTTGTAAACGCCGTACTGGCGGTAGGTATACGATGACACTTATACTAACTCTCAATGAGATGCATGAAATAATATACAACAGTTAAATAGACAGTTACTAAATAACGTAAAACTGACGTTACTAAATAAATACGTAATACATGCAATTGTGACGACACTGGTTAGTTTGGTTAAGTACATTTCAGATTGAATGACAAATCATTGGAGTTAACTCCCGCGGTTTAGCCTAAATCTAACGAAATATGTATTAATTAAAAAGTTTTACCTATTTCAAAAAAACATACAAATTTTAAAATTAACAGAATTTTTTTAAAAAAAAGGCAGAAGGAGTAAATAAATTCGAATATATTTGGTTATGTAATAAAAATAATTACAATCATTTTTTGAGCCTTTATTGCAGCAAATTGCTTGATTGCATCTGTGTAATTATTTTCGATACCGTCTTTTCTATAGAAACTATTGCTAGATCTTTCAATCGATCTAGGTTAATGTTCGTAGATAATTCTCTAATATTTTCGATTAAGAATGACTACGCTCAGCTGCTGCTACAATTTCAGATTGTGTTAGTAGAATTCTTAAAGCTACAATAACATTTGGAAATATGTATTCAAAATTTATTTCTCATAATCTCAAATTCAGCAGTTTATAAAAAATAGCTTAAGTATTCGCTTTTATCTGTGTATTTTACGAATTTCGTCATACATCAAATTAATCTATTAATATTTTTTCGTTATTCGTCAAAAATTTCGTATTTTTAGGGCCTGTTCGAGGGTCACTCCGGTAACGGAAGCGTAAAAGGAAAGATGGCGCTGAGACGGAAAAAAAAAAAAAAAACCAATCATAGGCGTTAAAAATTTCGTTGCTGATCGTTTGGAGGTTTGTCATTGGTTAAATATATTTCAATACTTTAACGTTTCCGCTACCGGTCTCCTATGTGAACAGGCCCTTTATCTGTCTCATTTTGGCGCTTCTTTCAATTTGTTGCAAGAAGCGGTCCGCCTCTCCTAAGGATACTTGAAAAGTTTCACAATACATGATTGAGGGTTGTTTTCCGCCGAGGGTCATTCCCATACCCCCTGTGTCCAATGTCCCCGGGATGTTCACACTCGAAATCATATCAAGAAGTCGCTAATGGCAAGAGCGGCGTGGGCTCGTTTCCGAGAAAAATGTAGCGATTTTGGAAAAGAACCCGGATCATCTTTTCATTTTAGGTTATATTGTGTCGTGCTTTTGTGCATACTGAATACCTTCCCTTTTATCCGGAGTTGAGTTCTTTTGCGGCTATACCCCACCACCTTATACGAGAAAGTATTCGGGGGGGGGGGGGGGAAGGAAGAAAAAAAAACCTTACAGCCCAGAAGAAAAACCCGAATTATGTGTTTTTGATTTCATCACGTTTTTCTAGTCTGGAGTACCTCATACTACTTCAGTAAATATTTTCAGGAATTCCAGTATAAATGGTAAATATATATATATATATATACATATATATAATAATCTGGCCCTTTTACACTCTGGACCTTTGTGCGTTGTGCAACCTGGTTCAATAGTAGTTACACCCCTGCTGTTCATTGTTCATAACTCGAGGTGATAGGAGTTTACGGGCAGGCTTTCAATTGGATATCGGACTTTAAGGCTATTTTGAGAGTTAGCAACGATGACTATCATACAGTCCTCGTGACAGCGTGACGAGTTTTTTTTTTTTTTTTTTTTTCTGGGGTGGGGTGACATTTCGCTCCAAACGCTTATTTTATAGCGACCTCAATTCCTCGGAGGAAAAAAAATTGACTTCCTTCGTTATGGGGATCTCGGAATACTAGTCTCAGTTTTTCCCTTTGAGTCTTTAATCCCCAGTGAAGCTATACATCAGGGGTGGGCATTAAGTCGATCGCGATCGACTAGTGGACCGCCAAGACATTTTGGGGTGACCGCCTTTACTAAGACCTAAGACGCGCATACTAAAATAAACATATTTTATGGAACACCGACGCGATTTGCTTAAAACGCGGTTTTATTAGAGTAAGTTTTTTTTCTTGTAGTTATGTAGGTAAGTACATATTCCGTATTTATTATTAAGTTATAATAAATATTGTAGACCTTTTTTTTAGCTCACCATACCTACGTCACTGGGTGGACCGCAACACCTTGAAAAAATTAGAAGTAGCCTGTACCCTGGAAAAGTCTGCCCACACCTGCTATACATTGTAGAAATACAAGACGAAGGGTAAGTATCGGCAAAACATGCAAACTAAATTGATCGTACAATTAAAAAAAAAGGAGTGTGAAAAACCAAAGTTTTATAAAATATTTTTAAGAATAAACTTTAAAGCTAACGTTGCACTGAACAACCCCACAAGCAAATTAATTTTTCACATACGCAAAAGAACATTTTAAAATTTAAGGAATAAAGAGGAAAATAAGGGAAAATTGGAGTAAATAAAACTGACTGAAAATTTAAGAAGAAAAAAATAATAATGCAAAATACCCTTTTAAAAA
Source organism: Dolomedes plantarius (assembly GCA_907164885.2). NCBI lineage: Eukaryota > Metazoa > Arthropoda > Arachnida > Araneae > Dolomedidae > Dolomedes > Dolomedes plantarius. The sequence goes on along the minus strand of OU015496.1, from coordinate 155,680,768 downwards.
AATCTATATATTATTTATAAAAGGTTTTTTATTTGGAGAACTATTTTGAGAGAAATGCTGAACATAAAAGTATGGTTGAGGTATCAGAAAAAAGGTCTCGGCGTGTAGACGTACCAGTTGAAGAGAAAAATGAGATTGGGGCAACGGTTCAAGCGTGGTAGAGCGTCGAAGTTATTTAAACATTTTCTCTTCCGGTAGATGGCGCTCGCTCGTCTTTTATTTTCCACATACTGGTGGATCGGTAAATTTTTGACAGTGAACTCCTTTCTAATCTTGCAAACTATGATCACGCTGACCCCACTAACAGGAAACGGCCTCAAGCCATCCTGAGTCTTCCGTCTTAATTTTTTTTTGTCCTCGTCATTTAAATAAAAATATAAAAAAATATAAAAACAATACTTGGCTTGCCAAGGCAAAAAACAACTATAAAATTTTATAAAATAAAATAAATATCTATTTCCTATCCTTAAACTTTCTATTAACTTAATTTTCTGTCTCTGAGCAAATCCTTTTGGCTTTGCTCATTTTTGTAGTTATTGAACTCACGGATCCCAGACCTTATCTTTCTATCCAATCTCTTTTCTCCATTCTCGCTACACTAGCCAATTGATTTCCAGCTTACAGACAGCCGTTAACTCCACCCACACCAGCGATTAACTTGAAGATCCAGGAGACATCCAATCAGAACTGTTCTTTTCACCATCCAAAGTTCTGACCAGAAGACCCACTGCTTCACTTCTTGTGTTGCAGTTTCCTGAACTTTTGATGATTCTCATCGAACTTTCTCTTCATTTTCTGCGATGTTTCTGCTCTCCGTTGGCACATTCGTGAAACATCTGTGTTAGAAGGCACTGGCCTAGGAAACACAGTTAAACACTTGATCCGATGGTCCGATGGTCCGATGGTCGGTAAATTTCTAATGTCAACTTCATGGGAAAATGTGTGCGAGACCTGTAAACATTTGCTTTATTGTTAGATGGCAAGTACGCGCTCGCTAATTTATTTACTTTCACTTTTATCCCTCGAACACTAACCTTCAAAATTAAAAAAAAAAAAATACCATTTCTAATTTATTTCTAATAGTTATTTCCATTATTTATATTAAGTTCAATGAGCACTGCGCTAACTGAGTTAGAATGTCTTTATTATTCCCAAAATAAAACAAAATTCAATAGATTTAAAGCAACGAGGCCACTAGTTGAATTTAAATTTGAACTTTACGTAACTTTGAACATTCAAGCAACCACCAAAAAAAAAATCTTTTGTGCAAAATATGAAGAAATCAAGATTTTATCAATAAAAATAAATAAAAAAAATTCTTAAATATTTATTTTGATTATGAAGACTTGTTTATTTAAATAGCAGCAACCAACCGCAACGCCACTCTGATACATTTTTCTTCTGAAAAATAACGATACAAAAGGGAATAAATCTTTGAAATGTACAGATGAAAGTGAAAAAATTGTTATCAATTCATTAAGCATCTAAAGGAATCGGGAAACAAACTTTCTATTATATATATAAAAAAAAAGAAGATAACCGAGTCCCGTATAGAAACAACCACTTTTCTGGACGCTGTGGAACGAGCGAGTACGTTGCCATAAATTTGGGGATTACTACAGTGTAATATTTATTGCTCTTCGCACTCGACGATTACTACATGGCCAGCGGCAATGAGTACAAATCGCGATTAGTGCGAAGAAAGCTTCATTTTAAAGAATTAATGGCTCTAGAAAAGTGAGAATGGAAACTGCGAGCCAAAATTGGGTCAACAAACTAAAGCTATGTGCGTAAAATACATTTATTGTAGAAAAAAAAAATGTCAGGCTTCATCTCCCTTTTGAACGATTTTGCAGTTTAATTAACTAGTGTCTGGGCCAGCTTCAGCGACGTTAAAATTGTCCTAAACTAAACAAAGAACAAAAATAAAAGTCCTTTATTCCATCTCTATTGAAACCAGACATCAGGATGTCGTTCTAACAAAATAATTTTTACAAAACAAAATTTTATTTTAAAATACATCGAAAAAGGTGTCAGTTATTTCAGTTGTACACACCGGGAACAACAATCGACCGATCGGATTTTGCGTAGCAGCATATAGTATGTTAACTCCTGGAGTTATATTTTTCAATGTCATGGTAATCGTGACTGCGCTGTGGCCATGTGCCGACGCTGTGACGCCGCGCCAGTATTGCCAACTTGGGGGTTTCCCCCCTAAATTTGGGGGTAAATTAGACAAAAAGGGGTGTTTTTAGGGGCCCCATTTTTTTAGGGGCATTTTGTGGGGGGAACATTTTTTAATATTTTGTACAATCGAGACGCGTTTTTTTATTAGATTATAAATTCCATACATATGTCAAATGTAAATAAACCTCCATTTCATTATGTGTGTATTTTCTATTTATTTCAATTTATCTCTCAAACAGGATGCCTATTTGGAACCAGAATTTCTTTTAGGGAGGTCTAGGGTGATCTCAAGTCGGTGTTAGGGGGAAACAGGGGGATTTCGAGATGGTGCTAGGGGAGGAGGTTGGCAACACTGCGCCGCGCTTCTTCCTACATGAGTTTTGACGTTGGATAGGAAGGGACGGTCCATTTGTTGGCCACCAAGAAGCCCCGATTTGACCCCTCTAGACTTTTTTCTATGGGGTTACCTGAAAAACATTGTGTACGGTGAGAAGAACTGGGACTACGCCATTTATCGGACAGAATCACTGCTGGAATAGCTACTGCTTCTGCTATGAGCCTGGATGGAGATTCACTATCGCCTAGGCGTGTGCCGAGGGACCAGGGGTGCTCATATCAAAACCTACGAGGTAATGTCCAAAACTTGATTCTTTTCTGCATCTTTTGGGGAAAAAATAAACACCATGAGTTCTATACTTGATTAATTTCTGTACCTGTTAGGGAAAAAATAAACACCATGAATTCTATTATATGGTTTTTTATTTCACGTTGCAATCCCGGGCACCTTTTTCGATGACACTGTGTTTATTTTAAAACTAGCGGCCCGTCCCGACTTTGTCCGGGTTGAACAAAATATTATACCAATAAATTTCAAGTTGATAGCCAATAAATTGTAAATCTTTTTTACCTTAAATGTCGAATAAAAAGCGTAGTTCCAAATGTAGTTTTCTTCAATAAACCCTTTAACGTTGCCAGTTTCAAAAATCCTTTTTGTATTTATCAATACCTCCTCTACTTGAATCTTAAAAATATTAAACCTTTACCTTACGGGGTGGGATAGCATATATCCGAAGCACATACTCTCGAAAAATACGGTGTGATGTCGGCAGAGATATAGTCTCGAATAGTTGTCTCGAATAGTTGTGACTTTCCTAACGTCTTTGTGAAGTTAAACTACCTCTATTGCAGTAGAATTCAAACTCTGATCCATTTACTTCTAAAGTTAAGTGAACTGCTTTAAATATCTGCAAATCTTCTAAACATAATAAAGTCTATATTATTTCTGTTCTTGTATGTAAAAAAAAAACTATCTTATACGAAAGTATAACAAGAATTTTAATTTAGCAACATGTATGATATATATATATATTTAAGTTATCAAAAAGGAAATTATATGCTCTTATTTAAATTAAGTTAATATTTGGTTGTTTACGCAGTCTATGTTGATATGCAGAAACTATTCTAATTTAGTTAGGATTTATAAACATCTTATGTTGAATAAATACCTTAAAACCCATGAAAATGATAATATTTAGTTGTTTTTAATGATATGCAAACACTATTCCAATTTGGATAGGATTTATAAACATCTTAGGTTAAATAAATATCTTAAAATCTGTGAAATAATCTGTGGAATTTAACATTATATCGCAATTTAGGTAATCGTTGAAAGCATGTTATGTTTAAAATCATATATTAATAGTCTACATTTCTGGATAAAATATAATATTTAGGATTAAAACTTGTAAATTTTATCTTTCAAGTCTTTACCTCTATAAAATGTTTTTTTTAATTTTAGTAAGCGTCTTAACTTATAATATAGTTTCAAAGTTGGAAAAACGTTTAAGGTTTGAAATATATTCAAAACTGTACATAAACTATATAAAGATACTTAAATTGGTGCATATATTTTTAAGTTTCAGGTTCTAGATGGTAATTGTATAATTTAAAGTCTTCATGTTTGCATATACCCCCTACTGTTGTAGGATTCAAACCATGATTCATTTAATTCTAAAATGAACTCTTGTAAATATCTTCTAAACATGATAAAGTCTGTATTATTTCAGATAATGTAAGAATCTTCTCTATTAACATCTCGAGATAAATTTAATACCTTCTCTTGCAGATTTAATAGTATGGATTGGTATGTTATGTGTATTTAATTTAAATAATTATCTAGATTGAATCATATTTCAGTTTTTATTTCTAATATTAAAAGGAAAAAATAACTCTACTGGGGAATTCCCGCTTTGTTTAAATAATTTTATGGCTAAAAATATCCCTTGTTAGCTTTCATGGAATGCCTTTCAAGGTAAGATTAAATAATAATTTTTCTATACTAAATGTTACAATGGTTTTAAAGCTCTATCTAAATTATATTATACTGCAAAGTAATATTCTTAAGAAAAATTAAAGATATTTTAAACTTAACGGTTGTCTTAAATAATTTCATGTCTAAAAATATCCCTTGTTAGCTTTCATGGAATGATTTTCAAGGTAAGATCAAATAATAATTTTTTCTATACTAAATGTTACAATGGTTTCAAAGCTCTATCTAAATTATACTGCAAAGTAATATTCTTAAGAAAAATTAAAGATATTTTAAACTTAACGGTTGTCTTAAATAATTTCATGTGTAAAAATATCAAGTAAAAGAAAAAAAATATTCGTTTTAGCCTATCTATGTAAAAATTTCTTATTATTTTGTATTATTTTGCGAATGTATCTATGTAAAATTATATATCACGTTAAAAAACATAGCAAAACAATTTTAAAGTATATTTTAAGTTAGAATTCGACTAAAAATATTTAAAGTTTTGAAAAATATACTCAAAACCATGTATTAAATTTTCTAAGTTTCATTTTTAATCAATAGATGACGTTATATTTATTTTTGATAATTAATTCTAGTAAATTCATAAAAATATTCTCTCTGTTATAGAATATAATTCAATGAACTTTTTGATAATAATGTAGACTATTGCAGTATGCATATGTCGACAATTAAAAAATTTTTTTAGCGTAAATTTAATATCTTCTCTTGCAGATTTAATAGTATGGATTGGTATGTTATGTGTATTTAATTTAAATAATTATCTAGATTGAATCATATTTCAGTTTTTATTTCTAATATTAAAAGGAAAAAATAACTCTACTGGGGAATTCCCGCTTTGTTTAAATAATTTTATGTCTAAAAATATCCCTTGTTAGCTTTCATGGAATGTTTTTCAAGGTAAGATCAAATAATAATTTTTTCTATACTAAATGTTACAATGGTTTCAAAGCTCTATCTAAATTATATTATACTGCAAAGTAATATTCTTAAGAAAAATTAAAGATATTTTAAACTTAACGCTTGTTGTAAAATAATTTCATGTGTAAAAATATCAAGTAAAAGAAAAAAAAATATTCGTTTTAGCCTATCTATGTAAAAATTTCTTATTATTTTGTATTATTTTGTGAATGTATCTATGTAAAATTATATATCACGTTAAAAAACATAGCAAAACAATTTTAAAGTTCTGAAAATAAGCCCTTCGACTAAAAATATTTAAAGTTTTGAAAAATATACTCAAAACCATGTATTAAATTTTCTAAGTTTCATTTTTAATCAATAGTTGACGTTATATTTATTTTTGATAATTAATTCTAGTAAATTCATAAAAATATTCTCTCTGTTATAGAATATAATTCAATGAACTTTTTGATAATAATGTAGACTATTGCAGTATGCATATGCCGACAATTAAAAAATTTTTTTAGCGTAAATTTAATATCTTCTCTTGCAGATTTAATAGTATGGATTGGTATGTTATGTGTATTTAATTTAAATAATTATCTAGATTGAATCATATTTCAGTTTTTATTTCTAATATTAAAAGGAAAAAATAACTCTACTGGGGAATTCCCGCTTTGTTTAAATAATTTTATGTCTAAAAATATCCCTTGTTAGCTTTCATGGAATGTTTTTCAAGGTAAGATCAAATAATAATTTTTTCTATACTAAATGTTACAATGGTTTCAAAGCTCTATCTAAATTATATTATACTGTAAAGTAATATTCTTAAGAAAAATTATAGATATTTTAAACTTAACGCTTGTTGTAAAATAATTTCATGTGTAAAAATATCAAGTAAAATAATTTCATGTGTAAAAATATCAAGTAAAAGAAAAATAAATATTCGTTTTAGCCTATCTATGTAAAAATTTCTTATTATTTTGTATTATTTTGCGAATGTATCTATGTAAAATTATATATCACGTTAAAAAACATAGAAAAACAATTTTAAAGTCCTGAAAATAAGCCCTTTGACTAAAAATATTTAAAGTTTTGAAAAATATACTCAAAACCATGTATTAAATTTTCTAAGTTTCATTTTTAATCAATAGATGACGTTATATTTATTTTTGATAATTAATTCTAGTAAATTCATAAAAATATTCTCTCTGTTATAGAATATAATTCAATGAACTTTTTGATAATAATGTAGACTATTGCAGTATGTATATGACGACAATTGTTAATATCTTCTCTTATAGATTTAATGTTAAAAGACTTGTAAATACTCCTTTTAATAGAATATTTTTTCAAATATTATTTATAAATTAGATATGTCTTTAAAGTAATAATAAGTAATTATAATTATTTTTTACTAATTACTACTATCGTTAAAAAAATAGTAAGTTAATAATATATTTTAATTTAGAATTTAAACTAAAATAAAACCTTTTACAAAATTAAATTTTAAATGTAGTTGTAATTTTTACCAATAGATGGCGCCTGCAGCGTAAAATTCTCGATATCAGAATTTTAAAAGTTAAATTTATTCACTAGATGTTTGGTAACAGCGTAAAATCGTTTTACAATCTTAAATATTTAAAGTTCTAGTTTAGTTCAAGTTTTTCCCGCTAGGGGGCGCTTAGTATGTATTATATTAAAAAATAATTAATTAATTAATTAATTAAAATAATATATCACAGAATCCTCTATCATATTTCTCAAGTTCCCTTTAAAATATTCACTCTTTAAATACCCTATAATACCGTACAATGACAAGCCTCGACAGCCCAGTGGTTATCGCACTGGGCTTGAAACCTGAAGGACCAGAGTTCAAACCCCGCTCAGGACAAACTTTTAAAAATATATATCTTCTGTAAAATTAAATGTAAAATTCAGTTGTGATTTTTATAAAATAGATGGCAGCACTGAAAATATAGATCCGTAACCTTATACGTAATTTAGTTCCATATTTGACCTATAGGTGGCGCTCCCCGGAGCACATACTCCAGCACGGTGCAAAGAGACCACGGCCCCATAGCACCGCGCACCGCATCATTTCGTGTGTTGGTGAACCGGCAATTTCTATCTACTAATGTCTCTGTTTTTTCGTGTTTTATATTGGCGTGAGTCCAAGAAATGCAGTTGTTATCAATACGATTTTTTTATACAGTTACTATTAGGATTTAGCTTTTAGCTTTTAGTACAGTTACTATTAGGATTTACATCTAATGTAGTGCAAAAAATAAGCGAGAGAAAGGACCGACACCAAAAATTCTGAACTCATTGTAAGTACTTCTGATTGCGATCCCAGTAATATCGACGTCCGTTACAGTGAGGAAGAAAATGAAACTGAATGAACACTTTCCTCTTCATAAAATTTAAGTGATGAACTTTACATGAACATTGATCTAGCAGGATGCACTCCCTGTTTAAGAGAAGGGTCAAAGGGCCTCAATTCGAAGCGGGACTCATCACTGAAGACAATTCTACTCCAGTCAGAGACATTCCAGGTCGAATGTGTCCGACACCACTGCAAACGGACTTGTCGGTGTACAGTGGTCAAGGGTAGTCGGCGCAAGGGGCGCAGTGAGCTCAGCCTCCTTTCTCTGAGCTGCCTATGAATGGTCCTTGCGGTCACTGAAGCACCAGTTGCACGTACGATCGATAATAATGATGAATCTGGCGCTGTGAGTGCCGTTCGGATGATTGCTCGGTCCTTACGTTCTGTCGTTTCTCTAGGCCGACCGCTTCCTTCTTAATGTTGTATTCGCCTATGGTTCACTCATTCCAGCCAACATCGTCAAATAATGGCATCGCTCCTATCCAAATGTCGAGCGATTCGCCGATTAGACCAACCGGCTTCTTTGAGCCCAACTACACGTCCTCTCTCAAATGCCGACATCTGCACATGTTGTTCACGCACCCGTATGCGAGTTACTCTCTACCTGAGTACACGAAATGGAATTCGCAAAGAATTTATAACCTGGAATCGAAATTTCTCCTCTTTAATATCCTGCCAGTTGCGCAGTTAAGATGCGCTGCAGCATCACACGTTCATTCATTAGTTGTCAAACTTTAAAATTTTGTATTTTCCGCCGAAACCTGTATGCATATCTGTTTTCGTCCAATTTGCATTACCACTTCTTAGTGCGTCTCTTTTTTTGTCTAAGAGTGTATCTTCTCTCGGATGATATGCAACAGACCCTTCGTTCAGTCCACTTTTCAGAGCATGCGGCAAAGTTTGGACAGACATTTTGTGAAAGCTGCTTCAGCGAACTCTGTACAGCTGAAAAAAATAAAGTCAAAATTTGTAGTAAATTTTCTTCGCCGGAGCATCGCATTCGACATCAGAAACAACCAGATATCGCATGGAGTGAGGTCAGGACTGCAAGGGGATTGTGACATAGTTTTAACATTAAAATTTATAATTTTTTTATGCATTAGAAAATTTTATCTCACGACGCATTTCATTTCTTAATTCTGAATCACTTTCCTCCATTGCTGTTTGCAAAATGCGAACACTCTTTAAACAACTGCTGAACGACGAAAAGAGAATCGTCTGCCACGTTTAAAAACTTTTACCAAAATTTCTTCTATAATTCACAAAGTCGTCTGCAGTTTAATTTTTTTTATTTTCGCTTGTTGCCAACTCGAGAGAAAAATGGTTGCAGTTTTTATGGGATGCCCTTTGTATATATCTATAAATACGTCTTAATTTCATGCACAAATTAATGTAATAGAAAATAATTACTAGTAACTAAACCAAACACCTTCGATGAGAAACGAACATAAAGTTTTGTGTAAACTATGGTTCATTATTAGTGACCAGTGACTACAGGGTGGCTAATAAATACTGTAACACTCCAAAAAATAAGAGTTAATTTTAATCGTTTGGAAAAACAATTTATCTATCTATTTGTGTGATTGGCAACTTTTTGTAAACGCAGACAATTTTTGTTTACAGTAAAACATGTAGAATATTTTTAAAGATGGAAGCCAAAAGGTTAATGGTTAAACAGCTTTTTGATCACGGATTTTCTGCAGGTAAAATATTTAAGCAATTAAAATGCCTTGGTTTTAATAGGACGTTTATATATAGGACTATAAATCGATTATTGGATACCAATAGCTGTAAAGATCGACCAAGGTCCGGTCGTCCACGCACTGTTCGTACAACAGAACGTATCAAAAGAATTCGTGAAAAGATACGAAGAAATCCACAACGTTCTGCAAATAAAATGGCTGCAGAAGAGAACATCAGTCGCAGAACTATGCAACTTATCATTAATGAAGACCTGGGTTTTCGCCCTTATCGCAAAAGAAAAGTTCAAGGTTTGACTACTGCACAAATAGTAAAAAGGTTACAAAGATGTAAGAAATTGCTGAACCGGCACGGTAGCAAAAGTGCTAAAAAAATAATTTTCTCTTATGAGAAGCTGTTTTGTACAGAACAAAGTTATAATGCTAAAAATGATGTTGTATATTCAGCAACCTTCGAGGATATACCTGAAAATCTTTGAACTGTTAAACGCTTTAAGAACAAAAATTCTGTTATGGTTTGGGCTGCAGTATCACACAATGGAAAACTGCCTCTGAAATTCATCGATAAAGGGGTAAAAATCAATGCTGAATATTACAAACAGGAAGTATTGGCTACACGTTTATTACCACATGGTAACAGATTGTATCCCAAAAAGAATTGGATATTTCAGCAAGATTCTGCACCGTCCCACCGATCCAAAACAACACAGGAATGGCTCCATGCCAATTGCCCGAAGTTTATCAAGCAAGAAGATTGGCCACCTTCTTCACCAGATCTAAATCCTTTAGACTATTGCATTTGGGGGATTTTAGAGTCTAAAGTAAATGCTAAGCAGCACAGAAGTTTGGACTCCCTCAAAGCTTCCATACGGAGTGAATGGTACAAATTACCTCATAAAATGATTCGTGCCGCAATAGGACAGTGGCGTAAGAGATTATCTTTAGTAATCGATAAAGATGGCGGTCGATTCGAGTAAAATTATTTCATGGTAAACTTTCATGTATAATGTTCATAATATTGTTGTATTTTTCATTTTCTATTTCATCTGTGGGTAATTAAATGATTCGATATTTGTCACAGTATTTATTAGCCACCCTGTAGTACCAATGAATATATATATGTTTATATATATATATATATATATATATATATATATATATATATATACATACATACACACACATGTCACATTCAATGACTACTTGTTGATCTTATCGTTTATTTCGACAGTTATTTTCGAGGCTGAGAGAGAAGTTGTAAAGGCTTTCGAACTATCAATTCGTCGTTTCTATGGGTAACCCGAAACGGATGTTAGCTTAAACGATAACGATAATACTTCGATAGGGGAAACGGTCCGAGAGCTGAAACGATGACATAGCCTCGCATGTTGTGACTTAAACCAGGATACGTTTACTCGGCGTTGTCAAGATTTCAGAGAGGTGTATTATGGCTGGTTCGATGAATGGACAAACGATCCAGAAATGACCACCTAATCGGAATAAAAGAAGGAATTCTCGAAAGGCGGAAAGGAAGGAATTCTCAATGAGTGGATTTTTTTTTTCTCTTGATTGACAGAGTGCAGTCATCCAACCCACAAAAGAAAATAAAGCTCTTCAAACACTCTAAATTTTGCACCGCAATCCGTGAAAGACGATAGTTTGTGGGTTGGATGACTGCACATTGTCGGTCACCACCACCACAACAACAACAATTCTAAGATAAATTACTGCTACTGTCGGTATAAAGTGACCGACAATTCAATAAGTGTGAGATTTTCAATGGCTCTTCCGTCGGGAAACGGGTTCATTCAAGTCACGACTCATTCCCTTTCGTGACGCCGAATTAACGTGCCGACAGAGAAATCTAATGACACAACACGGCCAAAATGTACCAAAATACATTCACATTTTGGACAGACACTTTACACGATGCGTATATTCTACCGAAAATAGAAAAAAAATCGAAACAGTTTCGAGAGCATTCCGTTTTTTCTGCTGGAAGAGTCGAACAGCGAAACTAACTAGAATCTGAGCTTGCAGAGATTGAAGTCCGAAGTTGAATCCATGAATCAGCGAATTCTATAAAGAGAAAAATAACCTGTGACACGCTAAGGTATTTTAGAGGTACTCGAAAACCGATTTCGGACAAAGCTGAATTTAAAGGACCTTGAAATGCAAATAAGAAGTTTCCAATACACTTCTATTGGAAATAAGATTCTTCTTCTTATTGCAAATAAGAAGTTTTGTTATACACAAACAAAATATTTCAGAAATGATCTGAAAGTGTTGAAATCGAATGGTAATCGGACATAAGTAGCAACGTTACAGAAAATGGAAAAGTGAGTACTTAGAATTCTTCGTATGAAAATTTCATTTGCTTCTAAAAAGTACCTATTGGCTATATCAAAAGTTTCTTTTCGTTAACCATGCGAATCTTTATCTTCGGAGATGAGCTTCATGAAGCAGAATTTCAGAAATGAATGGGTGATACATCCAGTTTTTTTCCTAAATGGCTAAATATGACCCCTGATATCAAATATTTGGCATCCGATGTTTATTAACAAAATTCCATTAAAAAATCATTGACTTTAACTATCTATTCTTTATTTTAAACAGCTTCTGTTATTATTATATCTGTGTAAATTTTGTTCTGTTAGGAAAAATTTGTTGTAATTAATGATAACAATCTTTAGTCGAATGTTTGGGTGTCCTATTAACCCTTCAGCGGGCGCGCCAGTGTATAAAGTGCAACATTTTTGTAATTTTGAATGGTTTGTTTTACATGTAAGATTTAAATGTTCTAAGCAGTTTTTGTTTATAGCAACACTCTTCCTAATGCAAGTCTGATTTTCTGGCCCTTGTATTCCTTTCCATTCATTGGCAGTCGTGATTTAAACGTTGTAAACCAGCGATTAAACTGTATTACAATACGACAATGCAGGAGTAGGTGTAGTCGATCCAATGTGTAGCTATTACGTGGTATCCCGCATATCACGAAGATGGACAATCTCATTGTTTTTTAGGTTTTTGGACATAATAGGAATCAATTCGCAAGTTGTTCTTAGATCCAACAAACCGGAGAGTTTCGAAATGAGGCGATTGTATCTGCATTCTTTGGCCTTAAATTATAAATATATCTCAATATTATCAACGTTTTATATTTTGTCATAAAACGAAGAATCATTATTTTAGATTTGAAAAAGAAAAGTTTATTACAAAAAGAATAACTAAGGTTGAAAGAGACGTTGCACTTTATGCCAAGCGCGCCTGTTGGTGTTCCAAAAATTGGCGCGCCCGCTGAAGGGTTAATAAATTTGCTGGCACTTTAGCATCTCAAGGAATACTGTTTATAAAATTTTCTGGGCACGTGCGCATGCAGTAAAATTTTACGGCTGGCCCATTGTTAACTTCTAATGCATGTTAAACATGAGTGCATTAAATCTCTGGATTACCCCCACCAAAATTGAGAGAAAGAAACCCAAGACACTATTATATTAGAGTTATTATATATTCATTTCTTTTGGTATTAAACAAGTCTCTAATCCAGCAACAAGAACAAGGCGTCTTAACCTACGACGTTTGAATCAGATATAATCATAAAATGCAAGTAGTGGGGAAGATAGTTTCTATGGAGGGGATCAAAAATGCAATGATAAATTCCTCAAAGGTTCGTATTTCGCATTTAAACATTACTGAACTAACAGACAAAATGGTGCTTAGCACTTTAGGCCCAATAATATTTAGACGTTTCATATAACCGTAATAACAAACAAAATCCCCATTTATTTATAACATCAATGAAATTTATATTTTAAATGTCTAAAATCTTTCTTATCACAATGTTGCAAGCACAATAATGAAAATTTTCCTGGGGTCATTAGTGACCCCAGTGATGCTCAGTGATACAAAAACCAGTAGTAGAAGGAGGATTAAGAAACTCCTCTAGAATCTTTGGCCGTTGAAGACCTTAGACTAGGAACGTTATGGTGAGAATGAAGCTGCAAAATATAATGTATGCAGTAAGTTCTGAAATGATTATTTTTGTGTTGGAATTTTTTAAAACATTCTGTTTCACAATCGTTACTTTCGGAGTTAAAGTACCAAAATGCATTCTTCATCGTCTTTTCGATGCTTCTGCAAAATATTTTAAATAATAATAAAACAAATGAGGATTTCTCGCAACTTCCTATTATAACTACACTGCCTCATACAGTACGCTTTGTAAGGCCCGACAAACTAGATCATTTTTTCAGTTGAAATTAGAGTTGTAGTACAGCTTCAGCAGCAGTTTCTGTGGATTACCCGGCATGTTAATAAATTCTAACCCAGATTATTTATTTGTTAAACATAATTTGTATAAGTATTCTTACATAAGAAAGTAATAGTTTAAGAATGGCCACGTTGCCAGCACGTGCAAAATGAAAATTTTATTAACTGACAGAAAGAAACAGAATATCCAAAATACTGTTCAGCAGATACTGTTGTCTCATTGTTGGGATAGGAGTAAATATTTCTTTGCATTGTTAATCATCCACATTATTTCAGCTCATTGTTACAACAGAACAGCTACACAACAGAAGTTTTATAAAGACGCCATTTTAAACTCAACGCTTATTTGCGACGGCTTAAGCGTCTAAAAACTCGTCGAGTTTTCTGCTGTTTTATACGACAGTTCTTTCAAATTTTCTTATATTATCAGTGTTTATTTTGATTTTGACATTTATTTTGAGTAATTCACAAATCTATCATTCGCCATATTATTTCTCATAACGGCGGTGTTCTTGTACGCTGTGTGGGAGGCCTATTGCTTTTTGCTTGCAGGAATTGTAATTTTCCGTCTGTACACTTTTATCGGAGAAAAGAAAAGGAAAGTGAAAAATTGCACTGGAGTCTGGCCAGGATCTTGCTGAAGATGAGTGTGATGTGATCTGTGTTACGAAACTGACACACACAAAGTTCTAACGACGAATATTTCATGGCCAGACCTCCTAAACCTCCCCGAAAACCTCCGAAAGCTCAACAAAAACCTCTTAAATTTCCTAAGCGTCGGCACTTACTAATGGACCGGTTCCTAACTGACTGTCTTGACTATATCCGGACCGAAGACATTCAGAGGACTTCGGATCCGTGTAACAGCCTCCAATCTGGAGAAAAGAAAATGAAAACTGAAAAAGAGCTAAATTTGCGTCTCAAATTGTTTAAATCACGACTTAGTTTTAAGAAAAGAATCAAGCGTCTCATTTTCGGCTGTATTTCATCTGGAATAAAAGACTAAAAAAATCTGCGCAAATTGACAAAATTTTTTGATGACATTGATTCAAAAAACGAGATTTTAAAACAGCATTTTTTTTTCAACATATAAAAGTCACTGTCCCTTTTCAGAACTTTGCATCTCGGAACAACTTCTGAAATATAATGTTTTAGCTCATCACACGCTTTTGCCAATTTTATCATCCAGCAACTCGAAATCATCTGTCTCACATATCTTTCACCACAGCCGAAAACACCTGGCTGAAGTCATCCTCTTCTCCATAAGAGCCAATGACATCAGGCTCATTCCTTTCTCTTCACCACAGCCGACAACACCTGGCTGAAGTAATCCTGTTCTCCACAAGAGCCAACGACATAAGGCTCATTTCTTTCGCTTCACGTCAGCCCACAACACCTGGCTGAAGTCATCCTCTTCTCCATAAGAGCCAATGACATCAGGCTCATTCCTTTCTCTTCACCACAGCCGACAACACCTGGCTGAAGTAATCCTGTTCACCACAAGAGCCAACGACATAAGGCTCATTTCTTTCGCTTCACGTCAGCCCACAACACCTGGCTGAATTCATCCTCTTCTCCACGTGGGCCAACGACATCAGGCTCATTTCTTTCACTTCACCACAGCCGACAACACCTGAGTGAAAGTCATCCTCTTCTTCTCCACAAGAGCCAGCAATATCAGGCTCATACACTGCTTGCCTCTTTCAGAACCAACAACATCGGACTCTAAAATATAACCACCCTAACATCGTGTTTCTTATACCATCAAAAAGGCGAGAAGCACGCCAGCATACCTCCATCGTGCTGCGCGGTTGGTCTCGCTGTGAAGGAGAGTGTTAAACAGCTTGCCTCCAAGTGGTAAACCCCGGGCACGGTTCCTTCCTCCAAGGAAAAGAAAAAAGAAAAAGAAACGGATCAAGGGCTGAGGTGCTTTTTATATTTTACAAGCACGCCGAATCGAAACTTAATCGGTTGAGCAAAGTGAAACCTTTCAAAAGAGACTACCCCAATGAATCGTCCATGATTGCTCAAATATCAAACACTTTAACAAATTCTTTTTCAAGAAAGACTCTTTAGAAACACTTTTACTTAATGCAACCAATTATTTTATTTTCATTGTTTTTCTGACAAACATTGTGTGTACTGTGCATTCCTATCAAACATTGCATAGATAAAAGGTTTTGTAGGTTTGAAACAGGTTTCCTTCAAATGAGTTTTTAAATTTTTATTGTGCCTTGGAAGGTATCGTGAATCACGCTTCGAAGATTCCGAAATTCCATTATGTCAAGACTTACAATTTTCAACATACAACAAACTGTGTCGGTAAATCTAAAACAGCCCGTACTAGCAGTTAAGAAACTCTGGCTGGATTAGGGGCAAAGCCACCAGCTATGACTGAATTTTAGACCATTTGTATAGTATTGCAATGTGGGTTACCACCGAAAATATGTATACAGAGGCTGTTCACACATTTTTTAGACGATGCATATTGTATTCACAAAACTAAATTACATAAAATTCATGTGTTTTAAATGTTCTATTTGACATCCCTTATTCTGAACTATCTTTCGACACCGCAATTTCCACGATAATAATGCCTTTTGAAGTGTCAGAAGAGGTATTCTATCCCATTCCTCCTGAACAGCTTTCCAGAGTCCTGTAAGGGGTTTGGGACGACGTTTGGATAAGGCAGATTTTAAGAGTCCGAAAGCACAAAAATCCATAGGGGATACATCAGGAGATTTAGTAGGGATATCAGTGAAAGGTATGGCCTTGATACCAGTTTTTTGTTCCATTTCTTTTAGGAAATTTACAGTGGATTTTGATGTGTGACTGCTAGCTTTGTCCTGATGGAGTCTCACAGATTGATGGCACTGTGGGTAAAGCGATGGTATTTCATTCAGAAAAATTGGCGATAAAATATGTTCCTGATAGTATTTGGAGTTAATCTTGACATTTTTTTCCACTCTCTTTATTTTTAACTTGCCATTATAAGAAAAACCAGCAACAATCATGAATCCCGTAGAAAAATTTTCTTTCGATTCTTTGAACCATGTACTTAAATTTTTTTCTCCCCTTTTATGATAATAAATAGCTCTTTTTTTGTTGCAATCATTTAAATACACCCATGATTCATCTTTTTTGATAATTGTTTTCCATTTTTCTTTGGATAAGTGTTTCTCATATAGAATTCTGCAGCGTGTCCTGCGTTCAGCGATATGATTTGGAAGAAGACGATGCACCTTGCGTTTTTTCGATTTCTTAAGATTTAAATCAACGTTTATCATTTTGTTTACAGTGGACACCGATCATTTTAATGATTTTGCAACTGTCCTTTGACTAGGGGGATTTTCTTTTAACATTAAGCAACGTACCTTTGCAATAGTCGAAGATGTCCGTTTTTTCCTTGGATACTTGTTTGGAATTTTTGTCCCACTTGAGGCTCCAATTTGACGTTTTTTGCTTTCTTGTTGACGATATTACCTATCGACGCTTTAGATATCACAAAACCATGACTCTCACATCGTTTTTGGATAACGGAGTATGCATATTTCTCTTCGGAAAGAGCATAAATGCAGCTTTCGAACCACTGCTTTGTTAAAAACGCCATTTTGAATAAAAACAAAACTTTCAAGCCGCAGATGATAATTTTGACTTTTAAAAACATAGTACAATTGCAATTTTTTCTTTTGCAGCAAACGGTTTTTTATTACCGCTTACCAAAATCGTCTAAAAAATGTGCGAACAGCCTCTGTATATACACTCATGGACAAAAAAATTAGCGCACCAAGAAATAATTGCGGGATCGTAACGAAACTTGCAATGAAGGTACATGTCGGGGAGATATGCAAATGATTAGAAATGCAGCGTGAATGCGCATTACGTATAGCCGGTAGAGGGCGTTGAACATCGTACTCTGTGGAGTATAAAACAGGTAACCAAAACTTGTTTGAGTGTGCTGAATCATTTACAAAGGAAGAGCTGAGATAGACATGCCATTACGCCGTGTTCGAAGACAATATAAGCAGTTGTCGCAGTTTGAGAGGGGGAGAATCGTCGGGATGATGGAAGCTGGGTGGTCAGCTAGGCGAGTAGCTCGTCAATTAGGCCGCTCTGATTGTGTTGTGAGGAGGTGTTGGGACCAGTGGACCCGAGAGATGTCATGTACACGAAGACCAGGCTCAGGACGCCCTCGACAGACCAGTCGTCGAGAAGACCGCCACATCGTAAGAAATGCACGCGTACAGCCAACTGCTTCATCGGCCGCCATCCAGGCACAGGTAGCACCTTCACTAGGGGCCTCTGTGTCTTCTCGAACCATACGAAGGCGCCTGGCTGAAGGACAGTTGGTATCGCGGCGCCCATTACGTGTGCTGCCCTTGACGCCCACCCATCGACGCCTCCGTTTGGAGTTTTGCCGCGCACGAGGAAACTGGACTGCAGCGGAATGAAACCAGGTCGTCTTTAGCGACGAATCCAGATTCAATCTCGGCAGTGATGACAATCGTGTTCGTGTGTGGAGAGCCCGTGGTGAACGCTTCAATTCTGCCTTTGCTGTACAGCGACACATCGCTCCCACAGCTGGTGTGATGGTATGGGGTGCCATTGCCTACAATACACGGTCACCCCTAGTATTGTTCCGTGGCACCATGACAGCCCAGCGGTATGTTCATGAAATCCTGCAACCACATGTGTTGCCACTCATGCAACGGCTCCCAGGAGCCATTTTTCAACAAGACAATGCTCGGCCTCATACGGCAAGGGTGTCACAAGACTGTCTCCGCACTGTTACTACCCTTCCGTGGCCTGCCCGATTTCCAGATTTGTCTCCAATCGAGCATATCTGGGATCATTTGGGACGACGAGTTGGGCATCCCACGAGTTTGAACGAACTAGAGGCAAGGTTACAGCAAATATGGAACGAAATGTCTCAAGAGATCATACAGAACTTGTATGACTCAACGCACGTCATGGACAAAAAAATTAGCGCACCAAGAAATAAGCGCCCGATCGTATCGAATCGTGCATTCGCGCTAGAGGGGGTCCAACGGAGTATTAACTCCTCCGTTCTTTTGCCTTTTTCTCTGAAATAAATTATCCTTTTTCTTTGATTTTCTTATCATTTACTTTTATCAAAGTAGTCATTACGTATGTAAAATTTCGTTTCATTTTAACGACTCCTTCTTGGTGCGCTAATTTTTTTGTCCATGAGTGTACATTATTCGATTACACATTGGTGGTGTTAAATTTTAAAATGTAGGTTAACTTAACAAATTTTAAATTTTATATATATATATATATATATATATATATATATATATATATATATATATATATAAGACAAAGTTGAAAGTGAAAAACCACTATGAGCTCTAAAGCTACTTGCAGCCAGGAACTAAAAACATGCAAAGATAATTATTAAATATGTTTTAGACAGCAATTTTACTTACACACACACACACACACACACACATATATATATATATATATATATATATATATATATATATATATATATATATATATATATATATATATATATATATATTTATATATAATGTAAAAGTAAAATAAACAAATTACACTAACAAAATTAAAAAGCGAGCATAGACTGCCAAACAAGTTAACTTAAAACCTACCCTAGCAATGAAAACAAAACTTTTCAATAAACGATTGCGCAGTTGTTTCATATCCTTATATTGAAAATGGACAAATATAACTAAAAATAAATGATCCAACAGAGGTAGATAATTATAAGAAGAATGCAGACAAAAAACAAACAGAAATCAAGCACTCAGGGCTCCACGCACCAGAGGCAAGATTCTGTAGTAGTGCCGGAACTGAACCAGAAATCGAGGTAACCGACTGGTCTCGTCATCAGGGAGCCTAACCAAATCAGTTACCTCAAGGGGAACTTTCTGAACAGGATGCAGGTATAACCAAAAGACATTCCAAGGCCCCGAGATTCCCATTGAAACATTTAGTCAAAAGAAAATGAAAAGACAGAGACAACTTACAATAAGGGATCAACGCACCCTACATGCGTTGTACACATGCAATCCAAATGAAAAGCCAAAGATGCACACATATCCTAATTCCGTAGGTGACGGTTATGGCGAAGCAGCAGCCAATTTTACCCTAGTAGTTACTTTACTGTATCAAAACCACAGCGTCACACCCCATTGAAGTTTAAACAAATGTAAACAGAAACCCTATCCTAAACGTCTTTAAAAATTCCCGAGTCTAAATGCCATTTTTTTAAAACTTTTAAATTGCCGAAATTTTTAGGGAAATTGTTCTTACATAGGTTTTCCTCGAAAAAGCTACATGCCTCTAAATAATTTTTAGCGTTGTTACATATGTTTTTTATTCTGTATAGTTGTGAGTAGAAGATATTATAATAAATTTTATAGTTCCAGTTGCTATGGAAATTGGTAAACGTGATAACCTCAAAGTTAAAATCTAATCTTTTATCATATATCCCAATTTTTAATTCGCTATTTTGAATTTTAATTTTTAAATCAAGATAAGTCGCAAAATGATAATTATCATTAGTCCTGTTTAAATTTAGTTCCTTTGGGTAGATTTGATTAAGAAATTCCAAATCGTTGCAGTTAAAAATTATAAGGTCATCATATACCTAAATCCGGTAATATTATTTGAGTTAAGAAATTTAGTTTCGTAAGAATGCAAGATGTTTGCAAAGGCGTTAGAGAAGCTATTTCCCATAGGGATACCCTTTATCTGTTTAAAGAAACTCAAGCCATTAAAGAGGTTGTTAACCTTTATAGTCGTGATCCGACAAATCATTGTCATGTAGAAGGAATTATAATTGTAGAGTCAACTCTTATTTCATGAGGTTTATTAACATATTAAAATCTTGGTTAAATACGTTATTTACAAAGTTTCGTTCCGACGAACGTTAAAACTACTCGTGAGAGCTGGGCGCATTCTTTCAAAGTCCGACGAGCTCCCCCGTCTCCCGTAAGCGTGTTGACCCTTCCACAGTCAGAATCCATTCCTCCTTCGTTACTCGCGTCTGTCTTTTATGCCTCCTCTTCCCCTTCTCGAACGACAATCGGCCTTTTTTATCCACCATACGCAGACCACCTATTGTCGGTTTCATTGTCCACCGTTCCTACCTTAGGTGACGTGCGCCGCTGTGTTTCCTTAATCATTCTAAATGAGTTCGCTGCCTCCTATTGTCAAGGGTTTCCAAAGGTGTATGGCTCTCGACACCTGTTTGCGCTCCTTTTGATGCTTATTGAAGACGCTATTACACACGTTCATCAATTCCACTTAGGAATGGGAGACGAGAGTCTGACATACGCCCCTTCCTTTAGAAGTGAAAACAGTCCCTTGAGACGTTTTCACGTTTGAACAACAGTCCCTGTGGATCAGAGGATAATGAAGCACACCCATGGGGTAATAACTGTGCTTTTTAACTTGTGACGGAGGCGCTTTGTAGCTACAACAATAACACATTTTTACAAGTAAATGATTCCATGTTTTCATCTGCATATGAGATAGCCACAACATTTACCGGTAACAAAAATTACTTTTCACACTTAGCCTTGACACAAAATTAATATTATAATTCTTGCTCATTTCTTTACTTTAAACCAAACACCAACAAATTATTTGACTACAAATCACTTATCTTCAATGCAAGAATTTCTAAGATAATTACACTTTTGATTCCTTTTTTTTTTTTCAACTCTTTAGGAATTTCCTAGTTAAATCTTAACCAGTTAAACTTACATATTTTAATGAAACTTCCCCAAATCTCTAGGGAATACTTAACATTAATTTAGTTCTTCACTTAAAAAAAAATATAAACCAAGTGTTCATACAACAAACAACAAAAAAAAAATAAATATCACATAACTTATATACTTAAATTCATCATACCATTATATTTACAAAATTAATCCGTTTTTCTTAGGATTCAACCTTAGTTATCAATGCAATTACCAAAATACACATTTAATTAAATTTTCAATGAATTCTTCGAGAGCAACTTAAATCAATTTTAGAACATTTATAAAATACACATTTACATGAGTTTCCCGGAATTCTTTGGGAATTACTTAAATTTGTGATTCTCTGTGCGATTTTTACGGGACCCTAAATAAGTACGAATGGGTTTTTGGCTTCATTATTTCACCATCTCTCATTGACTGAATTGAATGATTGTTGTTCAATTTTGATTTTGTGAATTTGTGATCTAGTGTCGGTACAAAATCACCATTTTCAACTGAAGTATTTTCTCCCATAGTTTGTGTCTGTTTCCTACCCGTATCGTTGGAGCTTCCCTGGGCATTTAATTCTTCGTTTCGGGTTTCCCTTTGATTATTTCCATTCTCATTATTAGTTTCCTCTAACCCTTTATTCCTTAACATATCAATTTGATCTTTCCTCTCTTTTTCCGTTGAAACTCTAATTTCTCGTACCTCATCCAAATTCTCATTGAGACTTAATTCCCCATCCAAAATTTTATCCATTTCTCTCACCTCATCTAAATTCTCACTGAGACTTAATTCCCCATCCAAAATTTTATCAATTTCTCTCACCTCATCTAACTTCTCACTGAGACTTACTTCCACATCCAAAATTTTATCAATTTCTCTCAACTCATCTAAATTCTCATTGAGACTTAATTCCCCATCCAAAATTTTATCAATTTCTCGCACCTCATCTAAATTCTCATTGAGACTTAATTCCCCATCCAAAAGTTTATCAATTTCTCGCACCTCATCTACATTCTCATTGGGACTTAATTCATTACCTCCTCCCTTATAGTTCATCTCCTCACCTGTGTCTCTTGCGCTTTCAAATCTATTCGGGGAACTAGCCATCTCCTCCTCTGTATCCCTTACAATTTCGAACATATTAGAAGGAATAATCAACTCCTCCTCTAATATCTGATCTATACTGTTACTCAAATGCCTTTGATAACATGCTACCCCTTCCAGGACCTCCTTTCCTTGAGTAATTACATCTCTCACTTCCCTTTCCTGTTGGGTTTCAATTTTATTCTCAGGTTGAATAATTTCGCCTCTGTTAAATTCCATCTCAAATTTATCTCCCCTCTGATCCCCTCTATTTCTGAGATTTTGAACTCTTTTGGGGCACTGATATTTCAAATGGTCTTTACTATTACAGACAAAACATCTTTTATCCTCCTTTTTCCGGTCAATTTTGGCACATACCTTATCTGTGTTAACTAGTGGTTCAAGAATAACCCTTTTTTCCTCTTTCAACACTCCTTCGAAATTATTATTAACCCTTCCAATACTTTCTCTGACCCTAAAACTTGAAAGTCTTTTACCTGCCCTCATCCTCAATTCTTCAACTTCTAATTCTTTCAATTTTAACATTATTTCTCTTTGTTTCTCTCTTTCCTGTCTACCCCTCTCTTCACTTTTTCTCGTTCTAATCTCTTATTAATTATGGCAAATAACCGTTCCTTAGCGGACTCTTCCTGATATTTCTCACTTCCTAATATCATTTCCTTAAGATCAGTGTATGTCCTGTTCTCCGAAGACGGACAAATCCCTGTTAACTCTGTAGCTAACAAAATTAAATCGGCTTTCCGCCCCTTCCCTATGAATGCCATTTTTAGCTTATACCACTTAATCACAAATGCAGCAAACAAGTACAAATTCACTTTTACAACTATAACAAAATTTAACCAACTATACTTATCTTGAACTATTTATTTCCACAATTATGATAATTCTAAGAGCATTTAACTACTACAATTATAAATCACTTCCACTAATCTAGTACGAACACTTGTACATTTTTCCCGTTATACAAAATAACACTTTTTCACTTTTACAATAATATTATTCCATTTACCAAAAATTCAATAACTCAACAAATTACTTCCATCATTATACACATGAATCAACACTTCAAAACTTATCCAAAATAATTCGATTCCTTCAACTAATTACTACCGCTATC
Source organism: Dolomedes plantarius (assembly GCA_907164885.2). Taxonomy (NCBI): domain Eukaryota; kingdom Metazoa; phylum Arthropoda; class Arachnida; order Araneae; family Dolomedidae; genus Dolomedes; species Dolomedes plantarius. Next base: position 155,657,019 of record OU015496.1, on the reverse strand, counting down.
TCATACACAGGGAGAAAAGATAGAATCACTTACCCCTTTTTCACCTCGATGAAAAACTGTCACTCTAATCTTTCTCCGCTGCCGCCCTTTGATCACAGTTCAAGAGAGTTCAGTATATAACCACGTCGTTGATGCACACTTTACTCCGACCTTGATTTTCTCCTGGCCAAGGATTCTGCTCCCGTTTCTTGACCAGTTGCCGAGTAAATATCTGTCGCTGAAGTCGTGCCCAGTAGACTCGTTCGGAATCCAACTTCTCTTGAAACTGCGTCTCCTTGAAGATCTATCACCACTCTCGTACTCTAGATCATCTTTTTCTGATACCTTCCGTATCGCTGGGGTCCTCCCACGTTCTTTAATTCGACTACGCCAATGTTAACCTTTATAGTCGTGATCCGACAAATCATTGTCATGTAGAAGGAATTATAATTGTAGAGTCAACTCTTATTTCATGAGGTTTATTAACATATTAAAATCTTGGTTAAATACGTTATTTACAAAGTTTCGTTCCGACGAACGTTAAAACTACTCGTGAGAGCTGGGCGCATTCTTTCAAAGTCCGACGAACTCCCCCGTCTCCCGTAAGCGTGTTGACCCTTCCACAGTCAGAATCCATTCCTCCTTCGTTACTCGCGTCTGTCTTTTATGCCTCCTCTTCCCCTTCTCGAACGACAATCGGCCTTTTTTATCCACCATACGCAGACCACCTATTGTCGGTTTCATTGTCCACCGTTCCTACCTTAGGTGACGTGCGCCGCTGTGTTTCCTTAATCATTCTAAATGAGTTCGCTGCCTCCTATTGTCAAGGGTTTCCAAAGGTGTATGGCTCTCGACACCTGTTTGCGCTCCTTTTGATGCTTATTGAAGACGCTATTACACACGTTCATCAATTCCACTTAGGAATGGGAGACGAGAGTCTGACAGAGGTAGTTTTCAAAAATATTAAATTTACATAAATCAATCCAGTCACATTTTAAGATTAATGTACTATCCAGATAAGCATCATAAATTTCTGAGCAGATATTCATTAAGTTATCACGGGGAATACTAGTAAACAGGTTTTCAAAATCAAAAGTGTGTATGCTATCTATATTCTTACTCTTTAAAAATTGTAGAACATCCTGGTTATCATTTATAATAAAGTTATTTTCGGTAACCCTGATTTTATTTAGGATGATTTTTAAATAGCTAAAAAACTTTTTACTGAACAAAGTCTTATAACAATTCGTACTACACGTAACAAACCTAAATATAGTAGGTACTTTATGGAATTTAATGGTGGGAAAAAGGTAAGGGTATTTTAGGCTATTAATCTTAAACTTAAATTTTTTGCTAAAGGCTAAAATCCTATTATCTATTTCTTTCTTGGTAAAGTAAATTTTTTGATAGGTATTGTTTGAGTTGTACTCCCTAGTAATTAATTGCTTGAAATAATCCTTACACATAAAACCAAAGTTATTGGCAGCCTTATCAACAACCGTTATAATTAACTTATTTTTTAACTCTTTAATTTTATTGTAAAGATCTTCGTTTAAAAAGAAACACCTCCGTTTACATTTGTTTAAACTTCAATGGGGTGTGGCGCTGTGGTTTTGATACAGTAACGTAACTACTAGGGTAAAATTGGCTGCTGTTTCGCCATAACCGTCACCTACGGAATTAGGGTATGTGTGCATCTTTGACTTTTCATTTGGATTGCATGTGTACTTGCATGTAGGGTGCGTTGAGCCCTTATTGTAAGTTGTCTCTGTCTTTTCATTTTCTTTTGACTAAATGTTTCAATGGGAATCTCGGGGCCTTGGAATGTCTTTTGGTTATACCTGCATCCTATTCAGAAAGTTCCCCTTGAGGTAACTGATTTGGTTAGGCTCCCTGATGACGAGACCAGTCGGTTACCTCGATTTCTGGTTCAGTTCCGGCACTACTACAGAATCTTGCCTCTGGTGCGTGGAGCCCTGAGTGCTTGATTTCTGTTTGTTTCTTGTCTGCATTCTTATAATTATCTAGCTCTGTTGGATTATTTATTTTTAGTTATTTATATACAGAGGCTGTTCGCACATTTTTTAGACGATCTTGGTAAGCGGTAATAAAAAATCGTTTGCTGCAAAAGAAATAATTGCAATTGTACTATGTTTTTAAAAGTCAAAATTATCGTCTGCGGCTTGAAAGTTTTGTTTTTATTCAAAATGGCGTTTTTAACAAAGCAGTGGTTCGAAGGCTACATTTATGCTCTTTCCGAAGAGAAATATGCATACTCCGTTATCCAAATACGATGTGAGAGTCATGGTTTTGTGATATCTAAAGCGTCGATAGGTAATATCGTCAACAAGAAAGGAAAAAAACGTCAAATTGGAGCCTCAAGTGGGACAAAAATTCCAAACAAGTATCCAAGGAAAAAACGGACATCTTCGACTATTGCAAAGGTACGTTGCTTAATGTTAAAAGAAAATCCCCCTAGTCAAAGGACAGTTGCAAAATCATTAAAATGATCGGTGTCCACTGTAAACAAAATGATAAACGTTGATTTAAATCTTAAGAAATCGAAAAAACGCAAGGTGCATCGTCTTCTTCCAAATCATATCGCTGAACGCAGGACACGCTGCAGAATTCTATATGAGAAACACTTATCCAAAGAAAAATGGAAAACAATTATCAAAAAAGATGAATCATGGGTGTATTTAAATGATTGCAACAAAAAAAGAGCTATTTATTATCATAAAAGGGGAGAAAAAAATTTAAGTACATGGTTCAAAGAATCGAAAGAAAATTTTTCTACGGGATTCATGATTGTTGCTGGTTTTTCTTATAATGGCAAGTTAAAAATAAAGAGAGTGGAAAAAAATGTCAAGATTAACTCTAAATACTATCAGGAACATATTTTATCGCCAATTTTTCTGAATGAAATACCATCGCTTTACCCACAGTGCCATCAATCTGTGAGACTCCATCAGGACAAAGCTAGCAGTCACACATCAAAATCCACTGTAAATTTCCTAAAAGAAATGGAACAAAAAACTGGTATCAAGGCCATACCCTTCACTGATATCCCTACTGAATCTCCCGATGTATCCCCTATGGATTTTTGTGCTTTCGGACTTTTAAAATCTGCATTATCTAAACGTCGTCCCAAAACCCTTACAGGACTCTGGAAAGCTGTTCAGGAGGAATGGGATAGAATACCTCTTCTGACACTTCAAAAGGCATTATTATCGTGGAAATTGCGGTGTTGAAAGATACAGTAACCACCGCTTATAGTGATCACTGGTTATAAGAATCAACCGTTTATAAGAATCAATATCGCGAAAACAAAAACAAATGAATTATTTCCATGTTAAAATTTTCGCTTTAAAGAATCAATCCACCGGTTTTAAGAATCAGTTTACACTCTTCGCTTTCCTTTCATTTTTCCAAAAAACCTACTTAAACCCTCAAAAAGAACGAAGTTCTTTCTTTTTTTTAAAGAAAGATTGATAAGATGGGATGGAATATAGTCGTAAAATTCACCCTTTTCTTTATTAAACATAACATAATGGTTTCCCCTTAAACGCTTTACCACAACACTGTCCTATTAGCTTGACCCGGGGGCAACTTTACCCGTCCGAGTAAATCTTCGTCTGAGACTATAAGTATTGAAATAGGTATAAACAGCCTTCTGAAAACTTCGTTACGTCAAACTATCGTAGAAAACTTTTTCTTGCTCCCTTCCTGTAGTTGGAATGTTAAAACTGTTAAGCAGGTATGTTGTAACTTGTAACAAATATTGTATTTTTTTCTTCTCTTACTATAATCATGTGTATCTACTTATAGGTCTAAAAATTAAGTTTTATTTTTAAAACTATAAAAAATAATTTTAATAAAAGATAGTTAATGTAAATTAAAGAGTATTTTATGGTAAATTATCTAATATATGTATATGTAAGTGTGTGTGTGTTCCTGTCCAAAAAACCTAAATTTCGGTTATAAGAATCAACCGCTTATAAGAGTAAAAAACAGTAATAACAAACGTGATTCTTATAAGCGGAAATCACTGTAGTTCAGAATAAGGGATGTCAAATAGAACATTTAAAACACAAGAATTTTATATAATTTAGTTTTGTGAATACAATATACATCGTCTAAAAAATGTGGGAACAACCTCTGTATATATATATATATATATATATATAATGTGTGTGCGTGTGTGTAGATCCGGGGGTAGAATAAGTACTAGTGTATTGTCCGGGAGTATTCAAAACTAAGAGTTAGATTACTGACTAATATTTATTGAGAGTTATAAATGTCGGCACAGCACTATATAGACAGAATATAAAGTAAATACTGTAGTATAGTCATACAGATTCTTCTGTACGCGGCCCACAGCGTCCGCATACGCTAGCTTCATCTCGCCGAATCCTCCAGGTATGTAGCCGCAATCTCTGGCGTTGATTTCCGTGACCTCTGGTGGATTTCTCATTCTACACACACACACACACATACCGGGTGGCCATAATTAAACTGACAGTGCTCACAGTGTTCTGTAGCGCGATCTATTTGCGAGAATGACGCCACATTTTGTAGGAAGATTAAACAAGACGGGGGACGAAGGATTCCGCGAAAAAATAAATTAGTTCCAAAAGTCACCGCTAGGGGAATATTTGGCGCTGTGTAATAGAAAATAGAGTGTTAACAAATGCAAATTAATGTAAGGGAATGTCTGTGACTGCATGTGGTGATTTGTCATCCCAAATTCGGCAGTTCTGGGTATTCACAATTCCATGCAGGTAAAAGTGGGCCTCGTCTCCCCATAAGATTTTCCACGGCCAAGCATCATCCACCTCCATTCTGGCAAGAAAGGGGAGAGCAAAAGTCAATCGCTTATCATGGTCGGGGTACAGTAACTCCTGTACACGGCTGATCTTGTACGGATAAAAGTTGATAATCTTTCGTAAGATTTTCCATACCGTACTGTAAGGCATATCCATATTCCGAGCTAATCCACGAGCGCTAGAGGTGGCAGCAATATTGTCTGGTCCTCTGTCGACAATCGCCGTGCCAAATGCTTCGATTGTATCCTGTGGTAGAGGTTTTCGTCATCTGCCTGACTGAACCTTCAGAGAACCTGTTTTCTCAAACGTCGCAACCATTGCTTTTAGCCCATTAACTGACACAGGACCGTTACCTTTACGCATTTTTTTGTGCGTTCTAAAAGCACGAAGAGCGGCTGACGCGTTGCACTGGTTGAGGTAAAAGAATTTGACCAGTAACGCACGCTCGACTAAAGAAGGAGACATTGCACATAAACTTTCAATCCGATTGATTCGAAACGTAACACATTGCCTTTTAGAACCCAAGCAGCTGGCACTGTGCCAATGGATGTCACGTGAAATTTGAATAAAGAACTTCTTCTTCTGCTCAGCGTACGTGATATTGCAGATCACGAGACTTTATCGGTGTTTATGTAGATTTTACGCTTTTTTAAAAGTGTTGCCATATTGCACTTGAACTAAATAAGAAAATGTGCATAATAAAAGGTAATTTTATTCCGTATTAATTTGCATTTGTTAACACTCTATTTTCTATTACACAGCGCCAAATATTCCCCTAGCGGTGACTTTTGGAACTAATTTATTTTTTCGCGGAATCCTTCGTCCCCCGTCTTGTTTAATCTTCCTACAAAATGTGGCGTCATTCTCGCAAATAGATCGCGCTACAGAACACTGTGAGCACTGTCATTTTAATTATGGCCACTCGGTATATATATATATATATATATATATATATATATATTAGGTATAATCTCTCACTTTAGGGTTAATAAAATATTTTCTCATTTTTTTTTAAGTCTCTAAACGTTTAAGACGCATTTTTTCGCCCAAAAACTTTCAACCAGAAAGGTGTTAGTGACAGATTATATCCTCCCTAATTTGGTGTTCAAAAGTGTATCAGGAGATACAATTTTGATACTTTTGAATACCAAACTAGATAATGGAATAATCTTTCATAAACGTTTTTTCCAGCTGTAAAAGAAAGAGGCAGAAAATAAGTCTCGTAAATGTCCTAGAGCATTAACGAAAGTTTTTGATTTCACCTCATAGATCTTTTATATACATCGTTAAAATGATTGTCTTATCTCTTCAAAATTTAGAATCGTGCGAATAAGTGCAGAATGCCAATAATGGCAGTATCGAAGTAATAGTATCTTTCGGTGATACTTGAGCAGTATGAAGGAACGTTTTTTGACAGATTTGATCAATGCTAATGTTAAAAGCTCTTTTCTAAATTAAGTGAGCTAATTTTTCCCAATTATTTAAAAACTTCCCAAATCATCGATATTTGCAAAACAGCTGCCGTAATGCTTGTTATTAAAGAACATCGGGTATAGGTTGTGGCAGTGTAGGTAGGCTATTCTCTGAGGCTTTTTTAAAAATTACTAAATTAGGGACCAAGAAAGACAGAGTCCTAATTGTAAATGATAAGGCCACATCTTAAAACAAAAACTTAACAAAAATTTAATAACAAAGAACATTAACATTAAAGAAGTACAGCATAATTAAATGAATTTTGACTTAAGTGCAGATTTAACAGCACGGTCCGAGACCCGGATAGCTTCTCACAGAAGCTTAAAAATCAAGTCCGCCTCGCCGGCCGTCACATGAGGGATCTCTCCAAAAATCTCCAAGTCTCTGTCTATATCTCACGGTCTTTTCTTTGACGGCATGTCTTGAAATTCCTAGAGCGGGGGCTGGCGTATTAGTTGGTGACACATCTTCTTATTGATGAATATTTCTGCCATCTTTATTGCGCTCCAGTGTCAAACTCGCATTAAGCTATTGCTAAGAACGACAGTTTTACGAGGCGATGGGAGACGCTTCTGTTTTTCAAAACAGATATTCCCACATCTCGCTTGGGAAACCGATATGATTGGGCTTAACTTTCAGGCCAAAAATTCTGTCGGCATATGCTGGTACCGTTTATTTAATCCGCTCGGAATCCACACACGTGTTCAAAACGATGGGAACTGGAAAATGGTATTCCGATAAGCACGCAGCTGTGTTCGTGCACCCTGTGAGGTCCTGGGAAAAATAACCCCATACTTTCGTGACGCTACAAGGTTTTTGAAACAAATAGAATGGTGGAAAGATATCGAGACACTAATTCAAAATGTAAATGAGATGTTAGTCTAAAAGGAATACAAATAGGCTATAAATAATTCCATATTTTCTACAACATTGTATTAGCGGGCGATCTGGAGTCTTGGCGATTTCATGCGCTTAGAACTAGCTTATATATATGGGAGACGCATTCCTAAACAGTTATTTTCTTTATTTAAATTAATTTTGTTATGTGTATTTTTTATGGGATGAGTCCAATAAACTGAAATTGCTGATAACGGTGAGTATAAATAAAAAAATTTCATTCAATTCTGACGCCAACTTCAAATGTTATGCGACTTTTAGTGGTGTCCAGTGTACTTCATGAAATCGCCAAAAATAGCCCGCGGCACGTAGGTTAAGTTACGCCAAATGCCAGCTATTAAGCTACTAACCTAACTGACTTGTAGATGTCCAAGATCCATTGGTTATAGGAGTAAGAGTTTAAGGGCACAAAATAGTCAAAACTAGCACATCTTCGTTTTATTTTCTTGGCTAAAAACGTAGAATACAGCTTTTAGAATAATATCACATAAAACATGTTCTATCTAAGAAGTTATTGTAGCAGAATGTTTAGATTTAAAAGAAAGTTATCATGAGAACTTGAGGAACTGTTACACGACTTAAGTGCCGTTTACATGTGCCAAAAACCTGGGTCAAAGCAGGGTTGTTTCTTGCCTTTTTCTCTCCTCTTCCCTACGGTAGGGAAAAATGCAGGGTGGAATTTCGACCCTGCTTCGAACTAGGATAAAACCCGCAAATTACCCATGATGCATTTCGAAGCAGGAAGCTAGTAGTAAACAAACATGGCCGAATCCATGAAAATGCAGCCAAATGATCGATGGAGGGATCTGGAACCCCTTAACGATCGCATAATTTTCAAGAAAACAGTAGAAAAGTGCCTATTTTTTCCCCGGAGGATTTCATTTATTTCTTGATCTGCCACATATAGTTTAAAAAAAACCCCATCCCCAATTACATTATAAATAGACTGGTACTGCCATCTGGTATGTAAAATAAGAAATAAAATTTCTTCTGGGTAAATGAAATGAATTGTTTTTAATCTTTTTGGTGTGTTACTTTTGAACACTCCAGCCCGGAAATATCACGGACACGAGAAATAGGGGGCAAAACCTCACCCCGTAATTTTGACGGGACCGAAAAGGAAGGAGTTAAAGCGAGAATGTTGACCTTTAAAAAAAAATAATAAATTTTGGGCAAAACATTTAATTTTTAAAAACAATTTATTATACGTTTGCACATTATTACATATTTGAAAACTATTACTGTATATTATATTCTTTTGTTCGTGCTTTTATAACAATATATAACACTATTAGGCAAGTCACGTTAAAAAAATATTTAACTCTATCGGAAAAATGTTACTCTAAATCATATGTTGATACTTTTTGAAGCTATTTAATATTTTACAAACAGCATAAAACTTATTATTGATGAAAAGAGATTCATTTGCATTAATTATGTTAATTTTTTCATAACTTTTTTTTTCATAGCCTTTTTAGCACTGAAATGAAAATGCAACATTTTCATTTAAAGTGTTATGGTAAAATTAATAAATTTAATAAGTATAATCAATAATTAAACGTAACATTAAAATTTATTTATAAATTCATTATTTTAGAATTCACAGATAAAAATTTATATCTATTTATGATTTTTTTATTTATACATTACTAAAAATTACTGAAACAAAATTGAAATCAAAATTACATTTTGATTTTATAAAAGGATTTATTAAAACAATAAGTATCTTACAGTTAATCTTATAATTTAAAAAAATGTACCTATCGATTCGAAAATTTTCTTTCCAGTCTTTATTACTCCAGGAATTTAAAATTTCTTCCCACCAAACAGAGCTTCGTAATTTGCCCACATTCTTCGTTGTGGAAAAACTAAATTTAGCGATGAAGCCACAGATCGTACGATTATATCTAATATCCGCATCAATCTTCTAGTTCTTATATTCCTTTTTTCCAATCTATTTTCTAAATTTATTTTTAAAAACAACGGAAAAAATCTTAAACATTCCATAATTATCAACAGCGACTGACATGTGCTGCATTTAAGTAAAAAATAAAAAAGGAATGATGGTATGATGGTGTATGATGATCACTTCCGCCGAATCATGTGATGGCCTTTAAAAGCAGGGCGAAAATGTTGTCCCGTGTAAACGGACTTCAAAGGATTTCCCTGTTAGCGGGTAAATCCCGGGTATTATTGTTGTCTATGTAAACGCAGCTATAATAAATCTATACTTTAAATCTATTTAGCTCGAAGCAGAATTTTTTTCATTATCTGCCAAAGGATGTATACAAAATTCCTTGCATGGTAAGTCTTCCTTTGTTATATGCTCATTAAATTGTTTCTGTAATTTTCGATTTAGGAAAAAAATTCAGAAAACAATTTCCTTAAAGTAAAATTTCTATAAAGGAAAATGTTTCGAGACGCTTTATGCGTATAAAAGTGGGGGAAAAAATCATGCTAAAACATTATGGTTCAGAAAATATGTCAAAAGATAAACATGCTTCAAACTTTTAGACTTTTTCAAGACAAAATTTAAAATTATTCTTTTTTTTTAAATATGCATTATTCTTTATATGCAATTTGGTTAAAGAAAAGAAATCATTGTTAAATGCGGGAAATTGTAAAAGAATTTAACCCGGACGCCATAAAACAAGATTCTACAGTATTTATCAGGTTTAAAACTTCGCGTAATTTATTCATCTCTTTAGTAGCCAAAAGAGAACCATTTTCTTTATTTTAATAGCTATAATTTCACAGTTCTGATTCAGTGTTCTTTCACACTGAATTGAAAATAACTTTTATCATTGAACACTTTCTGTAACTGTAAACCTAATTGTAACTTTAACTGTAAAACCATTATTTTATTTTATTTTATCCTACATCGGGGGGGGGGGGGATGTCCAGCGATCATAATTCTTCACCAGCAGTCCAGTAGAGGTGAGCTCTATTGCAAAAATGTTCTACTGAAAAGTGCTTGTCTTGAAGAGAACACGTTAAAAGGTGGCTAAAATCCATAAATTCCCCAGCAGAACAAAGGGGGCAACTCGGGAGAAGACGGAGTGCCGATGCAGGTCTCCACGTAAAAAGTCATGAGATGTCACTATTCTAAAATTTCCAACAGCAATGTGTCTTGGGAGGTCTTGAGGGATAGGACAAGACAACAGTTCACTCCAAGTTTTACCTGCGGCCTGCATTTTTTGTATATTACCAACCGTCTCTCTGAATCTTTTGTCTATCGCAGCACAAGCTCGGAGATAAGGGAAAGAGTACAGTGGTTGTGGTAACCTACAACCCTCTTTAACATGACAATCAGCTCGCGCGTTACCCGGTACACCGCAATGGCTAGGAATCGATATGTAATGTTCACACTGGAGTTCAAGACGCTACTGACTAGAGAACGTGTCTTCGCCAGATGAGCAGGGTCAATAGGTTGATAGGAGCAAACAGCTACAATTGCTGTCTGGGAGTCAATAAGAAAGACAGCCCTGTTATGAGTTGCGATAGAAGGAAGTCTGGACAAGGCTTCATTAAGTCTCAATCTCACTGCTATGATGAGTGAAGTGGCACGTGTTTGTGCGTACTGCGTTCGGCCAAGGCTCGACGACAGAAGCGTGGGCACGACTCGTTTTATTTATGGGTTTTTTTGTTTATTTTGTTACTCATCCCTTAATTTTTTTCCTGTAGTTTAATGACTTGAATTTTTTTTCCGGAGGACAAGGCGATAGTCCGAAAGAGTTTTGAGCACGCCACTTTACGGGGGAACAACGCAGGGGCGAGCCACGACTCGCGTCGATGAGCTTTTTGCGAGTATGTGAGAGACGGGCCCGGGGTTTACGCTGTCGCCTCCAATATTGACCAGTTACCATTTTTAGGCTGAGTTGGTTCCTAGATAGTCGAAGCTCCGTTACCGATTTTAATGTTTGTTGTGCTTTTTGTTAAAGGTTTCGAGTTTTTGCTCCACCCCCACTAATTGTGCGTCGTTGGGTTTTTCTTTTCCTGGTCTTTAAAGCATCCACTTTTAGGCAGGGCCCCCACATGCCCGGTGCTACCGTTGCTACGGCAACGGGGCCCGTGGGCCAAGGGGCCCGCAAGGAAGGGGAAAAAATTAAAAAGTAGAACATTTTTAATAAATCATAGAAAGAAAACAATAATTAAATCACTAGGACTAGATTTATGTGTATCAATGAAATATTACATCAGAGTAATATAAATTGGTTAAAGAACAATCACAAACAAGGTGGTACGAAAGATTCGAAGCCGTTGTTCCCGTTGCAAAGCACTACCCAGGACTATTAACGGCCTTAGAACGAGTATTAACTGAGTTGAAGTCAAGCTTAGAACCAAAAGCATACAATAAAGCTATGGGTCTTAAAAAATACTTTTCTTCTTTTCAAGGCCTTTGTATGGCAGTATTTTGGTACAAAGTGTTGGGCTGCATCAATGCAAAGAGTGTAATAATTCAGTCGCAGAGTATTTCTCTGGACATTGCAGTGAAACTGATGAATGATTTAAAGGAAGACATGCAACGACTGAGAAATTGGGGAGAAGACATCATCAGTGAGTCACGTTTAGTGGCAGAATCCATCAACGTACCATCTACGTTTCCAAAATCAACAAGTCGCCCTCAATTGGAAACAACTATAGAAGAAGAAGAAAACCATTTTAAAACTAATATTGTGTATAGAGCTTTGGATCTTATTTTGTCTGATCTGAAGACAAGATTTGAAGCAACTAATGCACTGACTGAACTCTTCAGCCCAGTTTTTCAATTCAGCTCAATGGAAGACAGTGATTTAAGGGATAAGGCTGAAAACTTAGTTAAAACTTATAAGAATGATCTATCAGTAAACCTTTCAGATGAAATTATACACCTGAAACATATATTCAGCTCTGTGTTTCAAGTTGACCAGAAAAAAAAAAAAAACATTTCAAGTAACCCGTTAGAGTTGTTGAATGCAATCCATGCTAAACAGTTAGAACCAATATTCATAAATGTTTGTATTGCATTAAGAATCTTTTGTACGATACCAGTTTCTGTTGCATCTGCAGAAAGAGCATTTAGTCAGCTGGGCAACGTATTGAAAATATGGCAACATTCATCAATGACTCGAGAACGTCTTAAGGGGACAGTGGACTTTCAAAATTGAGAAATTTGTCCAAAAATTCGATTTTTTTTAGTTTGTTGAATTGTAAAACTACGGACGAGTAGGAATGTGTTGCAAAAAGAATTTTTTATTTCTGTGATTACTTTCTTAATTATATGCATTTGTATTTAATTTAGATATTATGTGGTTACTAATAGCAATAACTTTCAATGTGTTTTTCTCAAAATAAAAATTTTCTTGTCATACGAATATTCAAACTGCTCCAGACGCATTTCTAATGATCGTATTGCTTTGAAATTTAAGTTTTATATACTTAACTGTATATCAAATAAATCTTAATGAAAAAAATTATGCTTCGTAGCTCAGAATTTCTAAATTTTCTACTTGAAAAGATGATTTATAGGTATTTTGTGAAATAAAAAGGGTGTTTTCACTATTATTTTTTTCTCTTTATATTTTTAATAAATGCTTTAAATAAGCAATAAGTTTCATTGTTAGTTCTATAAGGGATCCTGTAAATAAAAATTACCATATTATATGCAAAAGAAACGCGCATGGAACATTTTTAATTAGGCCAATTTTTGATATAATAATTCATAATTCATAAACTATGAATATTTCATCTTTAAATTTTAACCACTTTTACATATCTATGGTACTAATCACATATTCAAATTTCAAGCAAATCCATTCAAAACAAAAAAAGTTAGGTTTGAAGGTCCTCTGTCCCCTTAATTCACTTGGAGTGTTAGCAATCGAACACCGTCTTGCATCAAGCCTTGACTTCAGTGATGTAATTGTAAAATTCTCAATGATCAAAGCCAGAAAAATGTAGCTTTCATTCTTTCAATAAATTATCAGAACTCAGAAACACTACAATGCATCATACAACTTTCATTTATGTGTACATGGTTTGTAGCTTTGAATTTAAGTTGATTTTAGTAGGCTATTCGTAAGACCAATTTTTGTGAAATACTTATTAGATTGTACTTCATTAAATTTTTTTCTTTATAAACATGTATTTGCTATGCTTACTTCATTTTTACCTAAAGGTTGTATTTTCTGCTTCTCAATGATAAAATTAGGATGTGTTCTCAACGTATCAGAACACAGATATAATAATACAAATGCATCAATACATATTCAATATGCATTAGCATTACCCTAGCCATTAATATACTGTTCTGCTAGTTTCATAATGTAACCACCAATTTCCTACGACAGTTATTTTATCTGTGTGAATATTAAAATTAAGCAAACAAAAATATTTAAGAATTAATTTGTTCAATTATGTATTTACCAGTATTTAAAATAAATTTACGATGACAATCTAAACACTGTCTAAACTCTTAAAACTAGTTTAAATGTGTGTTTGATGAAAAATAACTGTAATAAAGGTTAAAAAATGTATATTGTAAAAAAAGGCCAAAATTTCTTTTTTTGGTAGTAAGAGGGGGGCCCATCATGACTTTTAGCAACGGGGCCCAGGGAATAATGTGGGGGGCCTGCTTTTAGGCACTGTATTCTAAATTCTTTTAGCTCATACTAAATGGCCTCTTCAGCCAGCTGATCTGAGCGGTGCATGCATCTGCCCTACTGTCTCTATGGCCCTGACGTGTTGGAACCGGAGGCTTGTTTTGGTGCGTCCGCCGAGCAGCCATCGTCTGCGATCTAACACCACAGATGGGAATCCATACTCGGAAGGCCTTTATGAAGCCATGGCGGATCTCATTTCGTGTACTGGACGCCTCAATCTCAACCTCGAAGTTGGTTGCGTGCGTTCCAACAGCTACGGAACCTCAAACCTGCTCTCGCAGTAAAAACCGGAACACGAGGCACCAATTTGATGAACCGTCAGTGTAGATATGAAATCAATGACTACCAGAATAACGAATATGAATAATGTCCAAGGAATAAATTTTAGAGCACATGGTAGGGACTCATATTTTTTTTCATTAGTCACTATAGAGAGGTTGAAAATGGGAGTGGATAATTCTGAAGGCAAACAATTTTTTTTTAACAAATTACACGTGAAAAGGTTCACGTATAGGCATGATTAGAAAACCACTAAATACTCTATATTGTTGATAATATGAAATTCTAATAATTTTTACCCTCTCAAGAATCGAAATCAAAAGATACAACATAAAATAATGCAAATTGTGAATACAAAACTACGGAATCTCACTTTTAGAAGTTTTTTCCGAATAAAGTAGCTATCGCGGAGAAGCGTTACATGTAGCAATCTATCGGGGGGGGGGGGGGAATCGTGTAGTTCTTACCGGATAGATTGCTACACCTTAATTAGGCTTAAAACAAAACTGGCGTTGGGTTGAAGGAGAAATCTTAAATTGTACAAACACGAGATGGCGATTGACTGGTGTCTTTATTTCTGTCTGAGTTTGCAAACTGAGCGGAGGAATGATTTTAATATTTATGCAGTTGGTTTGGGGGACGCATCTTTTTGACGTGCGGCCTGTCAAAGAAGTACTTTTGCCTTCTTCAAAACAGGTAGTGACATGAACACTGGACTTGTAAGAAAGAGCAAAAACGATTAAATGTAATATCTTTAATACACGACTTGTATACACAGCAGCAGCGGCGGCACACCCGGAAGGGTTTTTGCGCATGCGGCGACCGCATCTCGAGTTTGGCACTAGATTCTTTCTCTCTATCTCTCTCTCGTCAGGAGGCGTGTCAGCGGCCGGTGGTGAAGCTCTTGATGCCCAGCACACAGACCCGCGTTGACCATAAGGTGTCCGTGAGCTTCTTTCGGAAGTCCCCTTCAAACCGGGAGGAACCGTGGTGCTTGTGGGGCCGTCCGCAAATCTTCTCGCGCGTCGACTTCAGGCACTCGAAGAAAGCCTGAGGGCAGATAAACCAAAAGTATCAGATAATGATGTACTTCCCAGCTTCTACGTGATCAATATAAATATTCAATATACAGTGAAACTTCTCTATAGCGGCAGTAATGGTGGCCGTAGAAAAGGGGTATCTTGCATAATATTCTCTATATGGAGTATTCAATCAGTTCTGAACAAAATGACCATTTAGTGGGGTGGCCGGCTAGAGAAGTTTCACTGTATAAACATATACACTGCTGGCCATTAAAAGTACAACATCAGGAAGGAAAGCAAATAACAAAACTTTACTTATTGTACGTATAGAGCATAGTAGGAAGAACACATGTTTAAATTTGTAGGCAATTTGGGGGTATACAGGGTCCGAAATTAGTTCACAAAGCTGCCGCCTCTGGCAGCTAAAAAGGCTCTAACTCGGTTAGGCACCGAGTCGAACTGGGCTTGAATGGCAGATACGGGCAAGTCATTCTATGCTGCTTCAAGTCTATGCCACACTTCATTAATCGTAGTGGCTGGGGAGCGGTGGCGGCCCAGTCTCTCAGCAACCCATGACCAGATGTCCTCAACGGATGAGAGATTTCGAGAACGTGCTGGTCAGAGCAACAGTCGAACACCCTCTGTGTCAAGGTAGGTCAGTACACGACGGACAGTATGCGGTCTTGCGTTATCTTGTTGAAAGATGACATCTCCGAGGCCTCGAAGATAGGGCACAGCCACCGGCCTTAAAATTTGAGAAATATAACGCTGGCTGCTCAGATTACCGACGACGCGAACAACAAGAGATGTTCGTGTCGTGAACCCAATGGCTGCCCATACCATCACACTAGGTGCACGGCCCGTATGACGATATCGAATGCAAGCAGGCCATGTGCGTTCTCCTCGGTGCCTCCAGACACGGATACGACCAACATGATGCTGCACGCAGAACCGGGACTCGTCTGAAAAGACGACGTTGTGCCACTCCTGTATCCAGTTTTGTCTTTGCTGCAGTGTCAAGGGAACCCGCAATAATAATCGCCGTGCAGACGGTCCGTGCTGCCCCAGACGTCATCGAACTGTCGGTGCGGATACTTGTCTTGCTGCAAACAAACCCATTTCCTGACTCAAGGTCCGTGATGTGGCTGTACCATCCTGCAAAGCCGACCTGACAACATGTCTGTCCTCTCGGGCGTTAGTGGAGGGAGACTGTTGAGATTCTGCATGGCAGTACAATCCTCCTGAACCCATCGATTCTATATTCGCATGACAGTCGTTGGATTTCGACCAATGCGAGTAGTAATATCGCGGAACGATAAACCATACTCTCGATAGGACACAATTCTGCTGCTATCAAATTCCGAAACGTGCTGGTAGCCGTTTCTCCTTCTTATATGAGGCATAACACCATCTTCCCACAAACAACCAACATTCAAATGCGATTTCCGAATGAGAAACCCGCTGCGTAACTTTCCTTTTATAGAGAGTTTGAGATGTCGTTTCTCTTTCATGCGTCGTTCGATTGCGCTTAAATGCAAATCATTTGCATATCCCAGCATCATAATAATAGATTCATAAAATATGAATCTTTAGGGGGAACGTTGATCAGTGGACTGAACTAATATATATATATATATATATATATATATATATATATATATATATATATATATATATATGTGTGTGTGTGTGTGTGTGTGTGTGTGTGTGTGTGTGTGTGTATTAATTACTATCTTGTGAGCCAACAAGTTCCATGAAGCAAAATGTGTAGATTATCTTTTAAAAGTAAATGGATATAAAACCACTTGTCTCGTAGAAATGTAAAATCAAAATGTCAAAAAAAAAGTATTGTTCAAAATAAATTTTCTTTGAAATTCGAATGGTATTAAAAAAAAATACATCGACTTTCAATGTATTGAGAATAAATTTTTTTTAAAATCTCTATTTTCTATAAAAACTGCAATTAGGTGTTGAAATGGACCGTTGTGGGTATTTAAAAAGACTTTTTTTGTAGATGTGATATAAATTTTCAGTTTTCGGGAAACATTGCAAACCTTAATCTCCCGAGAGGCTGTGTCAACCCCAATCGTATTTTCCTTACACAAAATTAATTCTGTCTCTGTTGATTCAAGCTGTCGACATCAGATGCTGGCCATCATTTAATCGTATGACTTTCACAATTTAAGCGCTACATACACATTTGCCAAAGGTGCATAAAATCGCTCACTTTTGGTAGTTAGAAAAGTATAGATTAATATTTACCCATTTCTATCGGCTTTCCTCACGCTTGGAAAGTTTCACGATAGACAGCAGTTTGATTTCTGAGAGATGCATTCTAACTTTGACCCATTTCCATTATTCTCTATAATTTCGGAGAGCATCCTATAGAGTCCTATTTACGGCTCTGCTACGTGGATTCAAAAGAGTCAAGTCGACAACCCATTTTGGACCTTCTTATGTCGACTGTAAAGAATCATGGCAGCAACCCATTTTGTGCCCATCTGCGTCAGTTGGGATGAATCACGATAGCTACCCATCTGAGGCCTTGATGCGTTGATTGGATAGAATCGGAGCAACAACCTATTTTAGTCTCGTTGACTGAAAAGAATCATGATAACAACCCCCTTTTGGCATCGCAAGAAATAAAAAATCCTAATTTCAACCCATACTCGACTCCGATGTCTCCGAATGTTCAAGAAGAATTAAAACAGCAACCCAATTTTGGCCCTTTTATTTCACAAATACATGCGTAATCTCTAAACAGACAACGTCTTGATATATTCTAGTCAAATTTCTCGATATACGAGCTCAGGTATTCAGACCTCTCGTTACGTTCTATACTTGTAACATTTTTTATCACGAGGGGGCGCTGCTTTTGTATATTTCATACAGTCCTACCTTTGTTTTTCCCACTTTTGAACCACCGAGGTTCGGACACGGAATGCTATTTCCGCAGATCCGCAGTTACGTAATGTCTTGTAATAAATATAATTATAGGATATATTTGTAAGACCCTTCTTAAGTGTATTTGGGTTTGTGTTATATTTTTGGGGGTCATTACTTGACCGCAGAGAAGAGCAAGATACTCACCGTCCGCACTCCGCACCTCGTCCTGAAGGCCACCATGTCGTCATCGAGGTAGGACAGCAGCTTGTGCGCGCGCAGGAAGGTCTGTCCGCACTTGTGGAGGGCAGCGCGGTGGCACTCGTCTAGGGACACAACAGAAAAGTCAGTCAGTTAGATAATATGTGCAATGTTACAAATGCAACCAAAAGAGAAAATTAATCACAACATATGGAAATAAAAGCCCCTCACATGGCATAGTGCAGGGGTTCTCAACCTTTCAGGCTCTGTGCCCCCCTTCGAACACTGATGTGAGGTCACGCCTCCCCTCCCCACCACCACCACCATATGTGGTCAATACAAGTAGTACAATTGGAATTTTAAACTGAAGCTGGTTATTAAATGAAAATATAGAATAGATAATTTTATACACAAAATTTAATATTACTACTCTATCTTAATTTGGAACATATTATTATTAGAACATATGAAATCAAATTATTAAATACAGATCAAATATATTTGAAGTAATCACGGATCTAGGTGAGGTTGGCATGTAATACCAATCACTTTCACAATGAGAGGGCTGGCACTGTTTGTCCTTGACAAGTTTTTGATTATTAAGTTGTAACTGTGACAAAGCACACCTCAGGTCACTTTCAACGTCCAGCTTTGCTCGATATTTTGACTTTATGTATGCTAATGCTAAAAATCCAGATTCACAGAGATATGTGGATGAAAACTGCACCAACAACCTCAAAGCTTCCAAAGTAACTTCTGGGTAAACAGGAAAATAGCGTAACAAAAAATTTTCAACATCCATGATTTAGAATTCCGCGTTTGCTTGAGAATCACATTTTAGGTCGATTGCCTGTTCCTGAATATGCTCAGGAAGTATATCCACGTCGATTTTAAAAGGATCTCTTGTCAACTTAAAATCCCAATTCTCTGAACTAATATCTGGAAAATAGTCTGCAATTTCATTTTGCAATGCTACCAAATGCCCTGATATAAGGTCCTGCAATTCATTTATCTGTTGCAATGGGAGATTTTTTTTTTTGTCATCGAGGAGGTCGTTCAATCTTGGAAAGGATGAAAAGTTTGGCACTGAACTCTGAAGACGGCGTTGCCAAAAAGTTATCTTTTCTGTGAAACCCTTAACTGCATCATAAGTCTTCAGAATGTTTTTCTGACATTATAGCTATGACAATTATCGTGGCGACAATTATTGTGTTCGTGTTCGTATGTCGAAAATACGTAACGGTTACATTATGACAGTAAAATTGAGTACAGCAAATTAAAGTTAGTTTTGCTTTTTATCTTTTTTTTTTAAACTCACACCTCCCTTAAAATTCTTCTACGCCTCCCCAGGGGGGCGCGCCCCCCAGGTTGAGAATCGCTGGCATAGTGGATAGCTATTGAGCTTCCACGCACTGGGCTCGGGTTGAAATCCCGAGTAAAGCTTGGACGTTACCGTGTTGCCTCTTCTTCAGGAGCAATGTTAGCCCCCCCCCCAAATGGTGCTCCCATAATAAAGTAGTCAACAAGATTTCCGCGGCCTATTGTGCGAATATCTCACGACAAGTGCCTCCGCATTAAGGGCAAAATAAGCAAATAAAAGAACGAAATTTAAACGGGGAGAGTTTGAAAAAGTACCTGGATAGCCAAAAGTTCGTAAGAACTTTATAAAATTCATAAAAAAAGTAAGAAATTATGATAAAGAAGTGCGGTTCGCAACAAAGGGCTCACAAGGAAGTCTGATTATTTTTTAAGCAGCAACAACAAAAAAATTAGTTAAAATGTCACCGGTAGATGGCGCTGACATGCGAAAGATTCAGCAAAATTATGAAAATCAATCTTGCAATGAAAGACCGTGATACACGAGGATTTCTCATTCTCTTTCATAACGTTATCATTGCACGATTGAGCGTTGTTGGTCAAGCTGTGTTAAGAGTCGCCTTAGTTGTGTCGTACAATGTTCTGGAGGTCATGTTGAACTATAGTTATAGCAAGAATAAATGAATGGAACGTACTGTTGTCCTGTTCATTGTGTTTCGAGTCGTTAGCGCCTTCTACCGGTGACATTTTTAACTAATTTTTATTTTGCTGCGAAAAAAAATCCGACTTCCTTGTGAGCCCTTTCTTGCAAACCGCACTTCTTTATCATAGTATCTTCCTTTTTATGAATTTTTAAAGTTTTTACGAATTTTTGGCTGATCTTATACTTAACATAAATAATGATGGCTTCAAGATTTTGTTTCTACCGCCGCTTTAAAATTTATAGTAATTTTTTTTAAAAGAAAGATATAATAAATGATAAAGACAGAAATTGAATATTCCATTAAAAATAACAGAAATGCTTTCGAAAAAAAAATTAACGTGAAACTACATCAAAAATATTTTCAAAATATCCAAAATATATTTTAAAAAAGACGCAAAAAACATTAGCAGGGAAACGAACAAGTTCTTAATACAAGAATTTTTAAAATAAAACTCAATAAAAGTATTTCAGAATACGAAAGATAATTAAATTTTATAATAACAAAATCTCAAAGATATTTAAAGAAAAATATAGAATACATTCAAAATTATCTAATTTTTTTTTAAAAAACTTTATAGGAAAACTAAATTCTTTAGAAACCAGGTGCAAAAGAAACTCACCAAATGCATCCGGAGGGAGACGTGAATAAACTGTGGTGAAATAAAAGTTATTGGCGAGAAAACAAGTATCGTTTGTTCCAGCTAATTTCAAATTTTATTGGATGAAAATATTCAACAGGTTATTATTAAAATTCCATTAGATGAGATAAGGCTGTTTCATGCAACGTCACTTTAAAACCACATGGAAAACAATGGGCAGAAAATGGGTGCCATGTATCTTACATGTAGAGCTCTGATATGCATTTCTATATGAGTTTTACCAATCTATGCGTTTAACGACAAAAATGTTGCCCTTCGTTTTTGCAAGGGTTGAGATGTGGCATGCTACGTGCAACTGCATAGTTTAAATTTAAAAAAAAAATTTAAAGTGACAATTCTCGTCCAATACACTTTAACTTTAGGTGACGACAGCATATTAAAATCACAACTATAACCTTACAGTAGCGAACGCAAAGCTATGTACAAAAAGAACAAGGAAGGAAACCGCATTTGAAGAGTTTGTCGCCAACCTTGGCAATGAAAAAATAATCTTGCACAGGATATGGGGCTTTTCCCGCTAAGCAAGCGAAACCAAACGAAATAAAGCATCAGAAAATAGAAATCCAAGTTTATTTTGTGCTTCTAAGGTAAACGTAAGAAAATTTGACCGTGCGAAACTGGCTTCATAATAACAGATATTTGTAAAATCTTCAAATAAGCATTATTGTATATTAAGGGGACACCTCAGCTGGAAAATAATAAATTGCGGTGAAAACGTACTTCTGTGTTTTCAGCAAAGAGGCGGTTACAATTTGGTTTACAGGCTGGCGGTTACAGGTGGTTTAGCATCAGAAGACCTATTCCTGAACAAGGGTCGATCGTGATGGATATTGTGTAAAAATAAATGATCTGCTGCGAAAACTGTGGTTTGAGCATTTCTTTGAAAAACCTCCAATGCACATAATTATGATACTTTGTAATTTTAATACATTAATAGTATCATATGTATGATTTATACAATATGAATTGTTTTACTATTCATAATGTATAAGGGATACATATATCCATTTTCATGCATGTTTAAATTATTTACTTTAGGCCAATTAGAACGTTGTTAGTTACAGGATACAGGAGGTTTTAAATGTTCTACACAGTAATATAGTCTATAACATTTTTATATATTAATAATTCCTAAGTTGTGAAATTTAAATACGAATAAATTGTAGTTTTACTTTTATCTTATTTTTTAGCATTTTTCTGTAAATTTTAAATCTTTTCAAAGAACATTTATCTCAAAGTAATTCATTAAAGGTTTTTCGTCTCTTAAGGCGGTTTATTTAATTGTAGCTAAAAATGTGTTATAATACTTGTAGTCGAAACCCAGTTATAGGTACTATCATATAAAATAAAGGCTTGAAAATAATCTTTTAAAACCAAATTTATGAAAGAAACAAATGAGTTCATAGATATAACTGAAGGAGGACCAAATCAACTTGGGGTATTGAAATGTTTAAATACTCTTTTATGTACGTAGCTCAATGCATAGCTTAATTCTAGAGTTTAATATATTCAAATATCTCCTTAGTCATTTTTGATAAACTAATTAAATCACAAACATAGTTTTGCTTTCTGGATGACCTTACATACATTTATCCTGATTCGAAACATTGCTAAAGAATTTTCAATAATTTTGTTTTGTAATAATGTTTAAAATATTCAATGAAATATTTTTTTCCAATAATTTCCTCCTCATTTGAGGAATTTAAATTTCCAAATTAGTGAATTCTGCTTCATTTTCCATATTTCTTTTCATACTCATTTATTTTGGAAATTGAGGAAAATAAATCTTAGATGATGATGATGAGGATGATTTTCGGACTTTTAAGAAAAAGAGGAATTTGTTTTCTGAAAAATATATCTATTGCATATCTATTACATCTATTGCTGGGAGTAGATGTATTTTCCCAGCAATAGATGTATTGCTGGGAAAATTCATTCCAAGGGGGAAATACTATAAGTGACGTCACGAATAAGCTCATGGGTCTCGTCACCTGGAAGGTATTGGGTAAACAAAGACAGGTATTTAAAAATAGTACCGTGTTCGTCCTGTCGCGCGAGCTGATTGGCGGAATCTTCCTCGTCTTCATCCGGAGGCGTCCAGGAAGGGTGGAGTCTAGCAAATGGAAAATAAAGATTATTAAAAAAAATTTCCACGATTACTGGAAAGTAACAAATATTCATGAATGTCTGAACTACTGTTATACATGCATTCACGCATTTATCAAACACTGAGATGCGTAAGGAATGGAAAGATAACCTTGCATCCAGCATAGGTTCCAGTTACGTACATTACGTACATTGCGTAGGTGCGGGGCTCGCATTTCACCAGCCCCGCAATAAAAAATTGCAATAAATTTATTTCAAATTCGGTACTAACGAAAATTTTTGCGGTACTAACCGGTACTAACGAATGGTATATGTTTGGATTAAAATTTGTTTAGGTGCGGGGCTGGTGAAATGTACGTGTTCCAGTTAAGGATTTTGGCATTGGCAGTGCCTCGAGAAACATGCATCTGTAACACGTTTACATGTCTTTCATGCAGGAAAATGGATTCCAGTTATTTGCCTCTGCGTGCATAAGTACAACGTGTTCATTTGCCGAAAAATCTACTTGCCATTAGTCACGTAGAACTGCGTCCCAATTTTTATGATGGACACATTTCTCGATGTAACACCGGAAATTTGTGGAAAACGCAAAACAGGAACATACCGCTCCTTAATATCCACAATAAAAATAGAAGGGTGACAATTAGTTGAGACCTAATCATTAGTTCATCATCAGCCAAGGAGCATTATGTGTGTTTGTCTCTACGGACGATCAAAGAGTTATTTATCTCAAAGAGTTTGATGATCCTCGCATTTGCGAATCGTCCACAGAGGTTTTTCCCTATTCCAGCACGCGATGGAAATAATTGAATCTTCTTCGAGTTACAGAGCGTAGAACACAAGAGATGAAAAAATAAGCAGAAATCAAGCGTATCTAGAAGCAGTGCCTAAACACTAAAAAAAAAAAATTAAGTTCAAGTATAAAGAACGAACACCGTTATTACTAAAGCTTAAAATAATTTCGCATATGGTATTGCCTAACAGGAATTAGGCGTATCTTACTTCATGCGGAATAGGACACAATGGGCCCACAGACACACGCACGCCGGAGGTGCATTTTTCTTTTCCTTTTACGATACTCTCGACAGGGTGACTGTGGTTTAGGCATTTTATGCCACCTACCACCAACAGGAGAGTTCCATAATCCCATCACGTGATGTTTAAGAATTTGTCGAGACGGCAAAAGCACTAGGGTCTGTTCACAATAGAATCCACCAGCGTCAGCGTTAATCGTATTGAAATACACTGAAGAGCCCAAAGAAGAAAAAAAACTGGTACAGGCGTGCGTATGCAAATAACGGAGATATGCAACCAACCAGCGTAATGTGATGCGGTCGGCAGCGCCTATATAAGACAACAGGTGTCTGGCAAAGCTGTTAGATCGGTTCCTGCTGCTACAATGGCAGGTTATCACGATTTATGGGACTTTGAACGTGGTATTATAGTCGGCGCACGAGAGATGGGACTTAGATTTCCGAGGTAACGATGCAACTTGGATTTTCGCGCACGACCATGTTATGACTGTACCGTGAATATCAAGTATCAGGTAAAACATCAAATCTCCGACAGCGGTGTGGCCGGAAAAAAGACCTTGAAAGAACTGGACCGTCGACGACTGACGAGAATCCTTAAACAAGATAGACGTGCAACAATTCCTCAAATCGCTGCGGATTTCAGTGCTGGGGCATCAACAAGTGTCAGCGTGTGAACTGTTCAACGGACCGTTATTGATATGGACTTTCGGAGCTTCAGGCTCATTCGTGTACCGTTGTTGACTGCACGGCACAAAGCTTTACGCCTCGCCTGGGCCAGCCAACACTCCATTGGACTGTTGCCTGGTCTGTCGAGTCTCGTTTCCAATTATATCGGGCAGATGGACGTATACGGGTATGGAGACAACCTCATGAATCTCTGGACGGTACATCTCAACCGGAGACTGTTCAAGCTGGTGGAGCCTCTGGGATGGTATGGTGCGTATGCAGTTGGCGTGATATGGGACCCCTGATACGTCTAGAGACGACTCTGACAGGTGAAGAGTACACAAGCATCCTGCCCGATCATCTACACCCATTCATGTCCATTGTGCATTCCAACGGATTTGGACAATTCCAGCAAGACAATGCGACCCCCCCCCCCCAAACACACACGTCGAGAATTGCTACCGAGTGGCTCCTGGATCTTTCTTCTGACTTTAGACCCTTCCATTGGCCACCTAAATCCCCCATGAACATTATTGAGCATATCTGGGATGCCTTGCAACGTGCTGTTCAGAAGAGATCTCCACCCCCTCGCACTCCTATGGATTTGTGGACTGCCCTGTAGGATTCATGGTGTGAATTGCCTCCAGACATTAGTCGAGTCCATTCTACGTCGTGTTCCGGCACTTCGGCGGACTCGTGGGGGCCCTATACGATATTTGGCAGGTGTACCAGTTTTTTTTGGCTCTTCAGTGCGTATTTAACCAATTACAAACCTCCAAACGATTATCCACGAAATTGTTAAGGACTGTGATTGGTTTAAAATATGCCAATACAAGTAACGCTGACAGATTCTATGTGAACAGGCCCTTCGTAAGAAAGCATTTTCGGAAATAAAAAATAAATAATTGCAATGAAAGAATATGGGAAATTTATATTATTCCCTGTTAACTGAAACCGTTAAAATACAGTTGTTGTGAGTTCAGGAAACAACATATTAAACGAACACTGCCATACGGTACAAACCCCTACCGCTGATTTGTTTATTAACGAATGACAATTGTAGGCACTAGATTTCGGGGGAATGCAATATATGTGCGTATTAGAATGTGCAGGAAATCACAGAATCACTATACTTAACTATTTAAAAAATTTATATTAAAATTACTCAAATTATTGTCCTAAACACTACGATCTCTTTCTCTAGACCAGTGATTCTGAACCCTTTTTTTTCGTCACTGTACACTTTTAATAATTTAAAAATTTGTCGGCCCACTAACAATAAGATAAATTTAAAAGAATTTTACTTGGATAATTGGCTGATGTACCTATAATATATTTCGTAAAAATAGCATACGAAATAATGTTCATTGAAATATAAAATGAAATTGCATTACAAATTAAACAAAATGTTTATTTAACTACAAATTACATTTAATGCGAAAGTTGAGCTTGTCGTTTTTTAATAACTTCATTTATATTTGGACGTGAAAATTAGAATGTTACTCTCATTTCGTGATCCAGATATAAAAGTCTGGATCTTTTTTTCGTTTTTATGTTGGTCAAATCCGAAAATCCGAATTCGCTCAAATGAGATGTGGAATACTGCAATAACACTCTTAAAGCTTTTTGTGATACTGTCGGATAATCTTATCTAAGACCAATGCAGAACGAACTAATTTATTCTTCTGAACTTTGTAAAATTAAATCTCGGTTATTACACACTGAAATTAGATCTTCCTCTTCTTTCAAAGTTTCTTATTCTTATTAAGTCTTATTCCTATTATGTTTCATATTTCATATTATGTCTTCCTCTTCTTTCAAATTTTTTTATTTTTAAATTTGGAAAGTAATGAGCAATTTTTTGCTCTAGTATTGTCAAATGATCAATAACTATTTTATGAATCATTTTATAACAGCCTTTTGGAACTGACACTAACTTATTTAAACGACCTTATTGTGCTTTATTTCTTCCATAAAGTAATTTTTTTTTTAAAAATCCCAACAATTTATCGGTTGAGTTTAAAATATTTTCTTTCGGTTCTTTCATACTTGTATTTATGTTATTAAAAATAAAAAAATATCAGCTCAGTAAGCTAGTTTAGCACACCATATTTTGTCATTCAACAAATCAACAAAATCATTATCTTGTTCAAAAATATCTTTATCTCGTCTGGACAACCGCCTAACTTTCGCGTGTGCAGTATAAACGATTCGTATTTAGACTCCATAGCCTGCCATAATTGACTAAATAGGTGACTTTTTAATAGTTTTGATTTTATATACACTGCTGGCCACTGTAAATGCAACACCCTGAAGGAAACATGCAAATAACATGAAATTTACAACATGCATTAGCGGAGGTCAGATATGCAAATGATTAGAATTTCAGCGCAGACGCACATCACGCGCGCCTGTGGCGCCACTTCAAAGCGCTATTCAAGGATTGGAGATTTCGACGATTTCAAGTTCGGCAATTGTGTTTTTCTTGTGGTTTTTTCAAAAAAACGATCAATTATGCCTCGTCGAAAACAGCGATCATATTTTGATCAAGTATCCGAGTTCGACAGAGGAAGGATAGTGGCCAACCGAGATTGTGGATTATCTTTCAGGGAAATCGGTAGTCGTGTTGGACGAAACCAAACAACTATAATGCGGATATGTGATCGTTGGATGCAGGAGGGTACGACGGACCGACGTGTTCGATCGCATCCACCTCAGCGCACCACTTCACGTGATGACAGGCAAATTGTGCGCATGGCAGTGACGGATCGCTCAGTCACATCACGAACCATAGCACAGCACATGCAGTCTGTAACGCATCATCCAGTGTTTGCGCGTACCATTCGACGCCGTTTACAGCGGAGTGGTCTGTCCGCAAGACGTCCATTGCTTTGTCTACCCTTGACGCAGAACCACAAACGTCTCCGCCGCAAATGGTACGATGACAGAAGGATGTGGACAGCAGAGTGGAATGAAATTGTCTTTACTGACGAGTCACGCTTCTGTCTGCAACACCACGATGGTCACATTCGAGTCTGAAGACACCGTGAAGAGAGGATGCTGAACAGCTGCGTTCTGCACCGCCACACTGGTTCTGCACCGGGTATTATGGTGTGGGGCGGTATTGGATATCACTCTCGCACACCTCTAGTACGCATTGCCGGTACTTTAAACAGCCAGCGCTACATCTCCGAGGTGTTGGAGCCAGTTGTCCTTCCTTACCTTCAGGGCTTGCCCACAGCCATATTTCAACAGGATAATGCGCGACCACACGTGGCACGCATTGTCCAACGGTTCTTCGTCAATCGCCAGATTGAATTGCTTCCCTGGCCGCCTCGCTCTCCGGATCTTTCGCCGATAGAAAACATGTGGTCCATGGTTGCTCTACGATTGACCCAGATTCCATCCCCAGCTGCCATAGCAGATCTACTTCATCTGCTATGGCAGGGCAACGTGTGGAAGCTGCTTGGTCTGCTGTACCCCAAGAACTCATCCAAAGTCTCTTTGAATCAATGCCGAGGCGTGTGGCAGCGGTGATCTCCAACAATGGCGGCTACTCTGGCTACTGATTTTGGCAGGAACCACACTTCACAGAAGTCTATAAATTTAATCATTTGATACTTGGTCAACATGTTATCTACAATATAAATTTTGTTGTGATATCTCTTGTCTTTCTTGGTGTTACAATTTGGGTGGCCAGCAGTGTAATTAATCATTTTAATCATTTAAGTGCGTGCAGTGTTCCAGCACTATTTTCAATTCTGATGGTAATTGTTTGTCAGATGTCGCTTATGTATGGGTATTCGCAGTGACGGTACACTTAAGTGCCGCGGTACAAGGGTTGAGAATCACTGATCTATACGTTTACTTTCATACAGGGCCCGATTTAGAAAATTCTTGACTATAGGCACAACTCGGGATGGGGGCCCCCTAACACTGTGGGCGTAAATTTCCAAAATTGACACACAAAAAAAAAATAATTCTGAATCATTGTGAAAGTACTATTTTACCAAGAATTGGCTATTTGAAGCGTAAAAACCTAGAACATTATCAAATAACAAAATGCAATAAACATAGTAACTTCATCATTAAAACACCAATACAATACAACCAGAAAATCTTATTAATCCCTTATATACACTATAATATACATATGATGAACTATGCATATAACTATACATATGAGGAAACAATCAATCAAATTTGAAAGGATATATAAAAAAAAATTGCTAATAAAAAAGGGAAAATAAAAAAAATTGAATTGGAAATTTATTCTTTTTTTTCTTTTAAAATAAAATTTGTTGGGGGCCCCTAGGCTCAGGCCTACCAGGCCTAATGGAAAATCAGGGCCTGCTTTCATAAGCAGAAATCAGAATCAAAATGTAACACATTTCCTAATCCGCAAAATACCGTTAGGAAAATCCTCCGTTGCTTATCTAGATGTCTACTTTCGTATGCAGAAATCAAAATTCAAATGTAAACATTTCCTAATCCGAAAAATACCGTGAGGAAAATCCTTCGTTGCTTGTCTGGACGTCTATTTTCGTATGCAGAAATAAGAATCCAAATGTGAACATTTATTAATCCGAAAAATATCGAGAGGAAAATTCCCTGTTACTTAACATGGAGACAGATGATCTGCGAGGTCAAACTGAGACGTACTGCTTTAACCAGATGAAGTTATGCTTTGAAGCAATATCTGATAATAATTTTGAAGGTTCGAGCGGAACAAAATTTATCTACTAATTTTTTTAAACACATTTTCATTGAATCTATGTATAGTAATTTATTTTAGCCCATAACACACATTACAAAACTTTCGAATCAAAAGAGGCATTTTTCTGCGATGATTGCATTGCCAGATAAGGGTCCGAGGTATCCTAATGGTAGTGCGTTGGGTTTCGGTCTGGGGGCTCAGTTCGAATCCAGACGAATGCCATTAAATACCATCATGTATAGGTCGGATATGGGCACTTTAAATCTGTAGACCCGAAAGTTCTTTTATGAGATCAGTGGATGGGAGAAGGTTCGAAACCTCCAGATGTTGCCCCTGGGGAGTGCTCGGCCAAAACTGAGGAGTAATGTTTACTCACCTGTATGGTGCACCTAGATAAAAAGTAGTCAACAAATTAACGTGGTTTAAAGCGTGAATTCCTCAGAGCAAGTGCCTCCGCATTAGAGAAAAAAACAAAAAAACATTACGAGACACAACATTTTTAGGCTATACTGTCTAAGCCCGCCCTGCCGCACATTAGTCAACTTTAAAGTCTATTACTTCGGAATGACATTTTCCACTAATCATCTTTCATTTCAAGTGAAATTCCTCGTGAGGTATCTCTATGAAATTTTACATAATCTCCCTTCTTTCTATTTATTATTAAGCTATGTTTGGAAATTTTGAGTTAGAGAGAAAATTCCGAGAGGTCTTCTCTCGAAACAAAAATTACGTTAAGATAGAGAGAAAGAAAAAAAAATTCTTTTTTTTTTTTTTTAAAATCTGAAGCCACTAGTTCGGCAAGTATAGTAGAAAACTAAACGTGCTTTAAATTTTTAACAAACAATTGTTCTAAAAAACAAAAAAGTTTGAGATTTTTTGATAATTTTATTTACGTTGAAAGTCCTTTAGTGAAAGATGTGTAAACAAAACAAAACAAAATTGTGTCCCAAACCATCTTTAAACGAATTCCAGCACATTTCTGTGGGCAAGCGACCGGTCAGGTACTTTTTTATCTAGGTGCACCATACAGGTGAGTGAACATTACTCCTCAATTTTGGCCGAGCACTACCTCAGGGGCAACATCTGGAGGTTTCGTACCTTCTTCCACCCACTGATCTCATAAAAGACCCAACAATTGAAAATCAGTCTGGATTGTTATACAGAAACTTCATTTTACCTGTGTCTGAAGAGTCGATCTTTGTTGTGCGACCTTTTAGCTTGGCACAATGCCAGTAGAAACAGGAGGGCCACTGTGCCCGCCCTCATCTGAAAATTTAAGAATAAACAAAAAGTTAGTAACTGGTAGTAGAGAGCCATTTCTTACACATCAAAAGTTCACAGTCACTAAATGGACGGTTCTTCATTTCGAATAATGCACAACAAGCTTGCAGTTTGTTTTTAATTTATTCTGCGACATTCGGTAAAGTTAATTGAATATCACAGAAAATTTATTCTTGAATTTGCATTATTTTCAGTCTGTTGTCATTAACTTTAGTCTATTGTGTAAATATATAAGTTATATATATATATATATATATATAAATTATTCAGGTTTTGAAAACTACCAACATTTTCTAATGCTGTTAAATTTGTCAAATTCCTCTACACAAATAATCCAAATAAATATACATGTACTAATTATAGAAGAAAGTAAGAGATTTTCAATATTATAAGCATATTATTTAGAATGCATGTTTTCAGTGAGACAGTCTTGGGAAGAGGGGTATGATATTCTAAACTATGGGGAAAGGCGGGGGGAGGGACAAAAAAGGTTGAGAACCACTGCTCTATAACGATAGCATGTGACGAAACTAAAAATGTTTTAAATGACGTTACAAGATGATACATTTATTTCCCAACATTTTTCTTAGAGTCAAAACGGAGCAGGATATACAGGATTGGAAAAGTCTGAGCCCGTCTTAGGGCCTGTTCACATAGGAGTCCGGTAGCGGAAGCGGTAAAGTATTGAAATATATTAAACCAATGACAGGCCTCCAAACGATTAGCAACGAAATTTTTAACGCCTATGATTGGTTTACTTCCGTCTCAGCACCAACTTTCCTTTTACGCGTCCGCTACTGGACTCCTACGTGAACAGGCCCTTAGTTTAAATTGACTGCACAAACCATTTGGTTACTGTGTAGAACGAAGAAATGGCTTTCAGGATGAATAAAGCGGTTAGGCAAATAGTAATGATGTCATATAACGATCAACTTATTTCGTAATTTATTTTTCTATTAATTCAATTGTAATGTATAAAGAATAGAAATTTCTGTACGATCTGTCTGAAAACTACTGCTTACATACGCTCTTTTATGTCAGCATAGGAAATGATGCATATTAAATTTTGAAATTTTATTTAGTGTTTTTTACTTCCCATAAAATCGCTCCATAGAAAGAAAAATCACATATTATGGAGTTAAGCCCGTGCCTAGGAGAAATTTCCAGGGGCGTTGAAAACAGACGTCGAGCCCGGGTAATAAATTCTTACGGGCTTTTAGGTCGTACCAGGCTCCTTAACCAGGGTCCTGCATCCTATCCAGCCATACCCCTTAAAGAACTTACTGGTTTTTTCGCCTTGGGAAAGACGACGACTTTTCGATAGCATTTCGTTGATAGCAGTGCTATCAGTGGTTCAATTCAAACACTGGTAAGGCGCAGATTTTCTCGTAATCCGGATTTATTTCAGTGGATTCAAGTTTGCTCTATCATCAATAAATGTATATTTTACAGATTTGGGGAATATTAAAGACTTCTTTAAATGAAAGAGTGCTCTCATTAATACTTCCGAATGAATTCGATTAAAAAGGCTTTCTGTAGAGCAAATAATGCTGAAAAAATAATATCGCGAGAGGAAATTCATAGACAAATGTCGGGAATTTTGACTTGGAAACATTTCATGTTAGATTAATGAAAAGGAAAACGCAGTACGCGTGGCAATGTAAACGTCTTTGAGTTGAAAGAGCCATTTCAATTTCATTACCAAGGTTACCAACTAGGCCGAGAAATGGCTTTCTAGTAGGGAAAAAAATGGCAGTGAAATCACGTAACAGAATCCCTTCATGCTGTCACAAATTAATCATTTCAATTTTTTTCAGAATTCCCATATTCGATTTAATGGTAATCGAAACGGAAATCGAGAAATCGAAAAGTATATTCCCGCTCTCAGCAAAATGGTAAGAACCATTGTCTGCTGCAAATTTCACTATCACGGTCACAAAGTAGTATGAGAAAATCTCTTTTTATGGAAGAAAATGACAGTTGAAAAATAGTCAGAGAGAAAAAAAAATTATTTTAATAGTTTCCATCTGCACACATTTTAGAACTAGTGTCTTTCATGATATATGTGCTGCATTTTCAGCTCATTATGCATTCAAATAATACTTGGAATTTTTGTAAAAATTTTAACGTAAAATATTAAAAGTGTTTAATTTTTTGTGTTTTGCCGAACCAGTGGCTCTATTTGCATATTTTTTTCCTTATTTTTGGAAAGGTTTCAACGTAATTTGACGTCAAGTTTTATAAAAATCTATACTAATATATAAAGAGAGAGAGCGGATTTTGTATGTGGAGGGTAATCTCCGAAACCACTGCCCCTATTTGAAAAATTCTTTCACTATTTGAAAGGTGCATTATTCCAGATGGACATAGGCTATATATTATGTATATCTGATCAGTAGAAAGAAAGTTAGGGGCCAAAATGTTGAGCTGATGCTTTACCTTTACAAATTTTCCTTTGTCAACCATAGTCAAGTAACCATAGCAACACATCAAACGATATTTTCAATTATTATCAGTAAAACATTTAACATTTGAATTTTCTTTGTCAACCGCAATCAAGTAACCATAGCAACACATCAAACTACATTTTCATTTATTATCAGTAAAACATTTAATATTTTAAAGATTCAAGTGGAGGAGGTATTGATTAAAAAAAAAGGATTTTTGAAATTGGCAACGTTTAAGGGTTTATTGAAGAAAATTACATTTGGAACTACGCTTTTTATTGGACATTTAAGGTAAAAAAAATTTACAATTTATTGGCTATCAACTGGAAATTTATTAGTAT
Source organism: Dolomedes plantarius (assembly GCA_907164885.2). Classification (NCBI taxonomy): domain Eukaryota; kingdom Metazoa; phylum Arthropoda; class Arachnida; order Araneae; family Dolomedidae; genus Dolomedes; species Dolomedes plantarius. Next base: position 155,623,547 of record OU015496.1, on the reverse strand, counting down.
AATATTACAGAACTTTATTTTACTTATAAACTTTATGTTTTTGAATTTATGTACAATTTTATGCACAATTTGCGTAAATCGAACTTGAATTATTGAACTTTAGATAATTGTTGAACCCGGACAAAGTCGGGACGGGCCGCTAGTTTGATTTATAAAATTCTTCGTTAGATTAAAGGTAATTTTTTCTTTTATTTATTTTTCTTTTATTTATTTACTTTATTTTATTTATTTATTTTTTATCTTTTGCAGAGGGGGGGGGGGGGGAGTTTTTGTCGTTAGAATAATATTTCAGAAATTTTTTTTCCCAAAGTGAAAACTTGGAAGATTTTTTGAAGCAACAAAAGAACGCTATACAAAATTCGTACAGTGAAACCTGTTTTTGTGAGGTCTTATTTTATGCGATTTATGCAGGGATCCATCATTGCAGCAAATTGGAAAAGCATTTTCTTAAAATAGATAACAATTCCGAAAGAAGTTTGAAATTAAAAAAAGAGCTTCGATCGTGTATATCTGGCTATCGCGACGTTTACAAGCAGCTGATTAAAGGACCGTCGTCGCAAAAACTTATCACCTACTACACGGTAACAAAAAATAAATCAACTCTAATATCTTCAAGTGACGAAAGCGATTACGAACCAGTTCGTCACAAGAAAATGCGCGTTTTGGACTACGGCGAGTAGTATCGAATTATATACATTTTGAAAATGTCTCTATCTTTAAAATGAGAAATTAAAATTTTTTTTAAATGTTTCCAAGTGTAATTTAATTATTTATTTTGTCTGGAAAGCACTTTCTGGCTATTTCATAAAGCTTTGGCATATTTTGTAAGTGAGACTTTTTTTTTTATGAGGTCCCTCGCCAACGCATAAATTTTTTTTCTTTAATATGTTATGAAAAATTATTTGTTATAGTTATTTATGAAGTTTCTGAACTTATTTATTTATTTTTAAAATTTATTTATTTATTTATTTATTTTTTGGTGTGTGTGTGTGTGTGGGCGCGCGCGCGGTCCCTATCTACCGTACAAAAACAGGTTTGACTGTACATCTTGTAATATTTGATTCTAAAAGCCCCATAGGATATTTTAGGCTGATTTAATAAAAAACATTTTTTTTTTTTTAGAATTTTGTGTCCCGAAATAATCACGTATTAAAAATAGAGAGAATGAAAGTTTCATATTACTGAATACAATGTTCCGAACATATGGCTGTCACGCACTTACTCAGAAACACTTGTTATTCGATCCCAATTACCGTAACGCTTACCTTTGGACCCCCCCCCCCCCCCCCGAACGATAAAAAAAGAAACAGAACAAAAACCACCGTCTTGAATCGTTATAGGTCGACGCCCAACCCTTGCCGTGCCCCCCGCTCATTTTCGTCTGACGTCGAGATCTTTCCGCCCCAATTCCCCTCGAATAACGCGACTTCTCCAGGCTCCGAAACAAGTTGTGTGCAAGGGAAAACGAGTTTGGGGGGGGGGGGGGCACCTATGGATGGATGACTAACCCGTGAACGATTTACGGTGGGAAGGTCGGCAGTGGATTGGCAAGGGCCTAGTGAGAAATTCAGGTGATAAAGAAAAGAAATCGCCCAACCTTCCATTCAAAATTTGCTCATCAACTGCGAAATTTAATGGCTAAAGGCTACGCGCTTCGACTGACATTGCAGATCCAATCTCCATGTTGACTGCGGGAAATTTTTCTCTCAATATTTTTCTGACCACAGACAGTGGCGTAGCGAGAGAGGGGGGGGGGCTATCATACCTCAAGCGCCACTCGCCGAGGGGCGCCAAATGGTACCCAATACAAGATTCTATATATTATATTACTATATGTTTTTCGAGGGGGGGGGGACGCCAAAAAGGTATGGTGCCCTGGGCGCCAGATATGCTCGCTTCGCCACTGACCACAAATTGCATAATTTGGTACTCTGCGCTCCTCAGCTGACCCGACCGTAATGCTCTTAGGTGCTCCTCATCGTATTGCTGAGGAGGTACTATATAAACGCTATAGGGACATGGTGCTATATAAACGCTATATCGAATATAGTACTATATAAACGCTATTTACCTTACCAAGAAGAAAACCTAGGTCCAAGCCTAACTGTAAGCTGGAGATGTATATTTTAGACTAGCTGAATACCCGTGCTTCGCTGCGGAGTACATTGAAATTAAATACAACGGTCAATGTATGCAATTGATGCCGATAAAAAAAACCCAAAAAATATTATTTAAAAAAAATCGTAACGGATATTTTTATAGACAAAGTAATGTAGATAAAAGTATTCAAACTAAATACAACGGTCAATGTATGCAATTAATGCCAATAAAAAAAACAAAAAAAATATATTTATAAAAAAAAATCGTAACGGATATTTTTATAGACAAAATAATATAGAAGAAAATATTCAAATTAAATACAACGGTCAATGCATGCAATTAATTTCTATGTTTAATATCCATAAAACATACTAATTTCAATTAAATTCTTAAAAAACTTCCATCTCAATCAGTCTAGTGGTTAAATTTTATCTTTTAACGTATTTTAATAAATTTTTTGGTCGATTTATTTCGTTGTTATGCACGTGACGCAAAGTTAATTTAAAGTATCAAAAATAGAAAAGATACCACGTGATCAGAATTTAATAAATTAAATTCTAAAAAAATAATCTTTTAAAATTCACCAAAAATCAGAAAATGGAGGTAAAGATTCGAAAAAGATTTCATTTTAAAGGAATTTTTATGATCTTTCTCGTGATATAATTTTTATAACCCTCAAATTATTATTTTAAATGCAAACATTAAAAAAAAGTTACAAAAACAGCTTAAAAATTTAATTTTCAAAAATCTAAGAATAATTTTTCAAAAATTTTTCTCAGTGCACCCCTACACTATAAAAAGAATCGCCATGCAAATTTTTAGCCCTTTAGGTTCAGCGGTTTGGTCTGTGCGTTATCTGTCAGTCAGTTAGTTACGGAACTGTTTTATATATATAGATTAAGTATATGTTTGTTGCCACGTTTCCAATATTTACAAACTGAAAAAATAATCACACCATTTAATTTTATACATTTCGTTGATATGTATAGAACTTTTATTTTTTTCACATATTTATCGTACTTCCAATTCTTTTTACATAATTAATGTACTGTTTTACTAAATTACTGTTTAATGTACTGTATCAATAAATATGTTTTGCTTTATCATTATACTGAAGTAAACATAAAATATTGCTATTTTGTAGTTAGTTGTTAGCTGCTGTGAAATATGCTTGAAATTTCAACAGTGATTACAATTCGGTTAATAATATTTGTTAAAGCTGCTGTGTACTAACCCTATTGGATTCGCCCACTTCATTGTTACCCCATGGAGAAAATGTGTCGAAGGATTGCCGACTGGAATTTAAAGATTTTTTAAAAATTGTATTCCGTAATAGAGAAAGAAATTTTACACCTTGGGGCATTTTTCGTTTAAAAAAATGCAAATAATATTTTAAAATTTAAATTATTAAGTGAAAAACCTTTTAGTGTTTTAAACGCTCATGAATTCCTTTGGTGGACGACATTAAAAAAAATGAATCCTGTTGCAAGGTACAGAAAAGTTCAGGCTATCTGAAATACCATTTTTATTGGATTATCAGCATTTATGTAGCTGTAAATAGAAGGCACCTTTTCTGCATAGGTTAACATTGAGGTGAGCGAATCTAATAGGGTTAGTACACAGCAGCCATAAGAGATCCGATAGAGAATGATTCTCAGAAAAATCGAACATTTTTTAACTTCCCTTTAATGTGGTACTATATAAACGCTATTTACCCTTTCAAGAAAAAAAAATACTTTACCTTACAAAAGCTATATGAAAACGTATACACGGTTTTAGAATTTGAAAGCAGTTTTTCTTATGACACTGAATACAAAATATGAATAAAATACGGATAGTCGATTTTTGTGTAAAGTGATTATTAAAACGGCATAGAATTATTAGCAATTCGATTGAGTGCTTTGAAAAGAAAATTTAATACGGAGATTAAGGGCCTGTTCACATAGGAGTCGGTTGCGTTGCGTTAAGGGAAAGATGACGTTGAGACGAAAATAAACCAATCATATGCGTTAAAAATTTCATTGCTAATCGTTTGGAGGCCTATGATTGGTTTATTTTCGTCTCTACGTCATTTTTTTCCTTAACGCAACGCAACGGACTCCTATGTGAACAGGCCCTAAGGCTGCTGTATATTAACCCTATTGGATTCATTCACCTCAATGTTAACCTATCCGAGAAAATGTGTCCAAGGATTGCCGACTTGGATTGAAAGATTTAAAAAAAAAAAAAAAATGTACTCCGTAATAGAGAAAGAAATTTTACCACTAGGGGCATTTTTCGTATTTTTTTAAAATGTAAATAATATTTTAAAATTCAAATTATTCGGGGCAGGGGAAATCAAGTATAGTGTGTTTTAAACGCTCATAAATTCCTTTGGTGTACGAAATTTATAAAATGAATCCTTTCGCAAGGTGCAGAAAAGTTCAGGCTATATGAAAATACCATTTTTATTTGATTATCAGCATTTATGTAGTTGTCAATACTAGACACATTTTCTCCGTAGGATAACCCTGAGGTGATCGAATCCAATAGGGTTAGTACACAGCAGCCTTAAGTAGCACTGAGAATGAGTACATCACATAAAAACAGAACTTACCACGAGTAAGTAGATCACATTAGGGTATATAATATTCAAAAGGGGAACCGTTTCATTCATACACTCTACTTGCTCAAGTACATTGTTGGGTAATGTGTGTGCTCATATGTTTTTCAGAATTTACATAAATATCTCTAAATGTCTTGTCAAAATCTCTAAATGAGAGAAAATTCGACGGCAGGTAGGATCTCCACCAGAACAACCACTACATATCGGAGCTTTGAACTATTCTCAATAACTATAAACACAGATTTGATGAAATATTGGATGCATTTAGTGAGTTATTTTCCCCGTTGAAAACAAGCTGAATTCGTCCAGTGTTTGATTCTAAAGCAGCGGCAACGCCTACGATATGTTCACTTTTGCGCAACGGGTTTAGAGTGCGGCTTGATCATAATTTTTCTCAGAATATATATAATCACTTTCTTACATCTCTCCAGAAACACAGCTTTTTTGTTTCATTGGCTTACGAAGTTGTCACTGATGACGAAATATGGGTAAATGAAAACGTTTGTTTAACTTGTTCTACTCGTGTAAAAAGGAGTATGGCCTAACGAGTAATTCCTTTTCGTTTCATATAGCAGGAGTCACTATGTTGGTGACGTCAGCTTTGAGACCGCTTTGGCCAATCAGAGATTAAGAGTTTCCTTTTCCTGAATGTTTAAATGAATATCTGATTGCTTCACTTTTTGTGAAGCAATTTCTTGAACTTTGTTGTCAAAAACGAACTTTTGCCTACTTCTGAACATTTCCAGCTATCCGATGATACGACTAAGAAAAATCTGAGTTTGAAGGCGTTGGCCTAGGCAACTCAGTTAATTTAGTTGTCCTATGGTCCTATGGTCCTATGGATATTGAAACTGAAACACATACCGTATTTTCAGACCATAAGACGCACCTCATGGGAGGATTTTTAGAAAAGAATATTTTGCATTTTGTTAGGTATATAAAGATATTTTCAATTTCTCTCTCTCTCTCTCTCTCTCTATATATATATATATATATATATATATATATATATATATATGGCCCCCGGTATAAAGGGCTTGGGTCAAAATAAGTGATTTTTAAATATTTGTTTTTATTGATAAAAAAATCTTTTGACTTGTATAAAAGGCTTGAGTCTATCAATTTTGTGTACAAAAGTACATTTTTCTATACTCAGGTAGAAATTATATTTCTGCGATTGGTATAAAAGCCAATAACTTGGTATATTTAAGTCACTGTTTTTGACTTAAGCCCTTTATACTGGGCACCATAGATATATTATAAAATAAAATATTAATTTTATTTTAATGTTGCCTTCGGACCATAAGACGCACCCAAATTTTAAGACGATTTTTTTTATGTAAAAAGGTGAATCTTATGGTCCGAAAAATAGGGTAATAAAAAAGTGATGTCATGAAGCGTTACTATAATTGCATCCCATTTAGAGATAGAAAAGAAAGAAACTTAAATTCACAATAAACAAACTGAAAATTGAGCTTAACCCACTAGGGTTGCACTGAAACCAGACAGCGTTAAGCCCCCAAAGAGTGACGTCATAACGCGGTTTTGGAGCATTCGTTTGTGGCTTTCGTGTCTGATTAAATGACTTAAATACTGTTTTACAAGGCAGTTTTTAAAACTATTACAAAAACGGCTGTCCACATCATTTTCTAGTTAGCCTCACGATATTCCCCATAGAGGCATGGGTTCGACTCCCAACTAAGGCATGGGCATTCCTGTGCTGTCCTTTCACAGGGTCCAATGTTGGTTCACCTATATGGTGCTCCCACCGTTAAGGCTGCTGTGTATTAATCCTGTTGGATTCGCTCACCTTAATGATATATATATATATATATATATATATACAGTGGAATTTCGATCTATCGTTTTTGAAGGGACCGATTGAAATGAACGATAAATGCGGAAACATAACAAAGCTATATGATCGTTGGGACCGGATAAAATGAACAACACATACGGAGAAACGATCGATCGAGATTCCACTGTATATATATATAAATATATTTATATATATATATATATATATATATATATATATATATATATATATATATATATATATATATATATATATGGAGAAAATTTGTCCAAAGATTGACGACTTAGATTGAAAGATTTTTTTTTTTTTTAAATTGAACTCCGTAATAGAGAAATAAATTTTACACCTTGTGGTATTTTTCGTTTTCTTTTAAAAAAATGCAAATAATATTTTTAAATTTAAATTATTCGAGGGAGCAATCTGGTATAGTGTTCTTTAAACGCTCATCAATTCCTTTGGTAGACGAAATTTATAAAATGAAATGAATTTATAAAATGTCGAAATTTATAAAGGTGCAGAAAAGTTCAGGCTATCTAAAAATACCCTTTTTATTGGATTATCAGCCTTTTTGTAGCTGTCAATAATAGATACATTTTCTCCGTAGGTTAACATTGATGTGAGGAGATTAATCCAATAGGGTTAGTACACAACAGTCTTAAGTAGTCAATAAATATCGCGGTGTGGGTGGGCAGATGTCGTCAAGACAAGCAGTGCTTGCTGGGATGAAAAAAAAAAAGTGTAACAAAACAATTACTTAAAAATTGAATTTAGGAATAATGTCAATGGTTTATAATAGTTGTACGCAGAACATTCTTTTGTTCAAAGTAAAACGCCGTCCGATAAAGGCACGAGTTTTAAAATGTTCTGTTCTGTTCGAAATTTGAAGTTTCTATTTACGATTTTAAAAAAATCGTATTTCAAAGAGAGGTCCCAGACAGAAAATTTTATTTTTAGTTTATTTCCACAAATTTGTAACGATTTCTTTTTTCATCAAATGTGCATTGTCCGAATTTTTACTCAGGACCAAAATACTGACGGTGTTTTAATGAAAACAGAACGTGTATGAAATTTCATGGAGATACCTCGAAACGAACTTCACGTATATCATTTTAAAAAACGCCAGAAAAAAATAAGCGGACTCTAAGTACATATGCACAGCAGAGCAAGCATAGATAGAACAGCATAAAAAAAATGTTACTTCTGGCAATGTAAACCTCGCTAGAAATATTCGATGTGTTGTTCAATTCTGCAAATTCTGTAGAATATTTTAAGTAAAGAAAATAAGAATGTGCTTCTTTTGAGAATTTTTTTTGTCTCTGGAGCTCCCTAACACTGTTATAGTTCTAAAGATTTTTTACCCAATGAATCTTGGAAAATATCTTCAGGCAAACGTTCGAAAGAAATTAGAATTTTAAATAAAGGAGGTCCAAAACTTATTACTGTTATCCTTATTATTAATTTTTTTAAATTATTATTTGTGGTGTGGGCAAAGGCGTAGCGTGCCTCTAACTTTTTTTTTTTTTTTTTTTTTGGGGGGGGGGGGGGAGGGAACGAATTAAAATCAGTTAGGGCCCTCTTCCACGCAATGACTGCCTGGTGGTCCTTAAAATATGAAATATTATGATTGTTTTAAAAATTGAATAACAATAGAACTGATGTTTGAGTAGTATTCAAAAGTTATACAATGAGAAAAATAAATATAATGTAAATAAAATGAGAAAATATATAGCATCGAATTTTTGTTATGGATCATATCATTGTTAAAAACTATTGTGGCTATTCACCGGAACAGTCACATAATACCCGAGAAAAAAACTCAATCCCGACAATAAATAATGAAACCCGAGGTGACATTTTACTATTTTAATGAAGACATAACAATTAAGTATAGTTTAACACAAATTTAACAATTATACAGGAACACACGAAAATATGCTGCTACAAGCATGGAAACATTGGATCAACTGCCAATACTTCTTCTCAGCAAAAAGGAGTTCAAAGGGCATCGCCACGAACTCTAGTGGTTGTTTCTGTCCAAGGAGTCAGAGTTTTTGCGTCATGATGCCCTGTTTAAACTAGTTGGTTACAATCTCCCCCTCAGGTTTCGAAGACGTCCCGACGAGGAACCTGCAGTTGAGTCTGGTGGTTTATGCCTCGGACGACCCCGTTTCCTTAGAGGGTACACTGGGTTTGTGGATTGTCTTTGGTTGCACGGTTTCACAGCTGATGTGTGATATATGCCCAAGGGCACTGTCGGATCATCAGGGCTTGCTATCACGTAAGAGGTGGGTGACTTTTGCGTTACGATGACATATGGTCCGTCTCTCTTTGGTACGAACTTTGCTGTTTTTCCCTTAGCGGTACTGCTAATGGGATGGAGGTCAATGTAGACGTGATCGCCTGGTGCATAGTGTGGGGCAGGTGATCTTTTCTTGTCTGCATACTTTTTGTGTTTGTCTTGTTTCTGCTCTAACCTCTCTTTCACTTGTTTGGCTATTTTTGCAAAACGTTTGAGGTAGGGCGTAAATTCAGGGACGAAATTATCACTTTCAAGGACTGTTCTTAGGTCATGGGTGACATCATCAGTAGTTCTGAGCTCTCGTCCGAAAGTTAGATAGGCTGCAGTGTGTCCTGTCGAGTCACACTTTGCTGAATTCAGTGAGAACCGGATATGTGGCAAGTGTTCAGGCCAGGTTGTATGTTGATCTTTGACTAGGATTGCTAGTCTAGGCTTCAAATCCCGATTTTTCCGTTCCACTGGGTTAGCTTCAGGGTGGTAAACTGGTGTTAGTGATTGGTCTATCTCTAACAGGGAACACAGTTGTTGGATCACAAAAGACACGAATTGTGGTCCGTTGTCACTGATTATCTTTCGGGGTAAGCCATACCGCATTAGTACTTCTTCCAACAGGACTTTAGCGCATTCAGCCGCTGTAGCATTGGGCAATGCGAACAGTTCGACCCATCGGGTTGCCACATCTTCAAGGATGAAGATCCACTTCTTCCCATCGTTGCTCTCGGGCAACGGTCCAAATAGGTCCATGGATAGGACTTCAAATCTTCGTGACTGTACAGGAGTCTGTAGTAAACCAGCTGGTTTCTGGTTTGAGGCTTTATATCTATTGCACTCTGGGCAATTCTTGATATATTCGGTGATATGCTTTCTCATGCCGGTCCAATAATAGCGGGAGGCTATTCTATGGAAAGTTCCCTCGGCTCCGTAGTGTCCAGCAGTCGGTGCATCATGGTGCTCCTTGAGAACAATTTTCCTTTCTTGAACCGGAACAACGAGCTGTGCGTCTTCAGCTTCCACATCAGGGGCATAACGGTATAGCACACCTTAATTCATCAGGTAGCCTCTTGCAGTCCAATTTGCAAAATTTTCATTTTTCTCTTCAGATTCAAAAGTGTCTATGATCTTCTTGATGTCGTTATCTTTAAGTTGTTCTTCCCTCAATTCTTTTGAGCTTCTGGAAGGTAACATCACAGAAACAGTGCAAGCTTCGCACGTATCCTCTTCATGTAGACAAGTAGGGCGTGACAGCATGTCGGCCACTACGTTGGCCTTTCCAGGGATATACTCAATTTTCAAATTGAATGCTTGTAACTGTAGGGCCCACCGGGCTAGTCTTCCGGATGGGGACTTCAGGCTCATCAGCCACTTCAGGGGCTGGTGGTCAGATGCTATGGTGACTTCTTGTCCATCCACGTATCCTCTAAACTTGATGAGGGCCCACACCACGGCTAAGGCTTCGCGCTCGGTGGTGGAATAATTGCGTTCCGCACTTTTGAGTAGTCGGCTGGCATATTCGATGGGGCGTTCATCTTGACCTTCACCTTGCAAAAGTACCGCTCCTAAGGCATAGCTACTAGCATCCGTCCTTATGGTAAAAGGTTGAGTAAAATCCGCTTGCTTTAGTACTGGTGGTGTCACTAAGCAATTCTTTAGGATGTTGAAAGCTTTTTGATGTTCAGTGGTCCATGTCCAAGGTGTGTTTTTCTTGGTTAGGTTACTTAAGGGTCTTGACAGTTCGGAGAAGTTCGGGACGAACTTTCTGTACCAAGAACAGGTTTGCAGAAATGACTGCAGTTGCTTTATATTCTTTGGAGGGGGAATATTTTGGATAGATGAAACTTTCTCCGGGTCTGCTTCAATTCCTTTAGGAGTGATCCACAGACCAAGATATTTGACCTTTGAACAGGAAAATGTACATTTATTGCGATTGGCACAAAGGTTGAATTTAATTAATTTGGTAAAAACTGCTTCTAAATCCTTCAAATGTTGGTCGAAACTTGGTGATAAAACTATGATATCATCCAGATAGACCAGGACTGGCAAATCTCTTCTGAATACATCCATTAATCTCTGAAAGGTTGCAGGTGCATTTCTAAGTCCGAAAGGCATTTTGTTGAATCTATAGGTTCCAAAGGGACACACGAAAGCAGTCTTGTCCTTGTCAGGTGGGTAAACATTTACTTGGTGGTATCCTGCTTTCAAGTCGATGGTGGACATGTAGGCAGAATGCTTCGCATCCTGCAGGAGGTCATCCATGCGGGGCAAAGGGTAGACATCGGGAACTGTGATGGCATTAAGCTTCCGGTAGTCGATACACAGCCTCACATCTCCATTAGGTTTGGGAATCAGGACCACAGGAGCTCCATAGGCGGATTCACACTCCTCTATGATGTTCTTCTGAAGCAAGTCATCAAGTTCTTTCTTCAATAACTCCTTCTTAGTTGGGGACATCCTATATGGAGGAACAGCCACAGGTGGGTGGTCTCCAGTATTTATGTGATGTTCGATCAAGGGTGTTGCCCCTCCCCCTAGCTTGAAGACAGTGTCAAATTTGACAATTAGGTCATTGAGATCTTTTCTTTGGTGAGGATCCAGGTTTTCTCCTTCTTCCTCTCTCAGTTTGCAGATGTTGGATTCTATCTGTTCTTTGCCCTGAACGGGAGTCAGAGGCAATTCTTCACCGAAGTGGTACTTTTCCTTGGGATTGTCCTGAAAAAACCAGTTTTTGTCGGCTAAGTCCAGTACCACTCTAGCGGTTTCTAGGAAATCTGTTCCTAGTAAGGTGCGGTTGTTGGTTGCGTCCGGCAGGATAATGAAGTTGGTCATAATCTTGCGGCCTTCCAGGTATACTGGAACCTGGGTGGTGAGGCATTTCTCCAGAGTCTGGGATCCATTTGCTAGGTGCAACGTTAGCTCCGTTTTCTGAAAAGGTAAGTTGTTTTCCTTAAACAGGGAGTAAAGATATGCTCCAGCTATGGAATGTGTAGAGCCTGTGTCAGCGCACACTCTTCCAAACTCCGCAAATAGTTGCGTCCAATAGGGTTATTGGTGATCCCTTGGTTATTGAAGCAAAGGCTTTCAGGTGGTTGGTGGAGACCTTTTTCTTTGGCGGTGAGCAATCTGGACATTTTGCTTTGATGTACCCGGGTTTTCCACAGCCAAAACATGTTACGCCAGGTTTAACTTCGGGTGGAGAGTCAGGATTTGATCCGTCCATTCTATTTCCATGGAAAGGAAAAGTCTTTTTAGGTGGGTTAAGACGGGTTGCGTCTTCTTTAGGTCTTTCAAAATTTCTTTTCTTGAAAGCCGAATCTTTTCTAGAGGTGGAGCGTTGGTTGTCATACGCATCCAGTTTGTCAGCCAGTTCTCCGGGGGAATTCCATGTATGCCAGTCATCCAGGAAATGTTCACGGGCCTCTGGTGGGGTTTTCCTTTTCAGTTGGTCAGCCAACATCAGGTCCTTTAGCTGGTCAAAGTTGGTGACATTCAGCTCTTCTAGCCATCCGTCCAGGTAACTGCGGATTTCAAAGTAGAAGTCGCGCCAGGTACTCTCAGGGGTTTTTCGATGCTGGCGAAAAAGTTGTCGGAAGCGTTCGCTGGTTAGTTTGAACCGCTTCAGCAGGACATCCTTCACGTGGGAATACTCCTGAGCCTTCTCTTCAGGCTCCCTTGCGATCAACTTAGCCACATCGGCTGGTAGGACACCGATCAAGTAGGCGACCCATTTGGCTTCTGGAATCTTCAGGAACTTCATCTGTCTCTCAAAAAGGTTTAAGAATAATCCCATATCATCCTGCTTGGGGTTGAAGTAGGGAATCAGCTTTTTTAACTCGAACTTGGGCAAGTCAACATCACCTTCGGAAGTATGGGCTCCGGAGCCTGCAGAAATTTTCTGAGCTTCTAACTGTAATCTCAACTTCTCCAATTCAAAGCGTTGATTTTGTTCTCTTTCTGTTTCAGCCCGATCCATGTCCATTTGTCTTTCTCTTAGGACTCGTTCTGTTTCTTTTTCCTTTTCAGCACGGTCAAAAGCTGCTTGTCGTTCCCTTTCGGCTTCTTCAGCTTTTCTATCCTCAATGATAGTAGCCAATCTTTCTTTAGCAAAGTCTTCATCATACTGATCAGATTTGACGATGAGACTCTTCAATTCGATGACCGTTATGTCAGAAGCGACATCGACTCCAAAATCTTGAGCCAGGTTCCTCAGATCCTCCTTCTTTCCACGCGCGAGGAAAGCCATTGTTGCCTGAGGGGGGGGGGGGGGAGGAGAAGGAGAGTTCCAACGAAATTTTGTGGACGTAAAAATACCGTCCTAACAGTGTGGCACTGAGAAATCTATGACAACTCTTAGAGTCCTAACAAAATTAGGTCCTAATTGGGTGTAACAGTCCTAAACAATATCTTATTAAACTGGTGTATAAAGTGTGTAAGCTGAAATAAAATATTAGTAATACAAGATCGGTAGAACATAAACAGAACATAGGGAGTGAATACAAAACAATATGCCTACTTTCTCTTTTAAACAAAACAAAATCAAAAGTTACTAAACATTCTTAAAATTTAAAAGTTTTCTTTTAAATTATTCAACAATGAAAGGTTTACACAATTAAATCAATTAAGTTTTGAACTTAGTACCATGCCAATCCTGTAATAATAGAATTCTTACAAAATCGAAACAATAATAGCGATGAATCAACTAAAATTCTAAATGAATTTCAAAACCAGAATTTTAAACAAAATACCTAACAAAATTTAATTCAAAAGTTTGTAATTAAGAATTAAAACAAAATTCAATTTCTAAAACAAAATCAAATTCAAAATTCAAATCCAAAACAAAGTTTACACTTAAGAATTTCAAATCAAGCTTAAATTTAAACAAAAGGAAAATTTAAACCAAAATTAAATTTAAAACAAGAACCAAGTTAGAATTAAAGAATTAAAAAAAAAAACCAAATTAGAATTAAAGAATTCTAAACCAAAAACAATTTTAAATTAAAGTATTGAAAACAAAACAGAATTTCCATTAAGATAGATTCAACCAAAAATCAAAATCAAAACGAAATTTAAAAAAATTCCAGCCCTATATTACTTGAAAACATGGGTTTTAACAAGAAAATACAACAATAATCAAAATGTTATAAAATAAACAAAATTCTATATTACACAGTCAGAATTAATGTTAGAACGCTGTTGGTTCTCATATAGCAAGGATTGCTTTACTATCGGTTTCTAATACCAGCTAGGGCTACCCTTAGAACACCGATTTCAATAATTATACATATATACTACAAAATACACATACAAAGTACAACAGATACTTATTTCTGACCAAACGTAATATTACACAGTCAGAATTTAATGTTAGAACGCTGTTGGTTCTCATATAGCAAGGATTGCTTTACTATCGGTTTCAAATACCAGCTAGGGTTACCTTTAGAACACCGATTTCAATAATTATACATATATACTACAAAATACATATAAAAAATCAAAAGACACTTATTTCTGACCAAACGAGCTGTTGTCGCGACGAACCAGATAAGTGCAGGCATTCGCTTTACTAAGTTGAGTAGAAGCTAAAAAAAAAAATCGAGCCGATCCAATGTAGTCAAACAAAATAAAATAGTTGGGTGCTATTTTTAGCGACCAACAACTAATAAAAACTTTTTACCCGTTACAACAGGATACCCCACGTGTTGGCGCCATTTATGTGGCTATTCACCGGAACAGTCACATAATACCCGAGAAAAAAACTCAATCCCGACAATAAATAATGAAACCCGAGGTGACATTTTACTATTTTAATGAAGACATAACAATTAAGTATAGTTTAACACAAATTTAACAATTATACAGGAACACACGAAAATATGCTGCTACAAGCATGGAAACATTGGATCAACTGCCAATACTTCTTCTCAGCAAAAAGGAGTTCAAAGGGCATCGCCACGAACTCTAGTGGTTGTTTCTGTCCAAGGAGTCAGAGTTTTTGCGTCATGATGCCCTGTTTAAACTAGTTGGTTACACTATGTTAAGGCTAAAGACATAAGCGGAATCTTCAGTTTCACAATTTGAAAAAGAGGGAAAAATCCAACTTTCATAAAAGTTTTCTACGATTTACCGATTTGAACTGAACTTCTATTAACGTTTTAATTTATTGCAAGTTAAGTTGGGGGGGGGGAGGACGTCCTTCCCCCCCAACGCTACACCTATGGGTGTGTGTGTGTGTGTGGGGGGGGTTAAGCGTATAGAGACAGCACCGATGATATGTAGAGTCCCTGGACCTGCTTGGTTTTCAGTGCCCGATCATTCTTTTTTATTTTAATATTTTAAGCCTTATAAATTTTGTAAAAGCGGCTTGTCGTAATAGAACATTTAAAAAATATTTTACATAAAATTTAATTTACAAACTTTTATTTACGAATTGTATATAACAACAAAAATTTATTCGAAAACTAGACAAAAAAAGTTATTGAATAAAGTATTTAAAATTATACCTAGTATAAAATAGGCGTATAATAATAATCAATGTTAAAAAATTTTCAAAAACAAAGCAAAAAAATAAATAAATAAACTTCTTTAAATAAAGTGCATTAACTGTGTATATAAGGTATAAGAATACTTATTGAAAATTGTAGCAGCCTCCCCCCCCCCTCCAAAATTAAATAAATAAATAAATATATATATATATATATATATATATATATATTAATATGTGACTTTATTAACTACTACTTTTTCTACGACTTTGGCGTCCCAAAGCTATTGCGCCCCTAGGCCGGTGCTTCTTGTCCTTAATCCTAGAACCGCCCTGTATTTAACCTTTACAACCAATTAACGTAAGCCTCTTGTTTCTGCGACGATTACATTTCCCCAGGGGCTTTTTCATGCTGTCATAATGTCTGCGTTCCCTGCGTTCTTCATCTGCCCTTGAAGTGTATTTACTTCGAAAAGAAATTTTTTGCGACGAACCATCTTTAAAGGGATGTACCTAGATTTCCACGCATTTCCTCGGTAATTCCAAAATATTCCGCTCAGTTCCTTTGATGTATTCTCAATAAACTGTCTTCAGCATTTTTTATTTTTAGTAAGGATACCGAGAATATTTTATAAGTGCTAAAATAATTGATATATTTCCCTTTAAGGGATTAAAAATTGTATAAACAAATTTTTATAAATCCTCAATAATCTATAATGTCTTGAGTATTTTTGATTTTTAGGAAAGAATTCTGATAGTATTTTTCTTAAGCATAGAGTTTTGAAAAACTTGATATATTTCCCTTTAAAGTGATTAAAAATTGTACAAGCAAAATTTTTAGACATCTTCAATGATCTATAATGTCTTCAGTATTTTCGATTTTTAGTAAAAATTTTGAGAATTTTTTTAAAAGAGAGAGTTTTGAAAAGCTTGATATATTTCCCTATAAAGTGGTTAAAAATCGTACAAACAAAATTTTTATAAATCCTCAGTAATCTATAATGTCATCGGTATTTCAAGTAAAAATTCTGACAGTATTTTTCTTGAAGCAGAGAGTTTTGAAAAACTTGATAAATTTCCCTTTAATGTGGTTAAAAATTGTATAAACAAAATTTTTATAAATCCTCAGTAATCTATAATGTCATCGATATTTCTAGTAAAAATTCGGAGAATATTTTTCTTGAAACAGAGAGCTTTGAAAAACTTTATATGTTTCCTTTTAAAGTGATTAAAATTTGTACAAACAAAATTTTTAAACATCTTCAGTAATCTATAATGTCGTCAATATTTTTAATTTTTAGTAAAAATTCTGAAGATTTTTTCTTAAACAATGAGTTTTGAAAAACTTTATGTATTTCCCTTTAAAGTGATTAAAAATTGTATAAATAAAATTTTTATAAATCTACAATAATTTCTAATGTCTTCGGTACTTTTAGTAAAAATTCTGAGAGTATTTTTCTTAAAGCAGAGTTCTAAAAAATCGATGTATTTCTCTTAAAAGTGATTAAAAATTGCATAAACAAAACTTTCATGAATATACGACATGAAAAAAAATAATGCATACGGCAGTTTTGGCAGGTAAAGGAAAAACAAAAACAAGCTTTAAATTTTATATATTTTTTAACAATATTTCAAAATTTTCAAGAACTTTTTATTTGTATGATGATTTTTATATAAAGACATATTTGATGAGAAAAAAAATCGTTACAATATATGTGTAAATAAAAAATATATTTATATCAGTCCCTGGAAACCCTCATAACAGTTTTTAGCGAATATGCTTATAGAAAAGAAAGAAAGTAAGACATCTAAAGAAAGAAACAACAAAGAATTATTACATCGAAGATGAAAAAATTTTAAATACCAGAAGTGCTAACGGTGACCCTCGATGTCTGGCAAAAAATGGAATCAATTTATTTTAATTATCAAAAAGGAAACACTAAACGTTTTCCGAGGGATGAAACGCATGATGCGGGAGGAATTTCCACGGCTGTGTTCGATTCTGAGAGGGGGGGGGGGGGGGAGATGAAAGAGCATTCATTGTCTATTTGAGACTGGCCGCCGCTCCTTTTCTCGGAACGGATTATTTATTTTCCCAAAAAATGGAGAGAGAGAGAGAGAGCGCTCTTTCCTGGAAATCCGGGACAAAACAAATGAGGCTATTTCGGTCGAACCGGAGCGACTTTTGTGCCGGACATTTTGGATCCCCGTGTCCTTTGTTGCTTTGGGAGTGTCAAATGGGAGGTATAGATTTATTTATAAGGCAGGTATTGTCAAAAGAGAGATCTAAGCTAACTTGAATCATTAGGGCAGGCCTGCACAACATACGGCTCCAGCCCTCACTCTGTGGCCCGCGAAGCCGTTTGTGAAGACGCAAAATACAGGTTGTCCAGACTAAAAGTATCCAAAAGTGGCTTATTTTTACAGGACTACCCATCAGAATTAAAAGAAATTTATTTAAATAGAAAGAACAACTCGCCAAGTTTTAATATCAATCATAGATTTCGATCATACTATCATAGATTTCGATGTGTGCACCTTTCGTAGCACGACAAACGTCTAAATGGTAATCCAGTTCTCTCCAAGTGTTTCGTAGCATATCAGGAGTTATTACACGAATTGCTTGAATGATACGTTTCTTCAACTCATCCACAGTTTCCATTTTTTGTTTATACACAACGGATTTAATGAATCCCCAAGCAAAAAAGTTTAATAACTCCTGATGTGCTACGAAACACTTGGAGAGAACGAGATTACCATATAGACGTTAGTCGTGCTACAAAAGGTGCACACATCGAAATCTATGATACTATGATCGAAATCTATGATTGACATTAAAACTTGGTGAGATGTTCTTTCTGTTTAAATATTTTTAAAAAAATTCTAATGGGTAGTTCCGCTTAAATAAGTCATAACTTTTGGATACTTTTAGTCCGGACACCCTATATTATAAATCTAAAAAATACGATATATTATTTTTTGATTTATAATGTATTAAGAAAGGCATATACTATATGAGCAATAAATATAAATATTTATTTAATTTTTTAAATAATAAGTAGTTTTTTTTAATTATTTTTTTTAATGAAATATTATTTGCTTTCCCATCTATCCTATTTTCTTGTGGCCCGCGGTAGCTTATGGACCTCATCACATTTCGAGTTGTGCAGGCCTGATTTAGGGTCGAAACGGGTCAAACGGTCAGTCGTGTTCTGAACGCGCCTGTCTTTCACTTTCCTTGAGTGTAGAGGCTTAAGGGGATACCTCACCAAGGGGGAACCTTTTTTGCAGTGAAAACATACTCCAGTTTTCTCAGGAGAGGGCGGTTACCCTCCACGAGCATTCTTCCAATCAGAAGACATCCCTGACCACGGGCGAACGTGATGGATGTTTGTACCATGTCAACACATGCTACAGTGGGAAAGAACTGTTGTAAGAATTTGAGAATAGGGGTAGTTGGAAAACTACAGGGGGTAGAGATAATTAGAACGCAACATAGACGAGTCGTGGATTGCAGTCGTATGAGTTCTTTCAACTTTCAAAGCAAGATTACTACTGTTAGTTTTGAAAAAGAGCTAAGTAAGGCAGCTCTCATCTCATAATAGGTTGTAAAATTTCTGGAATTATTCACACAGATTTTTTTTTTTTTCTCCCAAGAACTTTTCTTTCGATATTTAAAGGTTAAGTGATTGCTGTGTTTTCACAACACAAATTTAAAATGTTTACGGATAATTGCCCAATAATAACGAAAATATTATTCCACTAAGCTTATTTTAATGTATTTGAATTCTACAGATAAACAAAATATATTTTAAGGAAAATTACATTTAAAAACACATGAAGAAGATAATTTAAAAACCGAAAGATTTTCAGCTAACTAAACACACACACACGCATGCATGCATACATACATATAGCCGTGACACAATAGGTCAACGGTCTGTAGCAAATCTTGAAGGAAAGTTTGAAGGAATTTTATCCTGAAGTAGGCAAGAGAGTCTCAAAGAGTGTTTGTCTTTTTATAAATTTTACGATGCGTACACTGCTACTGCACACTACTATTTTCCAGAATCAACAGAGTGTATTCGTTGCGAATTCGGGGCGAATAATGTTGGAGCGGTACCACTAGCCACCTTAGAGGAGTTTCACCGTACACACGTGTACACACACACACACACACACACACACACACACACACATATATATATATATATATATATATATATGAGCTGTTATTTTTGAAAGAGGTAGAAGTCCACTTTTAAAAAAAAGTGGGTTAACGGTAATTTTAGTAAGATATAGACACCTTCTCTTCATATTTGGAATCATACATTCAATGGAATACAATTTTTTCATAAAGTAAACAAAAGAATTTTGGCTATAAAATGTTATCGCAAAAATATTTTTTATTGAAAGTGGAATAAGTTTATTCCTAATAATTATAATTAAAACAACTTACTTACTGCA